>OZ059801.1:15438658-16038658 GCA_964057025.1 Standfussiana lucernea | reverse complement strand
GTGTCTCTGTGGTCGTGTCGTCAGTTATTCAGCATTTCTTTATGATCTTGAGGGAAACACGTGTGCAATGAACGTACCCATTGTTTGTACATGAAACTAACATCACGCCCGTTAACCCTGAAGGCCTAGGCAAAGGAGTGCCTAAAGTATACCCAGTGACAGTTGTGTTTAAGTTGCCATCAACCAGCCATAGATACAGGCTGCTGCTGAGCCACCCAAAAACAACCTGCACAAGTCCGCCCTGGGAATCGAACCATAACTTTTTTTTTTAACCCATAGTAGTTGCAGCTATAGGCGTTTACAGGCAGAAGGTACTAAATACAATAAGAGGTTACTCGAACTTATAAAACGTTCCAAATCAATAAGCAACAAAAAATAGGGTACCATTTCAGTGACAATCCTGGCAAAATATAAGTGTAAGGGAACTGTCCCATTCAATATTTGCCATTCGATTACATAAAAAAACACGTGTCAAAACTAAAAGAATTTCCAACATTCCGATCAACGGAACAAAACAAGGTAAAAAAATAATTGCAAACGATTCATAGAAATAAAATAAAACTAACGTTTAGCAATATTTACTGCCTCCGAACTTCCGTGTTGTTTTCTTGGTGACTCAAATTTTCCACAAGTGTCGTCGGTCCGGTCGTCTGATGGGTAGCAGTGCTGTGTTGCGTCAGCTGGTGGCTGTTGGCTGATGTCGGGATGTTGCATCATGTTCGTCTACAAGAGGCCACGCCTTGTGGTCTTGGGGCCAATTTACTGAGTTTATATGCTAATTTCACAAGTTTATTTTTCCGTTAATTAGGGCGAAATCCAACTTATCGGTTGAGGAGAAGTGGTCAGGTCATATCTATAGGGGTCCTGTTTATTCCTGATTTGAGACATTAAACTGGCTGCGTATAGGCATGAAATATGGCGTCGCATATTAAGTTTGATGACCAAGATCGCTTCTTTCTGGCTTATGAAAATGCTTTTGCCCTTTAGGTCCCAGCTGATAACATTTGCATCAATATCTGATTTGAAAAGTCGGTGTTGCTATGGCTGCTGAGATGATATCTCTGTATGTGTGTATGTACATCTGTTTGGTAAGCTTACCTTGTTAGGAAACGGTAAATAAAGATTAAGTAATTTATTATAATTATAAATAACAAACAAACATATTGTTTTCACATATAGGTAGGTATTGGTGTCGCATAAATATTCCGGATGAGTATAATAATATAATATTTAAATATTACAATAACAACATAGCAATCTGCATTGCAAATGAAGAAACAATAAATATGGCAGATATTGTTTGTTAGTTGTCAATTTAGATAAAATCTATAGGTTTGTTTGTTATGTTATAAATGGTTTCCTTTATCAACAAGTACCTACTTAGTAGTAAGTTCAGTTGCTTAACGAAAGGGCCAGGGATTGATTACCAGAGAAAAAAATGGCCTTTCCTGAAATTTTCTGTTTTAAAAGTTAGTGCCTAAATGTTAAAAATGTACCTACTGGTTCGGCGACAGTGATAAAATAAGTATTCATTCATCGCTATCTTAGATGTCATCATAATATCAGCCGAAAGATGTCCAAGCTTGGGTTTAAGCTATAAAGGCCATTCCCACAAAAATCCACAGTATACAGCCTTTTTTCGTTAGCCCATCTTGTGGCCCACTGCTGGGCAATGCCGTATATTTATTAACACTATACAGGCTTACGGTTTTTCCGAAAAAAAAATATCATGTACTAATTTGTAATTAAGATGATTAAGTCTCTGTCTACCACTTCAGGGAATAACTTTAGCGTAAATATAATTTTGTTTACCTAAGATTAAAATTAAATCAATATTTTTCACCATAAACTCATTATCATAAAACAATAAATTGAGTCATGTACTGCTGAAAACATGTTGTTCTGTAAAACACCAAAAAAATATCCATCAGTGTCTGCCTTATGTATAATTAATAGATAAATGATGTAACACAAAATCCAATTTCAACCCTATGTCCTGAACTAGAAAGTCGAAAGTCTTCTGTCAAATTAAAGATATCCACTTAATTAATTTAAACGATTGTCAACCTTATTACTTTAAAATAAGAGTGTCATGTGATTGTAAGGTGTGTTAAAATTTATTACGTCACTACTGAATCAAGATCAAGAGGGGTCAATAACTCGTAATCTCTGTTGGCTAATATTTCATATATTTTTATTAATAGTCTTCTTACAAAACAAACTTTATGTGAGAAATCACGAATATGACTATTGTTTCATGAAAATGTGTTTTAACCAACTTCAAAATAAGGAGGAGGTTCTCAATTAGCTTGTTTTTTTTTTTACCTCATATCTTCGTCATATAAGAACTGATTCGAAAAATTCTTCTTTTATCTAAAAAGATACAAAATTCAATTCAATTCATTTATTGCATTAAATATGGTAGTTACATGAAGTTCTTATATTTAGTAATACACATTTGGCTAGTACATAGCATGCAATAGTACAAGTTTTTACACTTAGGTTATTAGTTATTACTAGGTAACTACATTTTGTCAAATTATGTACTTAATAGTTAAATAAATATGTGCTTTAATGTATAAAATTTTCAGGGACACTTTTGAAAGAACTCATCTATCGAATAAAACACTCTTGTGTAACAAGACTTATCTATGTGAGGGTAGATTCATATTAGTAATGTCATAGTAAACAGTCCATCGATAGGCTTGTTGGAGTCGAGTTATGTTTGTGTCATTTTAAATCAATCAAAAGTGTCATTGTCAGTGTCACTGTCAGTATAAAATAATTTTGACATTGAAGTGAATTGTCAGTTTTAACAAATCGTGGACATGAATCAGTCTTGAACGAGGCACCGGAGTGACAAGTCTTAAGGTTAGTAATATAGTGTAATATATACTGAACTATGGTGAATAATTTATAATAAATGTTGTTATTGCGTTGATTTATTCGTTGTTTCAATTCTATGATTCCCTTCTGAGATACGGTTACATTTCAGAAGTGGGATCCGCGAGACATTCGTTTCGTGGTGAACCACCCCACGAGCTCGACCGCCGATAAACAATACTAAATTCATTTTAAAACGGAAAATCAACGCAACTACAATAAGAAAATGTGTGGTTAAACGATAGCATTGAGAACCCCAATTTGGCCAATTAAAGCGGATGCGTTCAACGGTTTATTTTTGAAAAATAGAATAGGTAGATAGATAATAATGTAGAAATATTGGTTTAAACTAGCAATGGATTATGATTAACGTCAAAGAATGATTAAATGTTTATAAAATTATCAACAGATTTCGTGATGAAAAGTGATTAAAAAAAAAAAAAAAAAAAGTCTTGGATAGCTAAACTATTTTAGTTTCCGTAATCTATCAATTTGAAGGTAGGTAGCATAATAGGAGTAGAAATACAACTTTAAACGAGAAGTATAGTGAACAAAATGACTAGAAATAAATAAAGAACCCCAAAATGTGTTGCCATTTTTGTGATGCATACAGATTAAAAACACAAATGTATGAGAATTAAATCAAAATGCAATAATTTTACTATAGACTGAGACTAATAAATAGTTTTAAAATAATGTTAAATTCAGTGACTGTGTGTTGCTAGATTTGTACACAATACATTAACAAAATGTTCTGAGTTTCAGAAAAATGAGCGACAAGGAACCCATTGCGGATTATCGACGCACCAGCAACCCCTCTTGCAACTACGAAAGACAGAGGAGGTACAGTAAATCATCCCGTAGTCAGAAGCGAGACCTAGGGGAAGTCGAGGGGCGCAGTCGCAGTGGCCGTGGTGATGGCCAACAACAAACGCAAGGATCTCGGAGGCGCAGTCCAGCTCGTGACCGTCGGCACAGCAGCGCAACGCGTCATCAGCTAAGGAGCCGAAGCACAAGCAGCACGCGGACGCTACTCGAGCAGGAACGTGAGCTGTCCAGGGAGAGGGAAAAATTAAGAACCCTTGAAAAGCAGGTACGCAAAGGACGAGAGAGATTAACGGAACGGGACAGGTCACGTAGGCATTTCGAGACGCCTGAGCCTGGAACGAGCGATCATGCGCAGACAAATGCTGGCAATAAAAGCCCAACTCTGTACCGTTCCTTAGTCACTCCCGCGAAACGACACATGCCCAGTGTTGAAAAACATGAAGCACATGCCAACAAGAAAACTAAATATGTAACGACGGACCTGTTTGAAGATTTCTTTTTAAAACTTTTTAAGTCTAATGCGGGGAATCGTGAATCGTTTTCTGGTACAACTTTGAATAACGTCGTTCCAGATTTTGACCCTATGTCGAAAGAACAGACTATTCATGTCTGGCTCGATAAAGTCGATGAATGTTCCGAGATTTATAATTGGAACGATAAGCAAACGGTTCACTATGCCCTGCCTAAACTCACCGGACTGGCTAAGACATGGTTCCAGGGTCTGCCCTCTATTAAGCATACTTGGCTTGAATGGAAGTCGATGCTTAAGGAATCATTTCCTGCAACCGAAAATTATGCGGAACTTTTGACAGATATGCTTAATAGACGGGTACGCTCTGGAGAATCTTACGAACTTTATTATTTTGCGAAAATTAATTTACTGAACAGATGTAAGATATTTGGAAAGCAAGCAGTGGATTGTTTACTTTATGGGGTTGAGGATAGGGGAATTCGAGTAGGTGCTCAAGCAGCAAAATTTGATAAACCAGAAGATGTACTTGAATTCTTTAAGACCATTAAGTATCATAATAGAAATCAGTCGGACTTTAACAAAGATTTTAATAAGGATAAGCGTCCTAGCAATACATCGGTAGGTAATAGCTCGGCAAAGAATATGGAGAATACAGCATCAAACAGAAATAGTGGCGTGAGAGGGCAAATTAAGTGCTTCAACTGTAAGGGTGTCGGTCACCCCAGCTTTAAGTGCCCTAAACCGATCGTCAAGTGCACTAACTGTAATTTTATGGGACACGACAGTCCTAACTGTCCTAAATTAAAGGATCAAAAGAATCCTTCAAAGGATAAGGAAGTCCTTGAGGTTTCCTTTACTGAAAATAGTAACGACAAATACAAGCTTATGACAAATATTAACGGAATCGCTACAATGTGCCAATTAGATTTAGGTAGTGAGGCAACATTAATTCGTGAAAATAATGCTATAAGATTAGGATTGAACTGGGAGGGTGTTAATGGCCCATATTTGAGAGGACTAGGGAATGTACCATACTTACCTCTAGGGCGTACTTTAGTTAATATAGATGTGCAAGGTGTTTCGGAAAGGGATGTCGAGGTGTTTGTTGTAGATAATCATTTAATTAATTATGACGTGTTGCTTGGACATAGCTTTACTGAAAGACCTACACTTAAGATTATTAAAACCCCAACAGATCTTATATTTGAACGGGTAGGACTAGACGACTATTCTAAACTACATCTTTATACAACTTGTGATGTTACCGTAGACATCGGCGAGATGGTATCAGTCCCTGTTAGGTCAAACATTGAATGTACCGGAAATATCTATGTAGGCGGATCGGTTAGGGGCTGCGCGGGTAATGAGTACTATCTGTTACCGGGAGAATATGAAATTAATAATTCTGAATGTCATTTATTAGTTCAAAATGTTGGTTCTAACCCAGTACACTTCAAAGAGAACACCCTCATTACACGCGCTCAGTTTGTAGGATCGGGAAATTCAGACTTACATGTTTTAAGAATTACGAATGGTTTGAATAATCACGTCTCTGTCGCTCCTAATTGCGGAAAACAGCTATTGGAAGGTCAAAACCGTCAATGCGTGGAATTGCTGGAAAAATATAAGGACTGCTTTTCTACTGGTATGCATGACTTAGGATTTACCAACGTTACGGAAATGGAAATTCACCTCAAGGATTCCACCCCTGTCGTTTACAGGCCGTACCGACTACCTTACTCTGAGCGTAAACTAGTTCAGGACATGGTCAGTGATATGATCGACCATGGTATAGTGCGAGAGTCTAACTCCCCTTATGCTAGTCCGATTGTCCTAGTAAAAAAGAAATCAGGCGAAAAGCGTCTCTGCGTTGACTACCGCGCCCTGAACAGCCGCACCAAAAGAGACCACTATCCCCTGCCGAGAATTGATGACTTGTTGGATCAGCTTTCAGGTCAATCATTGTTCACGTCACTTGATTTAGCTTCAGGTTATCATCAAATTGCCATAGCCGAGCAATCTAGAGAGAAAACTGCATTTGTCACACCCGATGGACAATACGAATACAATCGTATGCCCTTCGGGTTGGCAAATGCCCCCGCAGTTTTCCAGAGAGCGATCCATAAGATCCTCAGTAAGGCCAAAGTCGGATATATAGTTATATATATGGATGACATTATGATTCCCTCAAGAAATTTTGAGGAAGGACTAACACGCCTGGAAGAAGTGCTAGACCTCCTACGTGAGGCAGGACTTACTCTTAAGATGGAAAAATGCCATTTCTTCCAAGAACGAATCGATTTTCTTGGATTCGAAATAGATAAAGATGGAATTCGACCTGGAATCCAAAAGATTGATGCGGTGTCCAGGTTTCCTGCTCCTAAAAATCAACATGAGGTTAGGAGGTTTCTGGGACTCGCTAGTTTTTTTAGAAGGTTTGTGAAGGGATTTGCATTAATTGCTAGGCCTTTGACAAACCTTTTGAAAAAGGACACACCTTGGGGCTGGGGAAATATACAAACGGAATCCTTTCAAACCATTAAAAAACACCTAACTGAAAGACCTGTCCTAGCCTTGTATAACCCCAAGGCCGAAACGCAATTACACACCGACGCGAGTAAATTCGGAGTTGCAGGCATCTTATTACAGAGAAAAGATTCCGACAGTCCCTGGCAGCCAATAGCATACTTTAGTCGTCAAACATCAGCGGATGAGATGAAATTGCACTCATTCGAGCTAGAGACACTTGCAGTCGTTTGTGCCTTGAACAAATTCCGCACATACCTCATTGGAATGAAGTTCACTATTATAACCGACTGCAACGCGTTACGCTCTACCTTCACCAAAAGAGATCTCATACCTCGCATATCTAGATGGTGGATTCAATTTTTAGAATTCGACTGCGAAATCGAGTTTCGTCCTGGTGAAAGAATGTCACATGTAGACGCCCTCAGTAGGGGTCCAGTGTCAGCACCATTTGAAGACATTCACGTTCTAGACATTATGTCGGTTAGTAAGGAGGACTGGATTTCTACGGTGCAGTCTGCCGACGAAGAAGTTAGACGTATCAAAAATGTTCTAGAAGACCCGGAAACATCTAAAATTGCAGGTATTTACAAAGAATACACAATTAAAAACGGACGAGTGTTTAGGACTTTAGGTGAGGGGGTTACCAGATGGGTGGTCCCAAAAGGCGTGCGGTGGCAACTCTTAAAATCCAACCATGATGACGTAGGTCACTTTGGCTTCGAGAAGACATTGGACCGAATAAAATCACTCTTTTGGTTTCCGAAGATGCGAAAGTTCATAAAAAAATATGTAGCTGCATGCCTTGAGTGTGCTCACCATAAACTACCTTCGGGAAGCAAAGAGGGATTACTTCACCCGATTCCTAAAATAGAGATACCGTTTCACACTTTACATGCGGACCACTTGGGTCCTTTTCCACGAAGTAAGCGAGGTTACACTTACATACTTGTGATAGTCGACGCCTTTACAAAATACGTTAGCATTACACCAGTTCGGAGTACGAAAACCAAAGAGAGTATAAAAACAATGAAGACTCTCTTTAGTTACTTTGGTTCTCCCTCGCGTCTCATAACAGACAGAGGCACAAGTTTCACAAGCAAAAAGTTCAAGACATTCGTGCAGTCGATTGGTGCAAAACACATCCTCAATTCTGTCGCCACACCAAGAGCAAATGGGCAGGTCGAACGGTATAACCGGACGATCCTAGCATCCCTGGGGTCCATGGCTCACGGTAAGAACAAAAGTTCGTGGGACGAACTTCTGCCGGACATTCAGCTAGGACTCAATACAACAGTTCATGACGTAACACGGAAAACACCTACAGAGCTATTGTTAGGTAGAACGGTGACGAACCCGAGCCAAGGCATATTAAATAACGTAGTTGATGACATAGGACAGAGTAGTACTCAAAGTTTAGAAGAAATTAGGTCTGAAGCGAGTGAACGAATTAAAATAAATCAGGAGAAAAATAAGAATCGGTATGACAAACACAGAAAAACGGCCACGAATTATAAGGAGGGCGATCTGGTTAGGATAACTAGGGCAATAGTATCGACGCCGGGCCAATCTAAAAAGTTAGAAGCGAAGTGTCAGGGTCCTTATAGGATAAAGAAAGTCTTGCCAAACGATCGATTCCTTGTGGTAGACACCCCTTTGACCCGAAAAGGAGCAAAGTACGAATCGATTGTTGCTATTGATAAAATTTATCCATGGTTGAGTTTTAATGCCCCTGCTTGCTCGTCCAGCGATGAAAATGACGATGAGAGTGAAAGCAATTAATTATATTGTTATTTAAATGTGAGTCATTCTTATGAGTTATTTGATTTATTTAATTTAATTTATGATTTGGGATGATCAAAATTTGCGATGTATGTACAAGCTATATGATAAGGCGTCTGGCATATGAACTTGCTAGTCCCTTAGAGATAAGTGAGGGTGCTTTGAGTCGGGCAGGATTGGCGTTGGGATTCGCCGCCCAGGATTGGCTCAAAGTACTGCTGCCGACGACGGAGTGATGGTGAAGGAAGTAGCCTCACTTCGCTCGGCAATAGATATTACAATAGATTGAGTGAAGGTGCTTTGAGTCGGGCAGGATTGGCGTTGGGATTCGCCGCCCAGGATTGGCTCAAAGTACTGCTGCCGATAACGGAGTGATGGTGAAGGAAGTAGCCTCACTTCGCTCGGCAATAGAGATGATAAATTGAGTGAGAATGTTTGAACTGGGCAGGATTGGCGTATGAACTCGTCGCCCATGAGTAGTTCAAAACATTGCGGCTAAAGCGGTGTGAGAGTGAATGAAGAAGCTTTCACATCGCTCAGGCTATAAAATAAACGATAATGATGATCTAGATTTGTTTTTAATTTTTATTTTGTTAGAGTAGTGAATATTTACTTTTGTTATCCTTTTCAAATAATACCTAATCTAATTATGTACAGAATATTTTTTTATTTTTATATAATTGTTATACAATAATAAGGAACGAAGGGACTCGTTCTTGAAGGATGGCCGACTGTAACAAGACTTATCTATGTGAGGGTAGATTCATATTAGTAATGTCATAGTAAACAGTCCATCGATAGGCTTGTTGGAGTCGAGTTATGTTTGTGTCATTTTAAATCAATCAAAAGTGTCATTGTCAGTGTCACTGTCAGTATAAAATAATTTTGACATTGAAGTGAATTGTCAGTTTTAACAAATCGTGGACATGAATCAGTCTTGAACGAGGCACCGGAGTGACAAGTCTTAAGGTTAGTAATATAGTGTAATATATACTGAACTATGGTGAATAATTTATAATAAATGTTGTTATTGCGTTGATTTATTCGTTGTTTCAATTCTATGATTCCCTTCTGAGATACGGTTACACTTGTCACACCACTTCCGCAACGCAACACAAAACTTATTCAAGGGTAGTTGGTACACTTCCCGATTGGTCCCATAGAAATTTCATTAAAATCGGTTTAGTAGTTTGGTTTTTAAATCAAAATAGCTGGAAAAAATGTGTCATCCAAGTAAAAGAAATTTCGAAATTGATACTTGACAAGGATTTGTGTGTGATACGATAGCTAAAAAGGGTAAAATTAAAAACTTTTTTTAAAATAACTTTACTTTCGGAAGCCGGTGGCAAAAAGTCAATGAAACAAACAGTAGTCACCGACTTCCGAAAGTAAAGTTTTATTATTTAAACAGACTTTTATTACTTAATAAGAGATATTTAATGATGAAGGATAACTTAATTTTAGAAACACATATACCCGTTTTCTTTACAAAAAGCGACACCTAAATGTTACTGCGCAAACGTCTCTTTCCATGACTTCCAGTTACTTCAATCCCAGGTGAATGTTCATTAATTTATTTAAACTTCATGTACAATAGTGGTACATAGGTGGACTAAATACCACCAGGCAGGTTGACCAGTGATCGTCACTGGACAGCTTAAGATAACTCCCTGACTAACCTTTTGGTTTTACGTCAACACGTCAAGGTACGATCAAAACGGTATTGAGAAAATGTGGACACAGGACTCTATATATAAAATACTGAAGTATTTGTCAGTGTCCGGTGTCCGCAGCAGGTCCGCAAACTGTCCTTACTGGTTCGGTATCGCATTTTGGTGAAAATCAGAAAAAAAACCGCGTGTCCATGTCTTCATGTAGCTCAGCATAGTAACACCAGCATATATCTGTGACGTCAGCAGGCACGTATTCCGTGAGAATGTCCGTGAGCGGACGCGCTAGCATTGTTTTGTAAACCGCGCTCATCGGCTGAGCGGCTCGGCGGCTCCCAAACAATATGCGCAACAGCAAATAAATAGCGGATATGCGGTGTTAGCGGTATGTGTGTGTCACGTGCTAGGCGGATATACTGACGGATAGCTGCTTTTTGAGACCCAAATCCTCTTCACAACCAACCAACAGATACAAATCCAACAGCCAGCAGGGTAGACCTAGTCGACATACCGGACATACAGAAAAGATCGCGGGGAATATCGGAAAGAGGCTCGCGGCGACCAGGGCAGCCTGGTGCAAAAGGGAGCAGGCCCACTGACAGCACTGTCCCTCACTGAGTAGCAGCCGCGGGACAATGATGATAATGGAGAATCAAAAATTGCTGCTAACGTTCCACATGCAAAATTCCTCTTGAATCAACAATCACACATTTCTTATTTGAGAAGACTTTAGACAATGAATCATCGAGTTCCTGCCACTACCAACTTACCTAATTAATATTTAAACATTTATCAAGTAGGCCCTGGGTTAGTAGGTACATACAGTTATTGTTAAGAGAACAAGCCAACCCTTCACACGCTCCTATGGTCAATGTCTCTATTACTAGAACTGATGATCACTATATTATGACGGATTCAGGTCTAAACGAGGAGAAAAATCGCTATAGCGGAAGTGCATAGTTGCTCTTAAAAAGATACAGCTCACGTTTCTGCCCCCCTGTGAGCTAAATATAGCGTGAATGTGCATCCTGCACGCGGCAGGCCGATTATCCTCCATCGTACATTCATACGGCTGAATGTTACGTAGCTCTGATGCAACGGAGAGGTCTTGTCAAGATGACCTATTGATATACCGGTTCACTGTAAAAATGACCCTGATTTGGGTGGACACCCGGAGACGGACCTTACAGCTATAATTCATCATCATCGGCCTAGCCATTTCCCAACTATGTTGTGGTTGGCATTCAATCTAACCGGATCCAGATCGGAGTTTGATAAATTAAATTTTATGTAGAGGCACAGCTTTTTAAATCTTCACCATCCGGTGACCTATTGAATCATACCTCTTATCAGAAACTTCTACTACTACTATCTAGTCCAGTTTCGCTTGTCATTGCTTCTGTGGGTCATCAAGTGATAGGAAGTATTTTAAATGGCTTGAAGACGAATTCCCAGGAATCAGAAAAAAATATGGTCAGTCTTGTGCTGAAGCAATCACACAGTGGGTCTCAAACAGCGGTGACCGCAACGTGGCAAGCCCTGGAGGACGTGGTGGGACAAGTGGGGCTTGCATCTTTAAGAGTGGCCACAGACAGCAATGAATAGGGATTAGAGGAAAGAATAAAGGGAGCTCTTCGAGCAGTCTCAACACAAATGGCGCAGTAAATTATAGACTTACAAGACCATGAAGATTTCATTTCTGATTCTGCTGATACCGTTTATTTATAGCTGTTGCCTCACATCACATCACGGACCCAGCCTCCCGTGCATCAAATCATCGAATACAACCTGCTATGTAATCACCAACAGCATATTATTAAGTAATTAATGATCACGATGACATATTGGCACGTGGCTAATGTTTCTGATGCGGATGTATGACGCAGCTGATGCAATAAGACCAGTCAGTGAGTCTGCGCTTGCGCCGCTTACCCCGGAACGACCCGTCGATCACATCTCATAATTATGGATCAATAAGTCGCCATTCCTTTAATTGGTTACTTACTCCTATTTTGTGTTTATGAGGACACGTTAATTTTGTGTGTCAAGAATTGAGGAAGACCACAAGTTTTTTTTACATTATTAAGATTTGTGGCACGTTCTAGAGTATGTTCTAACATGATGGTTCTAGAAGCTATATTTTTAATGCCGCTTTTAAATAACACTAAGCATCACCTAAGTTAAATATGCCTAAATGTAACACGCCATGTGGACACTTGGAATTTTAAGACTCAAACGTTAAAAATCGAGCGAATGTAGTGTACTTAGGGATTAAATTCAGACTTTTTGCCATATTTTAGTGAAAACATGCTAATATAAAGAGTTTTTTTTTGTGTAGTTTAAAGCAGATAAAATAGGCGTAAAACATAGTTGTCCCCATGTTCAACAATGTACTATTAGTACCGTCTGATAGTGTTCAACATGGACTTGCATCGTCTCATATGATTATGTTCTAAGAATGTTTGCAGCATAGTTTCTGACGCGTGCCTGCTTATCTACGTCTGGCGCGAGCTACCAGAGGTCACGGATGTCTCGTTATCATGTACATATTACTACTGCATTTACTATTTACATAATGTATTAATGTGTGTATGTAGACTGTTTGTTTCGGCTGGTAACAGGAATAAAGCTGTTTCCGAAGGCCAACCATTTTGTAAGTTAAGATTATTAATCCAATTCGGATTGAATTTGAGTTTCCTTTAATAACTTTGACCTTTTAGTCATGTCATCCCTATCGGATCTAAACTCAATTACACAGGCAGGAACTTTGTAATCTTCTCAAAGTTTTCAGGTTAGAAAATACTTCCATGTTTAGATTTGCGTGGGACATTGATATTATTTTAATGTTCCCACCTTCTGTCTTGACGAAGGCTCCTTATTATCTCTATTATTATCATCGCCATTCCACCTTCCACATTTTGGGTTCGGCGCAGCATGCTGTCCCCTAGCATGTATCTATTTGCCGTCACATTGGTAGTCACCATCCCATTTGCCATCGCAATCAAACCATCAGTTCGTTTCTTTAGTCCTCCCCTACTCCTATAGTCTAATGACGCACTTAGACGGCCAAGTTCGTCAATACACTGACTGACCAGGACTGACGCCTTGACTAAATAAATAAAACTATCGTTACTCATAGAAGCTTCGGATCCTAATTTGTTGTTTACGTTTTTTATTATTCTACTTAAAAACTAAGTACGTTACCACCTCTAAAATGACGCACATTAAAATATTAATAATTCTCAAAAACCGGCCAAAAGAGGCGTTGATAGACGTAGACATGAAGTAACGAAAACAAGACGTGAGTAGGAAAAACAGGCCATCTGCGCTGATTTGTGAGTAACAAGGTAAAACAGTGCTATTTCCTAGTCATCCTATGACGTAATAATACTAGTACCTTACGCTGATGTTGCAAAATAACGGGAATTGTCTAGACAAGTTTAGGATGAGGAGTGAAGACAGATGCTGGTAATGTTTAGTGGTTAACCTAGAGGGGCAAATGTTTATTGTTAGTGATGGACTGAATAAGGGGAGCTCGTTCAGAGAATAACAGGAGGCTGCGACGTCATTACTTGTTACTAATGACGCCGCAGCCTCTGGTACAATCTGGCCTCTCCTTCTACTGGAACTCCGTACTACGCTGCTTCAATCGAGGTCTAAGTGTAACGATCTACGAGCGATCGTTACTACATAGTTACCACCTATTTCTGTAATCCAGTTTGGAGTACATTTTATACAGTAACAGTGTACATTTCAGCGGTTACTTTTTAGTTTTGTCGATGCTCCCGGTTTTGTTGTTTTCAGTAGTCTTTGATAATACGGGTATGAACCCAATAATGTGTGAATCTGAAAAGGCTGCTTTTCCTGCTACAAAAGAAGTTTAAATTTACTATTCCATGAAATTGTTCATATAATATTGGACAATACTCGGTAATGTCGGGAAACTTTTCCTTCTTGCCAAGATTCGAAGATAAATTTTGACTGATAGACATATTGTGTAAACATGTTGAAGTAAAATTCGTAGAATATAGAAAAAAAACCTTTCGATACTATCGAGACGTTACTATAACAGTGTGTGCAAAGTGTAACCGCAGATGTCCTCGACACACGTCCCTTTTATCGCTTTTGGCTAAAACAGACACCCACAGGAAGTGACGGGATATTACACTATTCATAACGGACATTCTGAAAATCCTACAGAACTTTACTTGTTATAAATATTGCCCTCTGGTAAAACCAGGAATTCTGATTCATCTTCATTCGAAATCGAAAATTGTTAGAGCAAAGAGGTATTGTTCTAATCTCATGACTGTCATGCATGATGACAGTTTAGTTTGTAATAAAAAAAAAACATTAATATGTGACAGAGAGAATGTCGTAAAAATGTGTTGTTTTTTTTTCGCGTTTTTATCTTAAATAAATGTACTATTTACCTACTTCAGTGCTTTGCTATTTAAGTTCAACACTACCCTGCTATTGACTAACTTCAATAAAAATACTAATCAAATAAAATTCTCATTGGTTACGGTCAAAGACATTCAAATATTTAGTTACGGTTTATGAATGGAGCTGCCGCTGAGGATAACTTACAGGAAAACACAAAACTTAAAATATTATATAATAAATTACAGTATTAGTAAGGTTAAAATAAGACGATGCAAGAAGTATAAAGTAAAGAAGAGAAATTAGAAAAACGTAGGACTAGGAAAACCCATTTTCATTGTGATTCAAGATGTTGAAGACTTACCAGCTCAGTAAATACCTAAAACCGCCAATGCGGTTGCTGAACACCTAATCACTATAAAATGCAATATCTCTTTTCAAATTAAAAATGGCCTTCAGTAAATTTTCAAGGGCAGCGTCGCACATCACGGTAACATTCCCAGAATAACGGAAATTTCTGCATGCAACTGAATATAATTGCAGTAACATGACTCACTTATTGGAAGTCTGCTGACATGGAAACCTACCATAATTTGCTGTTAGAACAAAGCCCACAGTCACGTGAGTTAATATTGAACAAAGAAATAAATTACGGTTACACATTTTTTATCTGGACCCGCTTCATAAGTACCAAGTTGCATGTTTGAAGTCTGCAGGTTCCGATGTGCTCTCATCATCATCATCAATGTTATATCTATATGTTCTGCTCTTAGATACTGATGGACGCATGGTAAAGACAACTCTGGTGAGGACTTTGCCTAGGCCGATAGACTTCATGGTCTGAAATTGCTTGTCCAATTGTAATGAGCAGAAAATACCGAGATTTTTATTACATGTTATAGTCGTATGTGTGTGAGCTCGTGGCTAAATAATAACAGCCGCTCGGGTCGATCTTCAGGTTAAGCTGGGCTTGCCGAGGTTGGTCCGTGGATAGGTGACAGCCCATAACATACCGAGTTACCTCCGTGCCATGGAAAGCACGTTTAGCCTTTGGTCCCGGCTGTCATTTGTAGATCTTTAACAATACGTACAGGTAGCCAGTGGCTCTAAAGTCTGTCGATCAGTCTTACCAAGGGGTATCGTATTACCCAGTACTAACTAGATTGTGGAGAACAGAAAGGCAGTCGCTCCATCTTTAATACTGGAATTCAGCTGCACCCGGTTAGACTAGAAGCCGTCCCCAACATAGTTGGGAAAAGGCTAGGCAGATGATGATGCTGTAGTCGTATGTGTGTGTTGTATTTAGTAAGTTCACTTCACACTAACCATACTTCAATACCCAAACCAACTGTAACGAATTTAATAATTGAATGTTTGATGAAACCAATGTAAGTACTTAATAAGGAAACCATCAAAATGTATGAATCAACCAATCTGTTTACTTGTTATTTCCTTCAACTAGTCTGAAAACTGAATGTGCAGTAATAAATGTATTAAACAAATAATAAAAGCGAGCGACAGCTGTTTTGTAATACCTTTGAAAAGGTTACTCATATGATATGGGCGATAAAACACAGGTAACGCTAATGTAGTAGCAAGATCGCACGATTCCGAGAATTTGTATGTGGTTTCTATGCTATACTAAAAATATGATATGAAACTGGGCAGTGGTTGAGTCATTTGCTCGGCTCCTTTTTTTTTATTTTTTTTTTTCGGATGGGAAATCATCAAATGACTTCTCCCGCTCTGGGCTGAGCGGGAGGGTGTGTCAGACTTTTACTGACTAAAACCCACCCATGTTCCTTCATCGCCCTTTGTGTTCCGGGGCCGCGGTATCTCTTTCGAACAACCCGCAGCACCCGGCAGGCATCGGCCCTTGCGGGCCCCTTCCCTATGCTGACATCTCTTTGAGGCGCGCGTGGAACACGAACGCGCCGTCGACACGGCCTGTCGTCCTAAGACGGAGGGACGGCGAGCTAGCCCTTAGCTCACCGTCCACAGGCCCGCGTCTACGGTGTCCGGAGCGAGACGGAATGGGAAGCCGTCACCTCCTTTTACGAAGCAGTCATGCTGGCAAAGGAGGAGGCGGAACGTGAGAGAGAGCGTTCCTCCCCAACCAGCAAAACAGTCTCAGAACTCGCACTTTTTAAGAGTAGTAGGCTTAAAGCGCTCTTATACTTGTTTTAGAACATACCATGGATCCTATATTACTTTTAGACAAGCCGGTATGGCCTCAAGAATGGTCAGTCTCATAACCAAGTCTCATATATGTATATAAGAGCATTTACTAAGACTAGTTGCACTTGAGAAAAACTTGCTCCTAAATGGGTATTTTCTAAGCTCGTTTGATTTTATATTAGACTTGCTAAATGCTATTGTAAGATGTCAGACTAATATCAGCATAGCTTAAGAGTACTGTGAGTACGTGCATTTCTGATCTTATTTGAAACTAATATAAGATCAATACTACTGGTTAAGTATGATATTAGAGTGATTTGGGTTCAACATATTTACAATATAAAAGACAAGACCCATATAAGAGCGTTTGATCTTAGATCGATTTTGGGAATAACTAATTTAAATAGTTTTAAGAGTAATTTTGCTGGCCATATTTTATTTTAAGTTTTTAAATTTAATTGTTATAATGGATTACAAAAACTGGAAAAGGTTGAAGAAAACTGCGCCGACTTCGTGTCTTGTTTTTCTCTCTGTCGATTTAAGGTTTTAAGTAAAATTGCGAGGAACCCTAATTTATTCCAATATGGAGTTATCTTTAGTATACCGAATGCTAATATTAGAGTAAACAATCTTACATTAGTTTAATAGTGCGCTTGTAAAATGCAGCTATACTAATGGCGACACTATCAATACAAATTAACAAATAAAATAATTAAACGAGAACAGGAAATACCTTATTTAACAAGGCGCATGAATTTTGAAGCGTAAAACGAGGTCTATTTAACAGTAAATAATAAATTCCAATACGATTACTTACCGTATAACTACTTTTATAGGTACTAAAGTGCCGTACCACACAGTATAAACATTAACTTCACACAATATTAACTTTAATTTGTTTCATTTAATTTTAAGCCAACACTCACACAAACTTTTAAGTTGGATCTGACGAAAAATTCTCAAAATATTCTAACCTTAGACCAATATAAGCCTATGCAGGCTTACATGATACTTACGTAAAAGCAATATTAGCCTAAGTCGGCTTAAATTAACTTTGGCTAGATTTCAGTAAGTGCAAACAGCATTCAATTAGACTGATATTAGAACGATATTAAACTAAATAAGCTTATAATTGGTGCCCAAATCCGGGCTTATATCATTATATAGGAGTGATTTAAGAGCAACAAAACAGTAGTCTAGAGATTGTTTTAAGCCTAGTTTTTGCTGGTTGGGTCCTCACGTCCCAGCCGCCGCGGGAGACGCACCGGGCGTCGGGGGCCACGTTGGCTCGAACCAGGGCCGGACGCGAGAGGTCGCCGCCGCCGATCGCCGCTATGAGGACACGGCGTTGCTCCGCCCAAGCGGGGCAGACCTCCACCGTATGCTCCACCGTGTCCTCCGGTCGATCCTCGCAATGGAAACACCCGGGCGTCTCCTCCCGCCTGATTCGGTGCAGGAACCTCCCGAAACAACCGTGTCCGGTGAGGACCTGCGTCAGGCGGAAGGTGATTTGCTCAGCTCCTGTGCTACGCATAGCGAGTTCGATTCCCGCACCGAACAAAACGGTTTGGTTAACAGATAGCTGTTTCTAGTCTGGGTGTTTTGCTGTAGCCTGCAAGCCAGTGATAGTATAACCAGTTTAAGCTGGCCTCTTATTATATTGAAACTACATACTACGCTAGTCCGGCGCAAGTTCAAACTTTTACCAGCACCGACGTGCGGTCATCTGTACAATGCTATAATTATTATATAATCATAATTACAAACAATTGTTGGTGATCGTGTAAATGTGGTTATTACGGCTTATACTTGTTGCTGCTATCTTTTGATATAAACATAAATAGGCAAATTAGATGATAGATAATTTAATTACCACTGAGACGCTAATATTGCTAATTTTGGAGTAAACTTGAATGATTCCAAGAATTGCAGTAAACTTGCTAAAGTTAAAACTGTTATAGTTTACTCTTGGCAATTGACGTGAACACTCTAATGAAACGGTTTGGTTCGAAAAGTTTATAAATGGGGAAAACTGATTGCCAATGTGCAGTTCACCACTCTTAGCAATATGACAACCGATTGATAGAGGCGGCTTTTGCAGTTTAATTCATACCTCGTATTCATGACCCCTTTAGGCCCCACCCACGTGAATTTTTTGCGAATATAACGACTTTTAATAACATACAAAGTTCCACACCATGACAATCCCATTTTTTCTAGCCCACAACTCACGCTTGACCGGCTACCTACAGCCTACACCACAACTGTCTATGACTAGCAATTAATTCTTATTAATTTACAATATAATTGATACGCCATGTTTGTAGGCCCAGTTTCTTGAAGGTCACGTTTGAAAGAAGAAATATTATAACAACTTATACCTAATTAATATCAGTTGGTCCGGTTGTGCTGCAAAAAGTTTATATTAATAGTTGATATAGGTGTGTGTGGCTGGAGACTCAAGGTTATTCTATAAATGTGGTTAATAAAAGTAATTTATGTGAAAATAACCTATTATATGTTTTCTGTTCAGAAAAGTCTCTGTAGGTACTAACCCTAACTATCTTTAGGGATATTGACATTTAAAGGGCTACGATTTCGGTATTATAAGTTAAGTAGGTATTTGAAAACCATATCAGACACTCTGAAAATGATCTCATCATAACCACTGCGGTTACACGATGACAAAGAATCTCGAACTATATTCAGTCATATTTTCTTACTTGATTTATTAAGGAAAACTAAGAAAAGGTGACTGTAAATAACATTATAATGTACCTACTA
This sequence comes from Standfussiana lucernea, assembly GCA_964057025.1. NCBI lineage: Eukaryota > Metazoa > Arthropoda > Insecta > Lepidoptera > Noctuidae > Standfussiana > Standfussiana lucernea. The sequence goes on along the minus strand of OZ059801.1, from coordinate 16,019,152 downwards.
CAGCTATAGCTACTCAACTAAGTAGTCAAGTGCTACAGTAACACATGTTTCTAAAACAAACATACTTTAACAGAAGCTTGTCAAAATTCTAACTCTGCATCGTGCGCTAAAGGATTGAGTCAATATTTTGCAGAGCTGCGCGCGCGCACCTCCTCTCCCGCCCCTCCCTTCCTCTCCCACCTCCCCGCCCCGCCATCTTCAGTTAGCGACAGTAATGGCCGACAAAAAGTTGTTATTCAATCTAGTTTGAAGAAAAAACTGTTGTTACCAACTCGTACAGCCTGGAGAGTGAACAGTGAGGCTAGAAAAAACATGACCTCTCTTTCTGTTCGTTTTTGTTACACTTTTCAAGGTTAGGTTGAACTTTTTTAACTCTGTGATTTTAACCAAAGTTTAGGCCTGTCAAAAGTATCTTCAAACATAATGTAACATCAAGCCTGTAAGCCTGAAAGGCTAGGTAGAGGTGCACCTGTTATAGAACAACTAAGTATCATTGTCGATTCAATCAGTATCCAAACCATAAAAAAATAAACTTGATTTTCAGCCACCGATGACTTATTAAACCAAACTCCTAAATGAAATCACGTAACCTAATATTTACATAATGAGTCTCGCATTAAAATGCGCAAAACGCAGGCATGGCAGTGAAGCCGCGGGGTGCAGCCTGATCCGACGGGACGGCGCGGCGGGACGGAGGGACGGCGCGCGGCGGGCTGCGGGCTTACATGGCGCTGCTAAGTGGATTACCACCGTAAGCAGCACGTCTGCTGACCACCGCTGCTTAGCCGCCGTGTGTTTTACGTTAAAGTTATTGTAGTACTTCACTTCCCTGTCTTGTGTTTAGTTGGCATAGTAATAATGTACAGGTTCCTACCTGAGTGTTGGTTATCATATGCTGCCTTTGTCTTCGGGGTCTCGGACTGACATTTTTTGGGGCTCTTAAATGATATCTAGTCTTTATGGTTAATCAGAGGTGTACCTGGTACAGCAACATTTCGGCAATCGTTTGAGTGTCATGTAGCAGTGGCATACATCCGGAATCTGCTGCTAATCAGAAATTCCTGATGAACAACCCAATTACACCCGAGTAACCAAAGAGGAAGACTTACCAGGTGTTCCTGAAATTTTTTAATTGAATTGTTTGTTAGTCTGCACAAACTTTTACTAACAACTGCCATGCTTTGTAAGGTGGCCCCTTTAAGTCACAATGTTTAAAATGGTGAGCCGTCGTGAAGATAGATTAATTTTTTCATATGCGAGCTGGTAAAATCCTCAAAAACGTATTTTTTTGTTACAAAAATCTGGGAAATTTGGTGGTTGATGGGAACCAATTTCGATCTTAACCAGCCGTTACGTATAGTCAGATGCATATAAGTCTGACAACCAGTCTTACCTTAGGGTATCGTGTTTCCCAGTGACTGAGTTGTGGAGGTAAGATAGGCAGTCGTTTCAAACTACCGTATTTCAACTGCATCCGGTTAGACTGGAAGCCGACCCCAACATAGACAAGAGAAGGCTATTATAAATATGAGAAAGTTTAGTGCATTCTTGTTAACATTCCTACCCAATATAAATTCATACAAAAATCTAATTAACACTTAATAAAACGCCGTACTGTTGCTCTTATCTCTCCACACCACTTAATCGTGAGTTATGTGAGGAAAAAACAACAATAACATATAAACGATACACACACAGTATAAGTATACCAGGCCGGTATACAGCGCGTGCGTCGGCGGAACTGAATGCAAATACCGACGAATATACACGAACATGTACGAACTGTAACTACCTGTGGTACAACTGGAGATATATTTGTGTGAGCTGAGTTGCTTAAGTGGTTCCGTATGCGAAAAAACGGTGTTAGTTTATTTATAAGTAGGAGAACCAACAGCTATAACAAATGGATAACAATTGCATAGGGAACACAGAGCCAATTACAGGTTCTCACGAGTAAAAACAGAAAAAGTTGTAGAAATCTTAGGATCACTAATAAGCACTATAACAAAAAATAATAATTAAATAAGGTACAATAGCACGGTAAACACTCTGACACCAGGTCAGGCACTAATCACACGGGAAAGAGAAAAAAAAAGATGAAAGCACTACACACTTTTAAAAAAACCAGCGTTCAGCCGAGTGCGTTCAGAGTAGGATTTGGTGGTAAATGAGTCAAATGAGAACTCTTCACAAAGAATATTAAAGTCTAGACAAGAAACATTGTATAAGACCGAGTAGCAGTCATGCAAATTAACAACAAAAAAAAAATCAGCAGATACATACATGAACCTCTCGAAAAATTGTAGGAACAGCAGATTTTTTCATATTTCAGACGTAGTTCCATAGTGTTATTTATGAGGACTTGACTCCAATCATTGAGTATTATTTTCAATTAAATATTATTATCAATGAAAACAATTAGGTATACATCAAAGAGCTTGTGTATCGCAGGAAATCTATCAATCAATTTAATCTTATCTATTAAATAATCTCTATTGATAACGATGAGTAGTCGGCCATCACGTTTGCTGAAACCTCATTTGATATTATCGTGTTTAAAATGTGTCTCATCTATTTTTTTCAATAAAGTACAGCCAACACATCAAGCTACCCGAAACTGTCAAATTTTCCCAATTAACCTTGAACCTAATTCTTTAACATTCAAGTTGAAAATCTATTAAAGTTTTTCAGATTATTGTAGCTTGACGTGTGCCAACATAGAAAAAACTTAAACCGACTTCAAAAACACAAAAATGTGAAAAATAACTTTGGCTTCAGAAGTCGGTGACTTTTGTTTTATTGATACGGTTTTTGCCGCCGCCTTCTGAAGCTAAAGTTATTTTTCACTTTTTTGTGTTTTTGAAGTCGGTTTTTGTGTTTTTGAAGTCCATTTTTAGTTGTAATATCTTGTACAAATATTTGCCATGCATTTATTTAACATTGATAACAAAACATGTCATGGTAGGTAATAGGCAAGGCTTATCCCCATTACAATGGAACTTAGCATCATAACTGTCGAAATATGGGTCTACTGTACACATCTGCGTACTCCCTCAGAGCATACAGGCGCGTTGTTATGTTATGAACTGGTGTAAACTATAGACAGACATGAGATTTCAGCAATCGTGTGCCTATAAAATTTGAAGAGTTCTCTCTATTTCTCCAGGATCCCATCATCAGATCCGGACTTGAAGATCATGGGACCACCTGGGAGGTATACCCATTCAAACAAAAAAAAACCAAATCGATCCAGCCATCTTCGAGTAATCGGGCAACATACATAAAAAAAAATAAAAAAAGATTCCGACGAATTGAGAACCTCCTCCTTTTTGAAGTCGGTTAAAAATGATGTTCACTTGAATACACGAAATATGCAAGGAGCGGCATTCGATTCTAGATTAAAGCTTTATTACAAGCAGCTTCTTGGTAAGATTCGATTAATTGAAAATACACAAGCCTTTGAGATGGACAATTCAATGAAATTTGTCAATTATTATCGCAGCTCCACAACGCAAAATATCCATAAGTTATACATTTGTGTAAATTCCATATCTCCTGACCACAGAACTCTAAAGCCATGTACACACAAAGTATTCGAAGCGGAACACAACAGGGTTGCCAGTCGCCAACTCTTTGTGTTGCCACACCATATAGTTAAATATTATTACCGAGAGGTATTGTGTTCGATCCCGGGCCGTGCATTGTTACTTTAATGCTAATGTACATTAGGCGCTTTTTGTACAGTTTTATGGCTGTCGTAAATAACTGGATTTGTGATTGATAAGTGACGTTGATGGCGAAGGATGGAGACGCGGTGCGGAGGATCAGCTGCTCATTATTTCATATTTTACGACCAACTTAGAGCTCCGTAGAAAATTGCAACTAAAGTTGTTGTTATGCCATAGGCTCACCCCAATTACATGGGAGTTAAACAAAACTACCGACATGTTGGTGTGCTATATGTACACGTACATGTAGCTGTTCTTTATGCTTCTGTGTCGAGTTAGTTTAAATGTCAGACTTACTAGGTACACAATCCGCACAGACCCAAACTAGGACAGCCCTCTCTCAGCCTCATTACAAGAAACGCTCACAGGCCTCTTCAAATATTCAGACCGAACAAAGACGATGACGCTGCAATGTCCCAGTACAAACTACCGCTGCTTCAGTGCGCCCTTTAATACCTATGTAATAAAACTTGCCTACTAACATTCACCGTACTCATATAATTTCCCTCAGTAGCAATATACTCTCGGATTCATCCCGTAACCATACAAATTCATCACGCCATTGCGTTATAGCTGTAATAAACGAATGCTCAAATGAGCGGCTCAACAATTGACGTAATAACCTCGCTGCCGAGCCCCCATCGGCACTGGCGATGTAATACTTGCTCTTATCGAATGCCTTCTATACTACGCCTACTATAATTTAGTTTTTTTACAGTATATGGTCGAGGCAGAAGCGAAAAGAAATGGAACAAAGGAATTTTGATGTAACACTTGAGATGGTAATAGGCTCGCCTTTTTACATGAAACTTACATAAAAATAACTGGCGAAATCTGGGTGTAATATAAGCCACTTCTACCGACCCCTTCAGGGGTAAAAAGCGTGATGTTATGTTATTTAACTTGGGTGCAAACTTGCAGGCTCGGGGGGTAATATGTATTTACTTGACAGAATTGATGTTTATCCGACTTCTGAAAAAGGAGGAGGTTATGTATTTCAGCAGCATCGTTTTGTAGCTCTTTATTTGATACTTCTTATAAAATACAAAGCGACTTCTCTAACCTCTGATTACTAATGAGTCGACAGTTACTCTAAACAAAGCGCTCCCAAGCGACACGCCGCCGGAAAGAGATTTCTTTCCGGCGGCGTGTCGCTCACGAACTCACTTCGCTAACGAATTCACTTCTTTGTCCTGATTAGGACAAAGAAGTGAATTCGTTACTTTGTATGCAAGTAGTGCTCACTACATCGTAACCAGTGGGTGTGTCTGTGCTGACATGTGCCATAAAGCTAGCAGTTTATTACTACACAATATTTTCATCATCATTTCTAATGCATTTGCTGGTAATCCGTCTTCCACATTCTCATCATAACTTACAGACAATAAGTTCTTCGCTTATCCAAACCTTGCGTATACTACTACGCTCCCTTATTATACAGGGTGGGTCGTAAAATGGTCCTACCTATTTTGCACTCGTAAAAGAGGCTCGTAAATTTTACGTCACAAATGCGTCTCATTGTTGGCTGGGAGCGGAGATAGGCAGGCAGGGGATAGGCAGGGATCGAGCCCCTTCGAATAATCTCTGGCTTCACGATAAGTCGTGCATCCTTGATCGTTCGGCTGTCGATACCTAGTACAATCGGGTGATATCGATATTTTTTTATATTTTTGAAAATGTAATGGGAATTTGTCACAAATTAACAAATAGATACTTTATTACTCAATTAGGCACAGTTTTCATTAGTTTTTCGTTCGCAAGCCACAAGACAACTTAGTCAAATAATAGGTTCGGGTTGAATCTGTATAAACTTTATGCGTTGGCCGATAACTAGATATTAATCCAGACTAGCCTGAACCTAAGAAAACAGTTTCACCATTGATAACGAAGACCCTGTAGTAGACCTATTTATACATTATTGGAATATAACGAAACAGAAGGCAACAGCTAATCCTCGCACTAAAACCTTGTTTATGTATGTGGTGGCGTTAAACGTGGAACTATGTCAGCCTCTAATGCCTCGGAGCAGTCGGTAAACTCGCCGCATCTCTTGAGATCCCTTGTAAAAAGCTTAGGACATAATCTGTGCGAGATAACACCATAATATGTAGGTTTATTTGAGATAGTTACGAGGAGGTATTTCTTGGAAGTGTCATATGTTGTTGTCAGGTTAGGTTAGGATTTGAAGTGCTTTGAGTATTCTGGGTGGAATGGGTTACTAAAAGGTCACAAAGCAATGATTGAATAGTGCTTGAGGCTGAATATTTCAATAAATCACATATCTGGCAGAAAAAGGAACCCACATCCACAGATATGGCCAACAACCACTGAATTTAAAACCACATTCCCATAAAATGGCGGAACACTGGCTCATTCGTGTTGCGTGTCTAAATAAGTTGTCTGTTGTATAACTAATTATGCAAATATTTGATCCCCTCGTTTCGGTGCACCTGCGCTATGTCGCACATGTGGACATGTCCACTATGTCCACGCTGTGACAGATTGTCACGACACATATTTTCACGTGTACGTTACTGTAGATATACTTTCCCTAATATTCCCCTGTGGTCAGCAGAGCGACAAGGGACTAATTAATTGTGTGCCTGTGTATAGGCAACAGAATGTGGTCTTGCAGTATGCCCATATTTGATACCAACTGGTCTCACAATTGCTGACAGACACCAAATAGGTATTGCTTGATCCTCTAGACTAGATGTTACAAGATAACCATCAATTTATGATACTTATTTAGTTTAGGTACTTATCCCTGGATTTACAATGAGAATCGACTCTACGATATTTTTTTATAAGTACACATAGACACAACATGAAACACAAACACTGGCTTGCTTTAAAACGACTCCTAAATAAAGCTATCGATACTCCGACAAAAAAAAGATATAGTAGCGCAGCACTACGTATTTGGCATAATCTTTCGTTTCTCTCCCATATTGTTTTTAAGTTACGACAGTTTTGGACAATGGTTCGGAAATCCGCAGCGCACTGTTTCACTCCTCCCCCCCTCCGCCAACCCTCCGTCCCGCGTCTGTACGCGTCGCTCGTCGGTGCAGCCACGTAAAATTAAAAGAAATTGATTTTTCTACACCCTGTAAATTATAGATTGAGTTTGTGTTATAAATCGAGAAAAGTGTCTTCATTTATATATTATGTTTTTGTTATTTGGAATAAGCTAATCTATAGCTACCTTAAAATAATGTTTGGATAAATATTCTGCAGTGATAAGTTTATTGTGGATATTATATTATGAGGATTTCAAATAAACTAAGTACAAGATAATAATCCACCAGTGTTCTCACAACATCAAACGGTTCACAAAAAATCTGTAATGAACGACTTAATAATTGAATTAGTAACCAGTATCTGCCCGAGTCACCACCCCAGAGGCCAGAGGATCACCCATCTCCCATTAAACCAGTAACCAGATAAACGATGATCGAGCACTACTTGCATTTAATTACACACAAATAAACGCGATTTATGCGCAAACATAAATAACGATAAAATTAACAGTGTCCTCGGAGAAAATAGAATTTCATTAATTTAATCACGACCTGCCCTCCGACAACAGAACGAACGAACGTGGAGGACTCCGAACCCCTCCCCCTCCCTCCCACTACCCTCACCGCCACTCCGCCACCTCTCCTCTCAATGGAACTACACGACCAGGACTCTTGACCCTCCCAACAAGCCGCCCTCGCCCACACTCAACAACGACTGAGCACCACAAGAGCTCAACTTAAACTGGCCATCAACAACCTACGTAATCAGAACTCCCAACTGAAAGATTGATCGTGCAGTAATAGGTCTCCCTAAATGGACCAAGTTTTATAGCCGCTTTCTTTGTTACGAAAGTACTGAGGGTTTTATTTGGGAATTTTGTTTTAAATTGTATAAAAGGAGATCAACTATTGTAGTAAATTTTACGAGGGGCCGCTGAAAGAATACTGATCCGACCTTAGTCCTGTCGATGTCGCTGCGGACAGGGGTCGTAAAGCCAAGCAGGGTAGAGTTAGAGAAGTAGGGGTTACTCGATCGAGCGCACTAGTGCCGTAATGGTGGCCAGAGTGGCGCAGTGGCGATGGCGGTGCGGATCAAGGGTTCCATTCACGCGCATACAGACAGTTTGTGAGTCTGGTCGGAATGTTGGCATAATAACCTAAAGAAGGAGTTAGCCCTTTCAGCGCCAGAATATTTTGGTATGTTTATGCTGTATGCCGTCATACATACTTATAAGCAGCTACGAGATAAATCTTACTTGGCATAGTAGAACATAAATCCATTCGACTATGCCGACTACGAGTATATTCGTATACGGCTATACTCGTAGTCGGCAAAGAAAATGGGATTCTTTCGTAATTTTGCGTAATTTTCGTAATTTTTTCGAGTTTACATAAAAAATAAAAAACATAGATACGGCATCAAGATATATAAACTATTTGAAAGTAACGGCGTAATACTGAAGATAAAATTTTACACAGGCAAATCAGAAGGTCAGGAAGGTGGACAAACTATAAAAATTGTAACAGATTTATTAGATGATTACTTGAATAAAGGTTACAAGGTATATACAGATAACTACTATAACTCCGTTGAGCTGACAAGAAAAATGAGTGCAAATAAAACATAATACTTATGCGGAACTTTGCAATCAACCCGTAAGGGTAATCCAAAAGTTGTGACATCGGCAAAGCTGAAGAAAGGTGAGATGATTTGGAGAAGAAAGGGGGAAGTAGCTGTTTGCAAATGGAAAGACAAACGCGATGTTCTAACCATTTCAAATATGCACAATCCTGAAATGATAACTATCAGAAATCGCAGGAATCAACTTAAACTAAAACCTAATATTGTTGTTGATTACAATAAGGGAATGGGAGGAGTAGAACACTCTGACCAATAATTTCCTATTATGAGAGCATGAATAAAACCAAATACTGGTACAAAAAGTTCGCTATTCACATTTTTCAAATGTTTATACATAATGCTGCAAAAATACATAATGGTCAATCTGGATTGAACAGATTGGAGGGAATACCTCTACTGAATTTTACTGAAAATGTGATTAACTTGACCAAAATAAGCAAGCTGCGCTGTAGCGTTGTACCTAGGTAATTACTGATTCCCATCGATGGAGCTCGTAAGAGATTTTTTTTTTCTCATTTAACAACAAAAAGCGACCCCAAATTGCGTCAATATCGCTTAACGCGCGTTTCTGCCTGGCTAGCTACCACCCTCTTATTGGAGCAAAAATCATCTTTTTCGTAAGGCCTTTGTTCGTAAGCCCGGCCGTCAAAGGTAGGACCTCGAACTGAACTACAATAAGCAATAATACTAATATGGCTAACGCAAAGCAAACCTTCTAAAGTAAATAGAAAAGGTTAAAACGGTCATGGCGATAGGTGGGCGTGCATAGTTACTGTACTAAGCTACAGCGAGCGCTGTTCACATAGTTATGTATCGTCGCCGTGCCTCGAGCTCCGCCGAGCCGCTCGATGCTGAACGCGGCGCGGCGAAGCGAGCGACGAACACACCCGACCGCCCCCGAGCGAGCCCGAACGAACCCGAGCCCTCGCCGAGCTCCCCGTGCATCCGCAGTCCCTGCTCGCAGCGCGCACGAGCGAACGTCCGCGCCGAATTCATGTTCGCCGCTCGGTTAATTTATAAATAGATTACAATCGTTTGAGTAACTCCGCGCTCGTTCGTTCGGTGTGATCGCTACGGCGTGCGTTATCGACCTTGACATTGTGCGCGAGTGAGAGGGAAGATGGCCGACGTCGATTGGTCGGGGGACTTGTCGATACGCTTGGTAGAGGAATATAGGCAGCGACCTGAGCTATGGGACAGCCAGAACCAGCTGTACAGGGTGCAAACCGCCAAGTATGAGGCATGGTCGGACATGGCGAGGATATTCGAGTGCGACATCACGGACTTGCGCAAGAAGTTGAACTCGATATTCGCATCGCACCGGCGCGAGAAGGGCAAGATCCGGAACGGTGGTCGCTCCACCTGGTTCCTGTACCCGTACCTGCGGTTCCTGCCGAATCATTTGGATGCGAGCACTTCGGCGGATGGCACCGTTGAGGTTATCGTGGTAATTCATATAACTTATGGATTATGGACGTAATTTATGAAAACCGCACCTTAGGTGCTTATTAAGATAAATGTATCTAGGTTTCATGGACTCAGGATAGTTTTTTCTAAATCAGGTTCCTTCAACAGCAACCATTCAACAGCAAGTTGCCGTTGTTAGTCAATAGTAACAATGAAACTATGAAAACCGCCCGTATGTGTACGAAATAAAGTCGATGTCAATGTGATATTGTTACCAAGAACTTTCGGTTTCCTGTATCTCTGCATGATGTAGGTAATGTCGGGGAACCGTTTAAGTACCTACTTATCTATTGGTTGAAATGGTTGTATGATCTGCAGTCATGTCTCGAATTTAAAGCGGCTATACCTAACGATAGATTTAAATCACTATAATTATAACCCAACGGTTAAAGCGCGGATTACCGAGCGAGACATTATGATTGGACCCCAGTCCCACCACCCCACCCCTGCACTATTTACGCGAACCCCTCGCACAATTACATCGTGCAACTGGCAGGGGCCCGGCTTATTAGGAGTACTAGTAAATAGAGATGGACCGAAATTCGTTTCACATTCGGTAATACCGAAATTCGGTTGCTTTTATCGAATTTCGCTATTCGGCCGAATTTCGGCTTCGGCAGATGTTTCAACCGAATGTTCAGCCGAACTCGACATTATGCAGGTCGGTCGATTCATTTCAATATTCATTGCGAAATTTCCGCTGTCGAGTAGACGAAATATTCAAACATATGAAGCAATGGATTACGAATTTCCTTCAAAATCGGAGTGTGATCTGTGTGATAGAGAAGTGTGGTCATTTATGGGAGTGGATGACGTCTGTACAAGTTTTATTCATAACAGCTTTACAAGTTTGATTCCTGAAAGTCTGTCAGTTTTTCAAGGAGTCTTTATTCTTTGGGCTTACATTAACCAGTCCAATACTAGTTCCACCCAGGAGTATCATGGTACCCCTATCCAATAACTAGGTTGTGGAGGTCAGCTAAGAATTCGCTCCCTGTAAAAAAAAAACTGGTATTAAGCTGCTACATAGGTAGTTCAGACAAGACTAGACACGAATGGGAAATATTTATGGCCCTTTCTAAGCATGGAAATATGCAAAAACCTGAACCTATGTTAGTTCCTATAGTTCAGAAGTTGCTAAAGAGTGCGACCTACGAACATTGCAATTTAAATTGCTCGCGTCTTCAGCGCCAAATACTCCATCTGAATACTAACTTAAAGGCCATCAGGTAAATCATTATAAAGCGGTGGTCAGACAGAATTTCGGCCATTTGTCTTAAAAAATGGGTCAGTGTGGCCATAACCTTGATTGAGTTTGGCCGTTGCCAACTATTTGCTGGCTTATTTATTTGTATCTGTTCACTTTGTGGATTGTTTTTGAATTATTATGCATTATGAATTGGTTCTTGTAGGCACATAGAGTCAAAAAAAATTTAGACTGGACTCTGATTGATATTTTGGAATAAGTACAGCAACCAAACTTATAGTGTTATAGGTATTAACACGGTTACACGGTAGGTAGGTCAACTAACCTCAATAGATTAGCATGTATTCTAGAGATTCCTAATGCGTTTGATAAGGTTGGTGATCAGAATACGAAAACTGCAATGATCAAATAGGTGGAGAAGAATGATTATGATGTGATCAAATGGGTAAATAAGTGGGTAAGAATGTCGTCGAAACAGCATCTCTCTTTAATCCTTACTCCTTCATACAAAGTAACAAATAGAACATTTATTTCTAGGTATGTTTTGCACGAATCTATCCCGGAAATAGTTTTAGTTGTCAGCAAATTGTAATGACTATGTTGTTGCCACTATGAACCCTGCTGTAACACTTTGCCAAATTTCATCATTTTAGATATTATTAGTATGTAGATATAAATTATTATATCATTAATTCACTATCTTGTCTAAACGTAGATCATCTTTATAAAGTAACAAACAAACATTTTTGCTCAGTTGATTTTACATAAAATATAGGTAATATAGGTACAAGTTTATCGATTTATATATTGCATCAGTAAATAATAACACACTAGAAATTTTGTTTAGCTTTCTTATCTGTCTCCACGTGTCTACAGCTGAGTGCACTTCAACGTAAACTTACAGAAATATTTTTCCTCTTTACGTAAAAACCCAAAAAAAAACTTTTAGTACAGGACAGTCGGATCACAGCAGCTGAATGCGATTGAGAAGGCCTATGTTTATCATTTTATATTTATAGCCTCATGATGATGAATTGCAATAGCCAGATAACAGCCTAATTTACTCATACTAAGACTAAAAAAATATTTTTCTAAAGATAGCGAAATACATAATATTCAATTTCTGTGATGAAAAAATCCAAATAAAGCCAGAACCACCTACCAAGCATAGCGATGCCACACATAGCGACAACTATTCACCAAGGCCACTGCTTATCACCCGACTAAATTAAATTACAGAAATAATTTTCTCGTTTAATGCAACCTACAAGGGCATCACAATTGGCGATATCGATGAGTTTCAGCAAAACATTATTATTGACAATCTTAAATTAATAACTAAATAAACTATAATTATGTACTTGAATGATAAATTAGAATATATTATAAATCAAGCCATTAAAGGAATCATTCATACATTCAATATTTCTTGGTCATTCAAATTAGCAATAAACACAAACTTTTATGAAATGTCAGCGTAAATCCCCAAACGTTCTGAACAACATGCTGTAAAACTCGAAAAGTATAATGTCTTCCTATCTTGATAAAAATAATGCTATAGAAGCAAACAACATACATGTATGTATGTACCTAAGAATATTACACCAAAACACGAGTCTAATCTTCCGATTACGGCAACATTACACTACAACATACTACACTAACATACTTTAGACTATGAACCGTCACGTTTTATCAAAAGGAAGCTAACGCTATCTAAATATCATGATCCTAATACTTACTATCAGTCGCCAAAATGGAATTTGTCGTTACAAATCTTATTCAGATTGACATCAAAACGTGATATATTTCCACAGATGAAAGGTCTATAATACCAATCGGCTCTGAGAGTTCACTGCTGAAACATGATGGACCTTGAACTGTACACTTACAACTAAATCTTACCGTCCAGTGCTTGTTGTTGATCAAAGGCATGTTTAGACAGTAGTACCTAATCTAACATCATTATTTACCAAATTACTCATATTGAAACTTAATTATTCAAAAAATGTCTATCCTTAGTCCAACTTACTTAAACAACAGGGGCTTATACCTACATACTTAATACATATGTACATCTGAGCAAACCAATAATAATTCACTAGTTTTTATCTTGTTTTTCTACTTTAATTACCTCAGCGCGATATGCGGCTAAACAATTATTGAAACAATTCGCTTCGCCGATAGTGACCTCATCGCAGAATATAGGTCAATCAAACACGAGTTTGAGCAAATTAATTATGAATGTATCGATATGGCAAGTTGTTTGTAAGAGCTTGTTTCCTGGTGGGACTGGCAGGTGTCAAGGTTGGGGGCTCTTCCTGTATTCAAATTAGGGAGTGAGTTCATTGTGTGCGATTTGGACGGTCACATTGACTCGGCCCACTGATACCTACTAATGATATTACGTCCTGCTGCTAACGACTGCTAGCCTTGGAATGGTACCAATCATGCATGTCGAATACTTTTTAAAGAAATTGACCACGTGTTTCTTTCCACAGGGAACAAACGACGATCCATACTCACTTCCCCAAACAACAGACGGACATTCAGACGAATCATCAGAAAATGAAGATGACGACAACAACCAAGAAAGCGAAGTTATGATCAAACAAGAGCCCGTCATGGAAACATTCTGCATAGAAGCACCTGAAATAGAAGATCCCGAACCAAAGAGAAAACCAGAGCGACCCAAACTACGGTCACCCGTGAAGAAATATAAACTTACCAAACCGCCGTTAAAACGAAAACTGGTAGCCAAAGACAATGACACTCTTGACAGCAGACTTCTAGAAACATTGAAGTTACTGAGAAAGTCAGACTTGTCGAGGAAGAAAGACGAATGTGACAGTTTTGGAGACTACATAGCCGTTTCATTGAGGAAACATGATGAGAGAACGCGGAGCATGATCAAGCAGGCCATCAATAATATACTGTTTGAGCAAGAGATGAAGAAATACAGCAGCAACCAGTACACTGTGGTGTTGTCAGGAGTTGATGAGAATCCTCTAGTGATAGGTGATGGTGAAGACAAGTAGTTCCTCAACGACAGCCTGGACTGTAATGAATAGTTTTCAGTGAGACTGATTTTAGTGATAATTTTGATATATATTGACTGCTTAGTTGCGAACAATGGTATAATTATTAAAAGTATGTCCGTCGTTGCATTTTAAATTGGGTGATGCGTTTAGTATTGAAGAAGAACTAATGTTTTCTTTTTGTTTAAGTAAAATACATTCAAATAACTCTTAACCGGTTTGTTTATTATAAACACACAAAACTATAATTTATAGAAAACTAGCTGTTGCCCGCGACTTCGCCTGGATATTTTGATGTAAATGTGTGAGAAAAAAAATAGCCTATGACCTTCCCCAGGATATAATCTATCTCCATGCCAAATTTCATTACTATCCGATCAGCCGTTTAGTCGCGAAAAGCTAACAAACAAACAGAGTATATATTAGAATGGATTATGAGATGTAATCGATTTTCCTGCATCGACGTCGTTTGAAGTCGTGAGGTTGACCGCGACGCAAAATGCACGGATTTCTCATAGTGCACTGAAGGTGAAGTTGTTTTGGTCTCAAACTTCATATTTAAATGTTTGCATTATTAACTTCGGGGTCATAACAAAGTGACTGGATTAATCGAGTTAACACTATTCTACTAAGAGTTGTTTATTTCATTTTCCATTCAACGTAAACAATATAGGAGTTGAATAACATCCTTCGTTTCTTTGATATATTTCCATTACACATTTTATCACAGTTTCCTGCATGATTCTCATCAAACAGCCACTATCTAAATTAACTGAAACATTTCCAATTAACATGAAAACCGCTGTACAGTTCGCCGAACTATAATTATCTGGAAAAAATATTTAATCAATAAAAAAAGTGTACATTAACATGTATCGTCAACCGCATTAAAACAACTGCATTATGCTCGCCTTACGTTTTTCCATTATTTTTTACATCCATCAATCAATTATCTAGAGCAGGTTGTCTACGTGCCTGCTCACACGACAGGCTCAGCTCTGGTAACATGATATCACCTACATCCATCACGATTGCCACTATTGCTTCTGTTTTATTTCTATTGCCGTTTTCCCTCCTCTCTCGTTGATATACTTTTGCAGTAAATGTGCAATGTAACACAAAGCTACTTTTATTTGCTTCTATAGATTTTAAAATTGGTATGTGCTGTCTGTTTTAAGTCTAGTAGTTTCTTTGGTGCAGTTTCTTGTTGCGTTACATTCATCGCTTCTTTTGGACTGCAGGTGTCTTTACCTTTGTTAGGTGGCAGTGTATTGTATGCTGTGCTGATCTATGTAATATTAATAAGCGTTCTTGGTGAGGAGTATCACGCCACCTACGTCACCGGTGTATGTCTGTTTGTTTTTTCGCGTGCGATCTAGCGATGCATTTGCATTTAATTGGTTTCAGGTACAAGAAATTTTTGCTCATAGCAAACTGGTTGAATCATTTTTCAATTCAATTGCTACAACGTGTCTTATTATTGTAGTTTATATGTTGAATGGTATAATTGGACGTTGCTAGCGTCCACAAGTGTTCGTGACTGACAAATTAATGTGTTATGTATTAGCGAACGAGTTGGATATGTATGAGTCTTTGTTATTCATTACATTTTCAAAAGTAAATTGTTTTGAGGTTTATCAAACACGTTTTACATATTATTATCATACATCAAAAATATTTTCGTATCGTCTATACATCAGTGTTGAACTAATACTGAAAATATCAAAGTTTACATACATTAGTGATTAACAATACGTTTTGACCTGGGCTGTTTGACCCCTATTTAATTCTGTTGGATGATTCATGCGAATAATTTATGAAAAGCACAATGGTTGAGTTTACGCATTTCGTGCTTGAAGCATAAATTAGGCAAAATTCAGAATGATTGCTTGGAGTGATGGAGGTAATGAATACAATACGCATGGTTGGCGAGTGGGTGTGGCGCGGCTTGTCACCCGCGCATGCGCCGTGTACAGCTGTGGGCAACCGACCTAGCTAGCAAATAAGCACTTATGTAACATTGTAGTTGTTATTGAAAATCTATCATTTACCAAAACACTCTATGCAAGTAGGATCTAATGGTATTTGACCCCGCCTCTGCAGAACAAAGACGTTTAACGAGCATCAAACATCTCTGAGGACAAAAAGACCAAAATTGTTAGCCCGAGAAGTATTTTTCGAATTGATCCTTTGCGTAGATAACTTAGCGTTAAAATAATTTTCTGCCGTTCAAACCTCAACAAAATAATACTTACCTACATTGTTACCTACCTGGCTGGGAGTTAACTATCCTTTCCAAACAAAGTATTCTTTGGAAAAGCCGCAATAGTTTTCAATGAATAAAAACCCACCCAACAACACAAGTATGTACATGTAACCACACGTCCACAGAGAGTGGTGCTTCCTCTGCAAAGTCGGGTAAGAACTAGTGCTATATTGCGTCAGCCATCGAACTCGGAATACGATAAAGTTGCATCAGTATGCAAGTACTTGGTCTAGCCGATCGACCCCGATCATGGAGAGGACAAACCCCACAAAACAATAGAATGACGAAGTACAAAGTCTATTGTTTCAGGTTTTCTTTTCCTGCAATTTTTTGGGTTTTTAAAGGAAATCTTTCACAATTTTTAAACTTACTATGGCAGCAAAAGGAGTCTGTAAGATTATGACAAGGTGTTCTCTAACCCGTATGGGAAAAGGCGTGAGTTTAAGTACGTATGTCAGTGAATCTTAATAATCAATAGAAAAGCCTCTAGTGTCACACAATCTACGGTCTTGGCTATAAATGATAGCATACCCCTGGAACTCAGTAGCTGCCACGAATGTGACCCTCGAAAGGTCAGGCAGGTTTACCATTGTTCAGGTAGAACCACGGCTACAGTCGGCACAACATAGTCTATACATTCTGTGTGGTCGATGGGTTTTGAGGTCACCAGGTGATAGAGCCCACTCATGGCTATGTCGGGATGTGGGTTACATTTACTCTTCGTCTCCATGAACACTGAAAATTCCAGGCCAAAAACAGGATATCCCTGATTTAGTTAACCTCAATTTTTGACTTGTATCATACCTAAACGTAAGACACAATCAGCCTACAATGCCCCACCAGTGGGACACAGACATACAGGCCTGGGTACTCTTAGTCGTCGAACTTTCGGTTCTTGAGCATGCTAGTTTACTGAAGATGTTATTTTTCTGGATCAATAGATGCTACAAATTGAACGGAAAGGAATGCGGGAAATTAAGGGAAATTTGCCTAACTATAGTTTTAATGATGATGTAAAAATTCTCTGGGGAAATACTGTTGTAACATTCTCTCTTCAAGATAATGAAAACGTGTATCATAAAATGAAATTACCCGTAATTTCAGATAACCTTCACAGTAACCGTCTCGAGTGTTTGCTAGGTATAGTATTGGGTATTTCATTATTTTAAAATGTTAAATGATACACGTTACTACCCAGAAGGAGTAACTAAAGTTAATATTTAGGTATCTATGAATAAATTGCTATTGAGAGAGAGGGACAATTTGTAACAGGCCTGCAAGCTCAATTCTAAAATGTGATTGTGAATTTTCATTTCAAGATCTGCAATGTATACGTAGACAGAGACCTATAGGTTAGTTAGCAAGTGTATGCGATCATTAAGTCAATGAAGCGGTATTATAATAATTGCATGTAATTTAAGATACCCTGTAAAAAACGGTCTGACATCAAATAAAAAAATTCCGTTCAGTATTAAGCAAAGTTTCCTCAATTTACGTGTAGCCGTAGGTACTGCTGGTAATTACTTCGTCCTACAAGTAACCACAAGTACTTATTTCTTCAAACCAACTAGGTACATATATAATTATGCAATCATGATGCATAGCTACACATCTGAGTTTATTTCATAAGAGATTCATACGATCCCACATGACTTCAGTAACACCAGACATATTGTCGCCTGTATAGAAATATATAATATCTTACATAAGTTTCAGTGCTACGCTTAACAATACATTGACGTATCTTCCATTGTCTATCACAACAATCAACCTTGTTGCTTCAGGAATAGTGGAGGTTTTCCCATGAGCCGTGGCATTAGATAAGGTATACGACCTCGAGTTATCGAAGCCAGACGTCAACGCCTTTGTTTTTGTTATTCGTTTGTATCAGGATAGCGATAGTCTTAGGTAATGGCTAATCGCTGATAATATGGCTGAAGGGTAACGATCAACTGATGATAAGAGTTAAGACTGGGAAGCAATGACACGCTTGGTAATTGTGGGCTGTTCAGGACATTGCTCTTAATCCTCTCCCTTTCATGAAATACCTAGTCTATGAGGTTCCTCGACATAAACAAATACTCTCTCTATCTCTAGTTATATGAATTTTGTTAAGCCATTAAAAATAGCATGCTCATAACACCGGAATCGTTAGCCGAGGTACCGGGCCAGCATAATTGCAAGCGGATTTAATTCCAGCGGTGTCGGCAGTATTCGAAGCCGTAGCAACGCTGCGGATATAAAAACTACAATTTGCGTAACTGTGCGGTAGTTACGCTAAATTATATTAAATTACATAGTTTTATATTAGCCGCTTGGTACTATTACTTGAGTAATCCCTTAATCTGCTTAGTTTTTGGTTTGTTTTCTAAAATACTAGCAACCCACACTGGGCACGCGTGGTGGTGGCGCGGTGGCGCGGTGGCGCGGTGGCGCGGTGGCGCGGTGGCGCGGTGGCGCGGTGGCGCGGTGGCGCGGTGGCGCGGTGGCGCGCTCATTGCGAGGAAGCCTGAGTGTATGGAGTGCTATGATAGGCTGATGATTATGCTTTTATTTGTTTTCAATTGACTGCACAGGTGCAGGCTACTCAAATCTTTCGGGCTTTTGAGGAACGAACTACGAGTACACCGATTAATGTAGAACAGACAAATCTGCATGGTATTCTTCTGACTTGACCAGGATACTGAGTCTGTAACCTATGAGTGTTTCTTCTCAGAGTTGTCTGAAACACCAAATACGTCTAGTTTAAAAAAAAAAAGATTAATACTGTAAAGATATACTATGCTTTATAGACGACTTAAGTTATGTCTAGATGATAAGCAGTGTTGTTTCATCATGTGCTCTATGGCTGACGCAAGGACTGTCATGGAACTTCATAGAAAGGCTAGACATTTCCATCATTGACGTATATAACTATTTCAACAAGGTAAGCAGACCACTTACAGAAATAGCACCATATCTTCCATACCGCAATAAGTGTGCTATTTACAATAGGCAATCTTGATACTTGCAGTCAAGTATGTCTGCGTTATGAGTGACTGCACGCTCTTGATACTTAAGGGCACTTCGTGAACGTCAATGATCAGGCCCTGTCTGACAGTTCGAGTACTTTTATATATAGATTGTAGACATTATGGCTATTAGGACCGACTGATAAGATTTTATCACATCAAAATCCTCTCCTACGAGGAGGCCAAAGAATAGCCTGTATTGGAGAATTCGTAAAGCCATTAAGAAATATTGAAACTGTCGGAAAGAAGATGTAATTGGTCCTTCTGTCAGCGGAGTTCTTTTTATGTTATGATGTTTTACTTTTGTAGGTTTTGTGGTATTTAAATCATTCTGGTTAGTTCGAATATATAACGCTAAAGATTGCTCGAGACTCATGCTTAAAGAAGGAAATATTCTGTTGTCATGACTAGTGTAAATGAAAAGATAAAATAATGAATCGTAATCTCATGTTATTATCGCAATAAAATAAGTAAACAGCAGAACTTCTAGATATTTCCCGAAACTTCTAGAAGTTCTAGAGGACGTTGGTTTCTATAAGTAGGAGCGTATTATAGTCACATCGTCACATCAGTGTAATTACAAGAGAAAGGTTTAAAAGATCTGAAGCTGAAGTAAACAGTACATGTTTTCCGCTGATATTTCTGTGCGGAGGTCGAGCCACGCGTCACGTATACCCCACCACAATAAATTACACCACTCGTTTCTTGTTACGCAGAATTTTCACTCTTATATCTTTTGAAATAGAAAAGATAATCGCGAGAAAGTTTGACATAACTTGTGACAATATGTGGGGGTCATTGGAACAGTTTTGATCGCAAATAGTAATGACTAAAATGTCGCTTTGAAGTGAGATTGTTTTGAGGGTGTTTATGTGTTTTTATTTTATTTATTTTTACGCAAATTGTTGCGGTGAACTTCCTGACATCAATGGAAGCCGATAAAAGCGATGATAGTTGAGGAAAAAGATATTCTTTTCAAGATTGTATGAAAATATTTGGGCTTGTATATTTGCGGAGTGACATAATATGTAGAATATTTACACGAACTGGTAAGTTTTCCCTACTTCAGAGACACGAAGGGGACACTCGACTTGCGTCAGAAAGGTTGACAAAATGAGGAATGATGTTTGATTATTACGGATAAGATCTAAAACCTTGTAAAGTTGTATTTTTGTTGTGTTTTTCAACACAATGTTTTATTGTTATGAAATAAATGACTTATGACTTATGTAATACATAGGACAGTATGTAATACAAAGACAGATGGGGAGAGGTTTAGCAATGGGTGAAATAAAGGCTTTAAAGATGATGAAGCATTAGCGGTTGACAGGCAAAACCAACCTGAATATACATATATTATTAGCTGCTGCAATATAAGTTCAATGAACCTCTCCGGTTGTATCTGGAAGTGTGTCTATGACAATAGGTGTTCGAACTAGGTTTCAAACCCACGACCTCCTAGATCGCAAGTCAAGGCCTTTGGGCTATTCTCAATAAAGAAGAACAATTCAACCGAAATATAAAATTTAGTCCATCACGTACCGCGTGCGCTCATTTTCTCTTAGGTTTTGTTGCTGTTAATTATTTAGTTATTAATTATTCTTGCGAAACACTTTGCCAATCTCTTTAACGTCACATCCTTGACATAAAGTTATTATAACAAAAACTGCATCAGAATCGGTTCAGTAATTCAGTCAATATCTAAAAAATATGAACTGACCAACGATCTCATAAAAGTATTTACGTACCACGTAACGTACGTTTGTAAGTAGGTACTCACTAAAAATAAAATTTGGAATATTCCGGTTTGTAATAAAAGTGAGGATTTCTTAAAATCATAAAATTACGTCACTTTTTTTAGGATAAGTTCCGTGGAAATAAAAAAATTGATAAGGGGATCACGTAGATAAGTTATATCAGCCTCTCACATGTTTATATCATATTTATAAATAGGAATAGCTGTCATGTTATTTACATAACCATTTAGTTTACATAATTATTCATTCATTAAGTACGTCTACCTCTGTCGATAAGATCACTAGAACATTCGAATAGTTTACTATAAAGCGGAACGCAACCAGGGCACCCTATGTCTTCTGAGTTCTGACTAATCGGACGCGGGAGAAGCCGCGCGCATGAGTTAGTCTAAAACAGACTGCTAGCATAATTTCAAAGATCCTTCCATCATTATAAAGTTAGGCACGTATCTTGTATACAGTACTGAAAACATTCTAGGTAAATCATCTCATTAGTCATGTATTAAAAACCTTACATCACTTTAAATTAGTTACAAGTCATTATCAAATTCTCACAACCTGTCTTCATAGTACGGTAACTTTCCATCACAATTTTTCCTCAAACCACAAGCATCTTTTCTGACCCACTTCAAGGAATTGCACGCAAATAATAAATAATGATATAAGTAGACCAGTAGCCGAGTAAGCGTTTTGCGTACGTGAGAACCGCCACGGTACTCGTATGATACTGAACATATAATTATCTCAAGTACCAAGTATTTCGGGAGATGACTGAGGAAACACAGACAAAAGGAAAGTTGTCGTGTTTTGTACAATACTACTTTTCCATTGTCTAGTATAACGTAATCATCTGTTTTGGGATTGACAGATTTTTTGTGGGTGTTTTTCAGCTGAACTAAAACATGTGTTAATTGTTTTTTGTTGTGAGGGTATTACTTTCGTTTACCTACAGTATTTGTGTTCTTTATTTGTAATTAGTTCTTGTTTTGTTATAAAATCTTTTGGTTCTTTATTTCAGCTCTAGACTACTTACTAAGATCGTAAACGGCTGTACGTATTTCGATGTGTGGCACACTGATTGGCCATGGCCTAGGTAATGACATGGTATACTTTTATCTTGCCTTGCATGAGGGCGAAGCCAAACGTTAGTTCTCTAAAATTTCCATATTTTCCTTTGTCATGTGTATTACCTAATTAAAGTTACCATGGGGTCCGAGTGCGCACCTACTATTTCGGGACATCGCCAAGCGGTTGGTCGACTCTTCTCGTGACCAGAGGTCTGGCCTATTTTTGGGTCAAAGAATCAGCATTGTCATACAATGTGGCAATGCTGCCAGTCTTCTGGGCACTATTCCTGTTGACAGCGATGTGGACGAATTTGTTGACGCCCTTTAATACTTTTCTTCTTTTATCTGTACATATTTTTATTATTACTGTATTAGATGAATATATATTTTCTAGAGTAAATAAAAACAATTAAAGTTTAAACCACAATTTCGTCCTATACATCCATTATTGACTGTCAATAAACACAGTTATCTCTCAAGCGACATGTCGATCCGGCCAGCCGGTCGCAGCCGATGGACCAGTCTGGACAGGTTCGACCATGTTGGCACACAAACCCGCTGGGACGTCTTCAAGACCACGCAGTGGACACAGTATATGTACCTACAGGTAAAAGAAAAAAAAATGGAGAACTTTTAGATCTATACCAACGAAGGACCGAAAGTGTTATTCTAGCTATTTACGTGGTTGTAATATCTACTAACCTACCTACGGTTATATCGGTGTTCGTTTAGTTTGGAAGCAATATGTTTCCCCCAATTAGGTATCATCATCTGTCTAGCCCTTTCCCAAAAGGTCGGTTACCAGTCTATCCGGATGCAGCGGAATACTAGTATTTTACATGAAACGAGTGCCTGTCTGACCTCCACAACTGAAATGTTTCTACCAATATAGTCCTTTATTCTCTATGGCCTTGATCTAGAAAGCAAAAAAGGAAAGCCTCAAAATAACCTTAAAGACACTTCATTCGCTTTCAAATAAAACACTTTCCATCTCGATAAATTAACTAACTGTGCCAGTCGATTCAGATCCACCATCCGCCATACTGCCGAAATTGTTCCTAAAATATACATAATTGTAGAATGTCCCCTAAATGTAGGCAAAAAGTCGACTCGCTGAAGTATTTGTGCTCTCCATATAATTGAAAAAGCTTGGCTTGGGACGATGTCGGCGACAGCCGGTCATTATAACGAATCCGGGTAAAAAACAGACCCAGCAGAAGGCAGGAGGTGCGGATTTTTTTTAAATAATTTTGCACGCTTCCTTGAATATTTGCAAACCTTGGTAGGATAATGTAATAGGATATTTTTGGGAAGGAATATTCTTTTCTGTTGGACAATTTTGACTACTCATTCAAAATTACAATCACATAATAGATAAACAAGTGTATGAAGTTATTGAATGAAATAATATAACGTACCTATACCAACAGACAAAAAAACAGAGACATACACAGTACACTTATCACATCTGCATATTTAAATTTTCAACACACATTCATTCATTTCGCATTTCATAGGTATGATTTAAGCTCATTTATCGTTTATGGTTATGGTTATACAAATATACACTAACAAGTTATCCCAAACTGACCACTACAATGCTGCCATCTCAATAATATCGCGATTACAATACAAAAACATGGCAACCAAGCGTTTACCTTTACTATAAACTGCATAATTTTACTACTAGATAGGGTATTTACAGACAATTAAGGAAAAAGAGCTAAAAAACAAAACTGTCAAGATCAACAGCTAGCAGTTGTTTTCTTAATTCGTCGAGCAAAGATGTCACTCCAAAAAAATATAATTAGGTATATAATGAAGTATAATAGGACAATTCCAATTAAATGATCGTTACATAAATGTAAACACATTAACCTCTTTTTGACTTTTGATATCAGTCAAAATATAAAAGGTCGAAGATACAATTAATTGTTTTTCAAATCAACTCGAACTGGCTTGTTTTTACAATAAGGGCCTAAAATGACCGACCGTAAGTTTATGTGATAATCACCAAGCCTAACGAACGGGTTGGTGATTAATGCGATGTTACGAAGAAAACTGTCCCATTGGGGATAGAGCACACCCTAATCAATACCAGTCCCGTTATTTGAATTTTCGCCATATTTACTAAAAATTATGATTTCTTAAACTCATAAATCAAGGCTACATGAGGTCGTTGACCCCACAAAATAATCAAATCAAATATATTTAGTTTTATCATGTTTACATGTATCAGTACCAACAGAATATAGTCTACAGAATTTTGCTAGCTAATCTTACTAGGCTTGCATTGTGCCTGAAGCTGCCATATAAACACCGTCCAACTTGAAGAGTCGCTAGCTACTACAACACGTCTTTTAAACAAATACGGTGATGAACATCAACACCAATTATACCTAAAATACGTGACATGAATGCAGAATTGCAGGCCGACGTGACGTCTTAAACCCCTTAATATGTCGTAAATAATCTAGACAAACTATCTAGGTGAAAGTCTAGTCTAATTTTAATACAAGGAAAACTTGCCAAAACGGCCTACGTGACATTTGTCGGATTCGAGACCGAGACGTAAGATAGCTACTGCACGAGGAGCGGAGAGACAAGGTAAAAAATAAGGGTTGCTACCTGACCTTGTTCTCTGTTAGGGTAGCCCTTATATTATTAATTGTTGTTACTATTGACCATTGTGTGTGTTTGAATATTTTGGATTATTTGGTATCCCTCGCGGCAGGGAATGTTAAAGTAATAAATATGTTAGCTCCTTATTTGACATTGACGTCGAAACTGATGGAATCCTTTCAAGCCAAATGATTTTTCAATATGCCGTTTAACTATCTATACGAAACATTGTTGTTGTGCTGGACTCGAACCCACGACCCGTAATACAGAACGCAAAATAACTCAACCTTTGCGCCAGACACTCAACGCAATTTTAATGATTCCCGCTACAGGGATCATATAACACATGATACAATACTGATAAGCACTAATAATATGTATCAATAAACGATAAAAGGAGATTGACTTTTTTCCTGTCAGGGAATCGAACCCAAGACATCAAGTTTAACTAAAGTAAGCTTCAGGCATGAAACCTTCAAAGCTACAAAAGATTTTCGTTTTATTTTATCTAACAAAGAAAAAGAAAACGCTAATTGCAAAAAATACTTTTAATAGGAATGTCAAGTACAAGAATTACTTACAATTAACATTTTAAAACTTATACTAATTAACTAACTTCAGAACTATACTAATCAGATTTTCTAGCTTCGCTAAATTTCTTTAAACAGTAGAATAATTTGTTTATTTATTTTATTTTTTACAAGTTATTAAACTCTCAGATATACTGAAATTGGTCCAATTACAAGAACATATCCTAGATTAGACATATTTTTTAACAATTGATCAGAAAAATTACATTTTTGAGACAAAAATGTGACAAGACCCAAATACAAATACGTACAATCCGTTTAAAATAACAC
The DNA here is from genome assembly GCA_964057025.1 of Standfussiana lucernea. NCBI lineage: Eukaryota > Metazoa > Arthropoda > Insecta > Lepidoptera > Noctuidae > Standfussiana > Standfussiana lucernea. The sequence goes on along the minus strand of OZ059801.1, from coordinate 15,993,467 downwards.
GGAAAACAACTTTGTTTTGAACTCTTAAAATAAAAATGGCAGCTCATGTCATTCTGTTTGACTTTCACTTAGTTTGTTAATTTCGATCAAAATATTGTTTTCTTCTTCGCCGACGCTGACTGATACAATCATGTCAACTATCTTGGGCTGCAGCCTCAAGGCCTTGGAAGCAGGCAGGCTTCGTAGCAGGGAAGCAATATACTTGCCGAAGTTATCGTAAGTATCGTCAGTCCTAGCAGGCACTACGGGGCCAGCAGTAGCTACTGGAGCGACGTCATTCGTCAGGAAGATCTGATTCTGACTGAAGTTATCACTCGGACCGCTCGAGTTCGATCTCCTTCGTCGCTTCGCTCGAGAGTCACTGGATACCTCTTCGTTCTCGCTCTGCTCTTCCGACTGAGAGTAGTTCGCCAGTGGTTCCGAGTCAACCTGAGCCTGTATCCCCCAGTCATCCTGCTCATCAACCTCGTAACATTCCATCTTCACGTTTGTCACCACTTCTTTCATACTTGGCTGAAAAAGAAACAATGGTGTGTTAAGTTTCAAGTAAACAAATCACACTGACAAAACAAGCTCATGTGTGGGTATTATGAAACTTACTTCGTTAGCGAACAGCTTGGAGGTCTGCAGATGTGGTCGGATGAACGAGTCCATCAGCGGGAACCACTGCACCTTGGGTCGGTACAGCTCGGGCGAGTTCGGCCCCACCTTGTCCAAACTCGCCTTGATCTTCTTCAACTCTTGAGAGTACGAGTTTCGTAGGTTCTTGAATTTAATCAAAACATGTTTTCCTTCAAAGTTCTTAATGTTCAGTATCCTGGCTATTTTGTCGGCGGCTCTCGCTCGTTTCGTTTTGTTTGGGTAATCATCGAGCGAAGAGTTCCATAGACAAGGCTCCTTCTTGTATTCGGTGATCAGTTGTAATGTTTTCCTGTCGTTGATGCGCAGTATGGAGTTTTGCGTTAAGTCGTGCGAACTTATTTTCTCACGCATGGTTCTGGCGTACGCGCGTTGCGGCGGCGGCGGTGCGGTGCGGTGAGGTGGGGGGGAGGGAGGTGCGCGCGCGCGTGGACCCGTCTGCTCGCTCGGCGTGATCACGCCTGACTGACGCCGCCGTGGCGCCGCCGTGACGTCACGAGACGTGGGGCGCGCGGGTTTTTGTAACAAGGCGTGGTTTGTGCCGCGCTCGGTTATCGTTGCGCTTTGTTCTCGTGGCGTGGACAGAATGCTAAGCGTATGTCCTAGTAAGGCTGGTATTTAAAATACCACGTGTAACTGTTTAAGTACTTTCCACGTATACTCTGTAGAACTATGCAAAAGTACTTAAATAATCACGTACACGACCGTAACCAAATCTGTTTAGCGCAGTTTCTCGCGTGCGTTGAACAGCTGCTGACGTCATTTTTTTATCCCTTGATCAGCTGTTGAGAGTATTCCGTAGAGCAAGGGAGCCCGTAACGGCGGCCATAATTCCGGGAATTTTATGTCGGCCTTCCGTCCGGGGTTCTCCTAAATACCATGAGAACTTTAGTTTTTTTTTGTTGCACAATTTTATTTATAAATAATGCACGTTTCGAGAAAAAAACTTGACAGATAAGGCTTCTTAGAAGTTTTAATTTAAAACTTACATTTGACTAATACATATTAGCGGTGAACGTAATACATAGGTTCATTAACTTATTGCAAACGAATTAGTTTAGATAACCTTTCATTGATAATCAAGATCGATTGAGAGGATTGATGATTAGATAAAATGACAGGTGTCAAATATCTTGGCTCATTTTGTGCATTGTTGTGCCCTTGCAAAAGTATGATATCATAAAATAGGTAGTGGTAGGTAGTGGGTAATAGCGTTGATCTGCTCAACACATTCGTGTAAAGTACCCACATTACCATTTCATTTGTTATAAACAATCCACACACCGATAAATGAATCTCAAACTTAAGCATTTATTGGGGGGTGACCATGATCTGTTACTGCAGGGCAGCAGTGTAATGTTTTAGGACTATTCCGAGAGTGGGAAAGTGACAACGCTAGACAGCTGTCTAGCGCCATCTCTAGTTATGAATACTTATGAGTTGTCCAAGTAGGTTTCATAAAAAGTTCTCAAGTGATAATAATATTAAAAAAAATAACTGACTTCCAAAAAAAAAACACAAAAATGTGGAAAATTACTTTACTTTCGGACGTCAGTGACTAATGTTTGTTTCATTGACTTTTTTGGCACCGACTTCAGAAAGCAAAGTTATTTTCCACTTTTTTTAGGTTTTTTTTGGAGTGTGTTATTTTTTTGCAAAAACGTTTTTATTTTACCCTTTTTAGTAATCGCATCACACACAAATCCTTGTCAAGTATCAATTTCGCAATTTCTTTTACTTGGATGACATAGTTTTTCTAGCTATTTTTATTTAAAAACCAAACTGCTAAACCGATTTTGATGAAATTTCTATGGAACCAATCGGGAAGTAGATTCATGCGGATAAAAGAAGAATTTTTCAAATGGGTTCATAAATGACGAAGATATGAGGTAACAAACAAACAAAAAAAAAACAAACAAAAAAATACAACCGAATTGAGAACCTCCTCCTGTTTTTGAGCCGGTTAAAAAGGTTGTCCTAAGTTATTAATTTCCATAAAGACTACAAAGGCCTGAGATGACTACGCATAACGAATTTTGCATGCATTTTTCATAAATAACAGTTTTATTGTAGGTTTACCTTCTTTCGAATATTTTCTATACAAAAAAATACACAGGTGAGCCAAAATAGTGTGTCCAACATCATTTGTACTGGGGATGGTGGCGTACCAGAAATTAGTAGTCAGGAGAAACCTTGCTACCGTTAAATATTTTATTCGTCTAATTTGTGGTTGCCACTTTAATTCCACGCTTTTAGAGAAGCTACATTTCATGTAACATCCCTCACCTATTCACTTCGCCCTCGTCAGCGTCCCTTATTTTCAGTGCCTCAAACCAGTACCAAAACCCTTATGACCAGTCCATTGTATGTAGCTCTCACCCATATATTATTTAAACAACATTTGATTGTATGACGAATCCTTGGGTATCTTAGCGAGCACTGAACTGAGATTCCGGCACACTGCTACTCGTTACCTGGAGTCCATCGCTACTCCCACTCACAATCTCTTTATTATTACTATTTCAGCCTATTTTATTTAATGTAATATGTAGTTAATTTCATTCTCATTCTATTTTTAATTTAATGTTATTGACAATTTAATTTTGTATAATTTTATCTAGCTTTTATTACATTAATAACCTTGTTTTTTAAATTTAATTTCTAATGTTTATGCTGGTATACTTATGTTGTTTTTTATGTTTTCTAATTTACTTTATTTTTATCTAGTTATTATACTTAATATAAGTGTTAAAGTTTTTTTTTCAATTTTTAATATGTATTTACTGACCTATAACTTGTTTGTGTGGTTTATAACTGTAAATACAAGTTGGTTATTTTTAATAAATAATAAAAAAAACTGTACTTACCTAGTTATTTTTCGACATAGGTACGATATAAGATATGGGTTGTGTAAGGTTCAAATAAAATAATTGTTTTACAATACCAGACAACCCAAGAATTACTATGCTTATACCTAACTTTTACTTAAGCATAGTATTTCCAGAGATAGTCATTGATTGCTATACTTTATGTTAGTAATGAACAAAACGAATCACCTATGAACTCATTAATGTTCCCTTAATTTTTTGATTGCTTATCTTTGGTAAAATATTTTGAAATGGTCTAAGTACTTCAAAAACAAATGACTATTGTAGTCAAATCTCCGACAGCAGCTCTAGCCTCCGGCTCCGGCGACCTGTAGCAATACTATGCGTTGGAGTAGGCACTTATGAGCTTTGATTTGAGATATATTTCAATTCTGTTGGACTAACAAAGAAATCGATGATATTTATGGGTTAAACGACCGCAGGTAAATTGTCAGCCGCATGATGTTACTATTTTTTATTATTATTAAATTTTACCTAAACATATTTTTGATCGTCAGTAATACAAAGCGAACAGCTATTTCCAATGACGGGGTTTTATACCAAACGGGGCTTAACTGAAAGAGTCTCACAAAAAAATGGCTTCCTTTTTGCTCGACCCAAGAACCAAACCCAAGGCATTCCAGCTGCACTTACGTCCATTTATTTATCTAATAAGACAGTTCGACATCTGCCTATCCCCTCTGGGAATAAAGCCTTATACTTCAATAAAACAGCGATATTATCTATCATTGTTACATTAGTATAAAAATGCGAAAGATACCCTGTCGGTATGTCCGTCTGTTAGTTCTTCCCACCTTAACGGCTAAAGAGATTTCGATGATATGTAGCACACAGATCAACTATGACCGGTGTTAGAACATATTATGTTATTCATCTCGGTTGTACGTTGGCGAAGCCGCGGGCGAAAGCTAGTTTTCGTAAACCGCATTATTAATGAATAACACATAAAGTAATAAAAGTGAAACAAGTCTGTTTCGAACTCACCCTGATAGTGATAATACGCCAGTATCTGGTTTTTGACCGATAACCGACCGGACGATACCGGTTCTTATCACAGCACAAATTATCTTCAGAGAACGTTTGAGACTACCTACATTTAATATATTTTATGGACCGTTTTCATAAGACATAGGTATAAAGAAGATAGTGTCAGGTTTCTGAGGATTTTTATTGTATGTTATGGGCTTTTTTTTCACCGATAGAGAAAACCTATCGGGAAAGACCCATCTGATTGAAAGTGGTTTTCCAAGCCCTTGGACACCTAAATTATTGGTGATAGCCGTTTCCGACCATTGGAGTTCCAGATAGTGATATTTCTTATGTTCCCATAATATCTCCGGCATCACTTCCTTTCAAAACAGAAGGGTTGTAGTTATGTTACAAAGGAAACTGCAGCTCTAAAACCAAAACATTAATGTTCACTGGTCATCTGTAGCAATAGACGATTCTAAGCGTAATTATTAGTTCTTGTAATAGTTTATGTTAATTGTGATGAATTTAACAAGGTCCTAATTTTTCACTTGTCTAGCGTCTACTTATAGAAAAGCTCTCGTCAAATCAGTCTTACCAAGGGGTTTCGCATTACCCAGTATTAACTAGGTTTTGGAGGTCAGATAGGCAGTCGCTCCGCGTAAAATACTACGGTATTCAGCTGCATAAGGTTAGACTGGAAATCGATCCTAACATAGTAGGAAAAAGACAGATGATGACGTCAATCCCGTTCAAAGTCGTAGAAATACGACACGCTACACTCTCTGGAGCAGAAATAGATAATGATACTTATCTCAATTAAACTGGTACATCCAATAAGGTTTAGCGATGATGTTTTGATGTAGGGTCGTAAGCGTAACTCACAATGTAAATATGTAATCGCGTTAGAAATATTTAGATTACACCAGTTTGATATTGTTTGGCTGAAAACTAGGTCTTTAGAAGAAAGATAAGGGTACTATTGATGCTTGTCAATGACCTTTTTCTAGTATATAAGATAAGTACATAAAGACATTTTGCTGCGTTAGTACTGTCCACCTGTACGTGACATGCACACATAAACACCATTCAAAAAATTTCTATTTATTTTTAGCCTGTAATGTTACCTGTCTCGTGTTGGGCTGTTTCTCGGGCTCCCCAATTCGTACATGAAACAAAGCTAAGTAGTTTTTTCTAACATGAAGTGGAACTTGACTGGATAGATTTTTCTTACACTAAATAAGCTAGCGCTTGGATGCAATTAGCTTGATCTGAAGCGATGATGCGGCCTAGAGTGAACCACGCTTGCCTAGAAGAAAACCGATTCACCCGAACTGGCAAAACAGCAGCAGTAGCAGGCCAGAGTAGGATTGTGGCTGATTGAAGACAACAGTCTTGCCCCTATTACGTCCCTAGTAGCACACAAGCTCTATAATTTTAATAACGGCATAGCCTCCATAAATAAGTTTTATATTAGTTGTACAAGCGGCTGCAGCGCCGCGCGCCGCTGTACGGTGTACCCCCGAAAGAGGCAATGATTTATACGGCCTAAGGTTCTACAATGTCTCTACAATGTTCGTAAATATGTGGTAGTACGGAGATACAAAAGTGCTATGCGAGCGGTTCTGTATTATCTAATACAGAACCGCTCGCATAGCATACTTTACTTACTGTATATCTATACAGTAACAATATTTTGGGGAAATGAAGAAAACATAATTGATATTTTAACAAAGACTTCTATTAGAAAAATAATTGAAAAATAAACAATGGAGTAGTGTTGATTTTTAATTAAATTTTTAACGTTAACTTCACAATCGATGTATGTGTATTTTGACTCCGTAGTAGATTTATCAATGGTGATGAGCACCATCAGCAGTTGCCTATCCTACCCCTAAGTGACGGTATAATCTTTCTGTCTCACAAACAGATAAACATGACCTATTCCATTCCTATCGTCATTCTGTGATCTGTGAACACTGAATACTATCACAGTTATACTTTTGTGTTTATTATCTAGACAACATAACATGCTGCATTAATATTATCTATTCAAATACGTGAACGAATGTAGGTCAAAATAATACTAACATCTGCCGTTTTTATATCTTTTATACATACCTACTCGGATACGTTCGTGAAATCCACGTGTACGCAGTGGTTTTTATTATTATGTATTAACGTACTGACAGCTTATTTTTGCCAAAGCGAAGAAGTAACAAAAAGGCCACACTTGTGAGCGGTTCACTGCAGCCCTGCAAGGCATTGTCACCTCTCATTCAGTTTCTACCAACCATACCGACAAGCTTGCAGCTCCATCTAGTCTTTAGGCGTCTGACACAGCACTTCCGGATCCGCATTTCCACTCAAGACTTCATCTACCTTAGCGAACATCGGTTCTGCGGCTAATTTAAGCTTTTGTAAACACAAGAGCCCAAAAGTAGAATTTGTTACTGATGGGTTCGACCCCCGTGTCGGGCAAAGTTATTTAGCTTTTCATAACAAATTCTCAGTAGCGGCCTATAATCTGGGATGTGTCCGGTTATCACACAACTGGCGATGAGTCGGTCTCCTTTACTGCCTACCTGCGTGACACCGGCGTGATGGTATACATGAGACCTGCAGGACTACAGCCACGGTTCCTCGTGAGCTGTGCTTATCTCCGGCATACAGTGTCGTACGATGTTGTTTGTCTGATAACAGCTGATAACGCGTGAGCTAGTTTATATTCGAGCATATATCACTGCTTTGTGTTCATATCCTGACACACATAAAGCAAATTATATATAACTTATGTCAATAGTGATAGCAGCCTTTCATGACGAAAATGTCCTGATTCCCTACTGTGTACTTACAATTGTATTGCTCACAAGCACGTAATACATACGTAACTTGTACGTAATTAGCGTGTCGCATGCCCAATGGTAGGACTCCGACCTGGGTCCACGCGGGCCCCGTGCGGGCTGGTGGATACCGTGGATATTACAGAAACAACAACTTGGGGAATGATTTTCCTTGCAAAAACCACAAACAGTCGGACATCAGTCTTCTTATCTTTATTTCTAGATAGTTCTAATAGATATAGATTTAAGGACGTAAGTAATTCCCACAGCCAGTCAGACCATTACAACATAACCAAAAATCCTTCAATTCATCTAAAAAACATGACGTCATGTTTTTCCAAAACTGTCATTGAACAACTAATCCCAGAAATGAGGTCTCAGATACGCTATATCTTATCAATATTGGGTACAAAAATAAGTCATTCTTAGCTATCGAGTGAAGCGCTCGTGCCTTCTTACCCGATTCAGACGGCGAGGCACCGAGAATGTGTCATGCGTTTGACAGCTGACGTCAAATCACGCCATTTTCATGATGCAAGAAAATGCAAGAGTTAACGCGGGGTGACAGTCAGGGAAATAGGTTTCAACTGAGTCTGATTTCCTTTAAAGGTTTTCCTATGAAGGTATGCCTATATCTACCTATAGGGTAATAGGGCAAACCCTTACCATAGGGTAGCAGGTCACTTCGAAAGTTTCCTAGCGTAGTTTTGGGCCTATCCTAAGGTTACTGTTAGCTATAAAGTAAATATAAACAGTTTCAGCTGGTTTCTCAACTTAGCTACCTAGTTTGCTTTTTCGGGGTCTAAGATTTTAGAATACGTGTATACAATGTATCCGATAGTCAAGCTATCCAAGACAAGGCACACCACATTTTTAAAATAATCACTTAGGAATAAGCTAAGGGACTAATTGTGCCTTCTTTGTACGTGTGGCCTTATGTATCACAGGGAGCTACTACTAAATTCCAGAATTGCAGCGAATGACGGATGGGTCAGTCCACTACAGTCCTAACTTGGACCGTTACCACTTCGTGTAATAATATATTATTTCCTCGAAGTGTTCACCACATTGTGACGACGTGACGACCGCGACAGTGGCACGACTCGACACGCGTTTTTCCCCTGTTAGGTATAAATCATAAAAATATAGCATTATGTGTTGCGTGTGTTTCCCTCAATAATATGTACCTCTGTATGTGTGTATGTCACTATCACAAATCACAATACATAAAGCGACCATACATAACGTAAAGTTGACACCTGTATGTCCTGTGATATTTCGCGGTTTAATCCCATTTCCCGGGTTCATTCAAGAAATTCTAACTAACATCTGGCAAAAGAACTCAGTCTTATTATTTCTTGGACTAGATGCTACATATGCTTTGCCTAAATGAAGGCCTAAACCGTTCAAGAGCTTCCTTTCGCTGCATTTCCTTTCTCAGTTCAAATCACGCCTGTTTTCCCAGAAGTGCCTACCACTAAAATTTTGCCAGGCCTATGTAATAGGGGCGAACCTATTGCCATCAATCGGGCCCAAATTCAGACAGACAGTGGTTTTCATTTTCAGCTATATCTGAAAAAATAATAATATATATACAGCCGAATTGAGAACCTCCTCCTTTTTTTGAAGTCGGTTAAAAAATAGAGTGTACCTTACTTGTCGTATAGTGGAACAAGCTCCTATAGGCGCTAGTATTTCACGAATCCCGAACCTCCACGTGGAGACTGTCACAGTCTCAGAAACAGTCACGACAGTCATGCGGTTCTGACAGTGAGTCAGCCGTCATCGTCAGCGAAAGTCGATAATGAGTCAACTGCAATGTAATCATAATATAACACGTGATAATGTAGGTAATACTATCGAACGTTGCGGTTGCCGACGTCACGTCCAGGAGACCTTGGAGCACTTCGCAAAGGAAAGGAAGATGATTAATTTAGTTTACTGATAGGTACGTAGGTACATCCGGTGTTTCAAGCATAACGTGCACAAGGTTTTGACGACTCACATGTGGCAAAATGGTCTCTGAACATATGTATTTACCGCCAGTTAGTAGTTTTGGCTCCGACAAAAGACCGAAGTATTTCGTTTCCATGTCTAAGATTTGTTTCTATAAAAACATATGTTGTTGGCAGAACAGATTATGGAGCATCGAAATTAAAAACATTTTTTTTTCAAGATAATGAAAAAATATTATAAATTAAAAATACTGAATAATATCTGTAGTTCTTTTTCATATAATATACATTCCGTGACCGTGAAAAAATCTAGTATCATATTTCCTCACGACATTTCGTTGAATCGGTGTATTGCACTTAGCACGTTTTACCTCTCAGCGCTCAGCCTCGACGGGCAGACGAGCCGGCGGCGGCGCGGCGGTGCCTTGCCGTGCATGTTGCAACACTGTACCACAGTATAAATATGGACAGTACGGAAACTAAGCCTAATTGAGGACATAATTACTTACGCTAAATTGAAGCAATAGGGTTGTAACTTTAATGTTTTTGAAATTGTTTTTTTTTTGTACATTTTTGTTCTGTAATGATCAATCGATCGCTTAACACGGAAACAATTTAATATTAACACACAACAACTTGTAGAACTATAGATCTTTAACTTTGTCATTACGGCGTAACCTTTTACAAGTTTTGACGGGAGTGCACGCGAGCCGACGATGATAACAATAACAATAAATCATTCTTACCATTCAAAATCAGCAGGAAGTTTAAAATACGATAGCTCCGGTTTTGATGAAGCCGAGTTGAAACAGCCGTATACTACGCAATACGTTCGTGGCATTTTTAAAAAGATCACGGAGGTAAACTTAAACGTGACCGCGACGAGCGGCTAGGAGTCTCGTCGTTGCGCATGTTTGTGTGAGTGTGCCGTTTCGAGCGTTTGTAGGTAGTTTTTGTACTGTCCATATTTATACTGTGACTGTACCTAGGCAGCACGCGCCGTGACTAATACACATATAATATACTCTACTACATCATATTTTAGCCAACAAAACATTATATAGCACTGAATAGCGTTATTTTCGCTAACAATGCGCTCTGCGCATCGTCTAGACGGCTTGCAATAATATTTTTTTGTCAATTAACTGAATTATTGAGGACTTCGGAAGTGGTCAGAAGGGAAGTGAATGAAAACAGCTTGTTGTGACGGAATTAATTAGATTTAGGCAAAACCATAAAGTACAGTAAGTATCTAAATATTTGTTATATTTTCAGCTATTCTTCAGAATGTACACATACACCATATACCTAATAACCTATACATAAGCTACACCATATATACATAAACTCACGCGATTTTCTCATGGATATATGTAGAAATAGAATAACCAGAATCTAAATATTTAATGTGAAAAACATATTTTTGCAGCGGCTTAATTATTACAAAATGTTAACATAGTACATTTATTAAATTCAAAATGCCAAGATAAAACTGCACAAAATTCATTTAGACGCTATTTCCCTACATTATAATCCCCACGTAATCCCCGCGAATCATCAGGTTTAATCCTTACTCTGCCGACCCGTCACTAAGCCATAACCCTGGGATGATGAACAGGAACATTTACGATGTGGCTCTGGCAGACGAGCCATAACGGGCTGTAACTCATTGAGATACTGTGCATCGCGCAATAAGTCTTATCCCTGAAATTTGGGGTTACTTATCTTAAGATGGGGATTACTTCCGTACCCCAGAGTAGTAGAGGTATTATGCAGAAGGTTCATTTAAGTTGGAAGAGTGTTCACTTGCTCAGTCTCTATTTATGCAAAGCCGTGTTGGGATTAAAAAAAGCAAGACATCATTGAATAAGTACTTTTGATTCAACTCTGTCTTAGTTAATACCTTAGATCTAGCACAGCTTCGTATTCTGTAGGGAGTGGTCACAGTAAGCGACGCAGGATCGGTTCGAGCTGGTTTTTCAGTCGAGTTTCGTACTTACGTCGTCCGAACCGAAGCAAACGACGTCTTTTTCGTTTTTATCGATGTAAACAATGACGAAACTCGATGATCCTTCGGTTGAGTTTTCTGTCAATTCCTCAGCGCTTCTTCACTAAAAGACAGGTCCTCCTGTATTTAAGTGTTTTGCTTTAAAGGTGCTCCCTCACCGGAGCATTCGCTTACAATGTAACAAACCAAGATTTGATTTTGTGCAGAAACAAATGAATCTGTTACAATACAGGCGATGGCACGCGGTGAAGGAGCACTTTTAAACAATAATTTTGCACAGGAGTCATCGGCGTACATTCAGAATGTAGACTGAAGTGAGCCTTCTGCACATTTTCATACTCTGGGCAATACCTCATTTCTGGTACGTTTTACGACATCCACCATTAACTGGCGTTCTCGTAAACTTGATGTTAATTAAACATATACTCCTAATGTACTGCTGGAGGCACTGCTCGGTGGTCGTTAAGGTACACTGTGTTCGTGATGAGTTGTGGAGGTGGAAATGAAATGCAACTGTAGAACATTATTAAACTATTTCATTATTTCGTAGGAAACTAATGAAATATTGTAATAGATCGCTGCTGTCACATTTACTCTTGCATATAGATTTATAAGGTTTTTCCTTTGTTGCAGTTTAACTTTAGGTCACATAATCAACAACCGATCGAGATTCTGCTCAGCGACTAACTAACGCGACTCAGCGACTTTTCTTATCCACTGAAGCTCTACTGTCAACAGAATTGACATAAGCTTTAAGGCAGCTACCTTGTAGCTCAATAAATGTCAATTCGATGCGATTTTAAATTTTCCATTAACGTAACCGCTGTAACATGTCGGTTTTTACTTGGTCCGCACTTTGTCAATCAAACCACTAATCTCTACTCTGTCTTGAAAATATGATTCAAGATCAATCTACCTATCCTATTAATGGCATACAAAATGCTATTTACACGAAAAAAAAAGATAAATGATGGTAATTAATAATGAAACGTCAGTAAGATGGCAGTATCGATAACACAGCACTAGTGTGGGGAAACACCCTTCGGTGAGCTGTGGCCGATAAATCATCGTCGATGGACACTCGCTGTTGACAGTGTCCATTAACTTGCTTTGACAATCGATTTGACTGTAGTTAACTTACTACTGTTGTTAAATGAACGGTAGATTTGTTGAATTCTTGTTTTCAAATGCAGTTCAATTGTAGACATAATTGTACAAACAGGGAAATTAATCGTTAAGCAAATTGAGAACCGACGTTAATTTCCTGTCATAGGCATTTGACACAATCGTAAAAGTTGTGATTTTAATAAATGGACAGTTTAAGTTGGTACTCCGTTTGTTTAATTATAAATTATCCCGAGTTTACCTAAGAGAATTTGTTTGATTATTTATGCTAATGAATGACGTACTTTTCTGGAACAAATTTGTAATTGTTGTTATCAATAATGAGGTAAAGTCTCCTTCAATGTAATTGCGACAGCAAAGTGCTTGTTTTCTAATCAGTAATCATTAAGATTGATTGCAGTTAATTAACTTAGCAACAAAGAAATATGCAAAATGGTGTATTTTAAGCGATTGAAATATCAGTTATTCATATTATAAGCCTTCAGATCTTATCTCAATATATGTATAACTTCTGGAGGTAACCGATACCTACCGAAATATCATTATAACAAAGTACCCTACAAAACTTCTCAGTTTCTCCTGCCTGGCTGTATAAATAATCAAATATTCCTACAAACATACCAACAAAATAAATACAAAAACACAACCTTCATTTAGGCAATCTTTCGCAACGCCCTGTATATCAGCAGTACATGATATACAGGCTGCTCCAGAACGGTGCAATAAAAGCGGGATGGTGCCACCTGCGCACACTCGTAAATTCTCGAATCATTTGTGTGATTGTGGGACGAACTTGAACAGACGAGCAGGTTTAGGAAAGCCTTCTTTCAATATTATCAGAATTTAAATTATATGGAATGTCTGGTTGAAGCCGGTAATGATAAGGTTTTTGGTTTATCCGGTATTGTTTTACACTTTGATGAAGACACTAGAAAATTAATGGGAGGAAATAAAATAGAACTGATGCAACATAGCTATCTCGCTGTAATTATGGTGGTTCCAGAACCTAAACTGTAAAACTAATAATTATGTCATGCATTGCATGAATGATGAAATGTGCGCGTACTTTTTGAAACAACTTGACTATTCCTAGTAGCCTTTTTACAGGAAAAATTCAAGGTATAAATAACGGTAACTTTACTAAATAATATATTATGACATTATGTGGCTATACGTGGCTCTAGTCTAGGTAATAACGCTTACGTAGAACTTAGTCTCAACAGGATCCATAAGTTTCGTGTCAAAATCAATGCAAAAACAATTTATGTTAAATTAAATTAGACTTTCCTTCCCCCTTTTATAATTAACTGATTTTCACAATTATAAAACCAGAGTAACCAACAATAACCTACTTAAGAAAATATATTTTATTTTTAGACTAAACCTTTTTGTAATAATTCGCTCGTTTGCGTCAATCATGACATAACTTGAAAAATAAGAAATAAAGGACAGCGTTTTTTTTTAAGTTACACTAAACTATTTTCATTATAGTGCCATAATTTTTTTGCAAAGAAACCTTTTATCAAATGATGAAAGGTTAATTTTACGTATTCCGTTCCTTAATTTAATACTTACTTTCGTCAATTTTATATTCAACTTCAAACAACATCGAAATATCAAAATTTTTAGTTATGTCATTCTTGTCGCAAACGAGCGAATTGTTGTCAAATTGTCCTGCAATTTGAATTCGGAACGCTTTTTGTTACTTTTTTTAAACGGCAGAAAAACGAGGCGTTGCAACCGCTGGTCTCTCACTCCCCAAATTGTAGGTAACAGGGTCCCTTCAATAACGCCTACTCATCGCCGGGGCATGATGATGCAATACCCTGGAACACAAGATGGCGACTGAAGGCATTCCAGGGGTTCTAACGAGGACCCAGTTTAAGTCCTCGCAAATTACTTTGTGGGTTCAAATAGTTTAGTGCTGAAGTGGTTTCAAGGGCGAGGGAATTTCTGTGGAAGATGGTGAGAGTATATTGAAGAAAACATTTCTGCAAATGGTCCCAGGTGAAATCTGTCTTTGATTGGAGATAGTAATAACTAACTAAATAAAAAAAATAAGTAATACTTATGGTTTTCCTGTATTTGTCACTTTACTATTATTGGTTTTCAAGAATTTACAAGAATGGATAAAGTAAGGAATGATTATATTAGAGGAAGTTTGAAAGTGGCGCCTGTTACAGAAAAATTCAAGGGAAGTCGTCTGTCTTGGTATGGACATGTAATGAGGAGGTATGAAACGCATGTTACTAAAAGAGTGATGGATATAAAGAGGAGAGGGAGAGGAAGACCAAGAAAATATGGATGGATTTTGTGAGGAATGATATGAAAGAGAAAGGAGTAAATGATGCCGTGACGTCTGACAGGGGAGAATGAACGAAGAAAACGTGTTGCGCCGACCCCGAGTAGAATGAGACAAGGGAAGAAAGATGATGATATTATTATTATTTTGGATTTCACGACAGTTTTGTAAAGGAAATATCCGCAGACATTTGACGCCAACATATCTAGTACTTGTACGAACTTAGCCTAGACTTAAGCCGTTAATGCTAACATGCATGAACTAGCACGATCTAGCATAGAAAGCGGCAATCCGACTAGTTTTTATAAGCGATTTGTCTAGACATAGCCTGCCAGGACGGAAATGGAAAGTGACAGTCTTACGTGCTTGTTGCTAAGGAGGGGCAAATGTCATATGGATATTATCTTCAAGCCTGTTATTCTTAAAAGTGTAAGGCATTGTAAGACAAGTATGTTATACATTACATTTTATGACACTGGGACTGCCTCGTGAGTAGGGTCGCAAGATCAATGAATATTTGTCCATATTCTGTATCCGTGCCAGGTTCATGGTAAAACACTCGCCCCTTATTACACGGGACTTACATACATAACTGGCGAAAAGTCGTTGTACAATAGATTTCACGCCTCTGCTTAACTCTTCGGGGATTACAGATGACAATTTAAAAGAAGTTACGAATACGATGTACGAGAAAGTACTAGAATATGCAACACAATTAGCTAGTGAACATCATCTTTGTACAATTAATCCTTGCCGTTGTTCCCTCCATTATGCACATATCTATCGTTTAACTGACGTAAAACACTAATCTTGTAGAACGTGCCGATCTAGACTCGCAGTCTCCTGTATGTCAGGCTAAGCTGACGTCAAGCTGACAGCGACACGTTCAGCCACGACTCCATGACGGTGCACAAGCGATAACAATTGTCTGTCGCACAAAAGAAATATTAAATGTTTGACTTTTATTTCTATTAGCACGAACACCAAGAGGGAAAGACGTCAGCATATAATTTAACATCACGAGTTCACGACAGCAATGTTCTAAGGGTACACCCCTGCCTAACCCTTCAAGAAGCACATTACAGGTGGACGTGGCGACGTTTGAGGCCCATGTCCAGCAGACAGCAGTTCCAGGTGCATCTACACGGGGGCGAGTGGTGGCGGTGGGTTTAAAGTTAACTTCTTTAACTTCATAAAACTTTAAATCAATGTGGTCTCGTCCCCTGAACTTGAAACATTCTGTGTGACAGGGGACGAGTAATAAGTGTCAATAACATAAAACAACATCACGCCTGTAATCCCCGAAGAGTTAGGCAGAGGTGTATCTGGTAAGTAGTACACCCACATTTCGCCAGTTATGTTTAAGTCCCAGGTAATGGGGGCGAGCTTATTGCCATATATTGCACAAATACAGACTCTGTGGCTGCTACTGAAAAATTCCTTATGGAAATTCCAATAACATTTTGCCCGACCCGGGAATGGAACCCAGGTCCTCATGCTCAGCGGTCGCGCTCGCGGCCACTGCACCAACAACGCAGTCATAACTAGTATCAATGTAATTTGTTTTTCACGGATTGGATCCAAAACTCCTTTCATTTTCATACAAGTATAAGTGAGTGTGTCTTCGTGTTCTAAATCTACCTGATCCCACCACCAGTAGCACCAGTAGTACCAGTGTTATTTTAGACGTTGATCTAATCATGTTAGTGAACCTTGGTGGCTCCATTATCGCCGTTTATAACTCAAACTCAAACTCAAACTCAAAGCATTTATTTCAATTAAACCATTACAGGCACTTTTGAATGTCAAAACACAAAAAATAAACTAAGCTACAGTCCCAGTCACAGGGCATAATAACTTGTGAAAGTACTGTAGTTGCCCATTCGAAAGCGTAGATCTCTATGGAGAAGAATGGGCAAGAAACTCCATGGACACTCTTTTAAATCATTATGTTGTTACAAAGTCTCGGTTACATCATTCATGTCGAGATTAAACATATATGTGAGAACGATGTACGATGTATACATGAACGATGTACGATGTATATATCAAATGTTTTCCTTGCGCGAACCTTGCCGTGCTCTCGTCGCGCGTCGCTCTGCATTCACATAGGTTTTCCTTTGTCTGTTCTCATTTATATTTCATACGTGTGCCAGGAGTATTACAGGCAAGTAGTCCTTGTTAGATCTTACAAGTATAATAATTAAGTGAATACTTGCAAATACCAGGTATGTTTGGGATGAGGTCCTGAATCAGGATAAAGCTGAAATCAGCTTTATTAATATTTCGACAAGTGTTAGACTGGTGCCAGTAGAATGTCAGTATGTCGTTTCAGATGAAAACGATAACGTGCAGTTCTACCTACAGTTTTAATCATCATCATCATCTGCCTAACCTTTTCACAACTACGTTGAAGTCGGCTTCCAGTCCAACGGGATGCAGCTGAATATCAGTTCTACCCGCAGGTACGTTCTACACTATCTTCAGAGATAATTTCAAAATAACAAAGTACCTACACTTATTTCGGTATTTACAATGACTAGACAAAATTTTTGACTAATCATCAATACCAAAATGTCAAGCAATCTTTACCAATGACTTCAGTTTACACAGCCTTGTCATGACTGGACTGAAACGGACAGAAAGTTCTCAATTGACAATGTTTCCAGAATTTCCGATAAGCCGCGCCTGCGCAGCCTAGCAACAGTGTAACAGACATAGAGTGAACAACGCCTTACTCGGAACAAGCCGTCGCGTCGTCGAGCCTGTCGCACAATTTACTAAACACACGCTTCCCAGAAGCCAATGTTTTGCAACAATGCCGATCGAGTCCGCGTCGCGATTGTGCTCGTTTGGATCACGGCGATGTTGCTATGCGGGTACGGAGAGGAAGATTTTATCAACAATCTGCGAACGAAGTATTATTATTAAAAGCGTAATGATCAATGTTCTTTTTACTTACCAAACTATCACGCCTGTAATCCCCGACGGATTAGCCAGAAGTGTAGGTCCATTTGACACCCACATTTCGCCAGTTGTGTTTTTAAGACCCATGTAAAAGGTGGCGGAAGTATTGCGATGAAATAAATGCTCCATGTGTTCCCTGTAGGACAAGAGTCAGTTTGCTGAGGTATTAGCAGCGTATGATATTTTAGGCGTTCATAGCTGAAAGCCGTCTTTTCAGGCTTCAACTTTAAATGTGAAGGTTGGAAGAATCATTTGACATTTTTGCAGTTTCAGTCGTGTAGAAAGCCAATGTCTAGAATGTAAGGAAATACGTACCAGCTTGAAATGGTACAAAAAAGTGAGAATAATTCATTAAAAATTCTCAAAAATACATTTTATTTGCTTATCAGTGTTTCTGGTGATACATTTCTGCAAACGTTGTGGTACTTACCACCACGATTGCAGAAATGTATCACGGTGACTGCGGTTCCGTTTAGGCATCGAGAATATTCCACTGCTTCTCAAAACTGTTAAAATGTGACTAACCAAACCCTTGATTCACTGACTCAAGACTATTAAAATGACGAGCAAGTTCGTTACTATGGCGAAATATAGGCACTCTGCCAGGGACAAGTCGCGGCCCGTCTCCACAATGTGACTAACCCGCGGTTATCTTTAACCCGCCGTTATCGGGCGTTCAGTGTTACGACACACGGAAATTGATTAATCTTATTGGAATTTCGAGAATAGTGTAACGTGGTTGATGATAGTGCTGACACGTGGCGTCATTGGTTGTGTAGGCCACTCACTACGATAAACTTTCAGAACCCATGAAAAACCGTAAAACTTAATTAAATCAAAATTTCACTAGGCATTCAATATCATTAAGATAGCTCCGAGATCATTTTACAGAATGATTATGTCAGTTATAAGTAAAAAAAATCAGCTCATTCAAAAGTTGTAAACTGTCCAGCTTGGCATCATCTCTTTTTTAAAACCTAAGTATTTCGCCCGCATTTGGTTGCAAAATTGATGGCCGTGTTCAATAACAGTGTGTTTTATTTAGGCATTAATTGAAGTGTCATATACTAATACTGAAAACGGATATTACTTCATATTTAAGAGAACAATCCTCATTCAAATTCCTGAAAAATATTCACCCGCGCAAGTACTCAGAACCCTCACCCCTCCTTACCATATAAGGCGATAGCCACAATGCCTCCTCACCCTGAAGTGCGAATTATTCATACTAATGATATTCACTTCCGTTTCAACAAATAGGCATGTCATGTCATAAGTATTTCAGTATTGCATATATGACGAAATTGTTATCATTAATTGCAATCATATGTAGGTGAATAAGTTAATTAGTAGGCAGTCATGAAAAGAAAAACCGTTATTGTGTAACTGAAGTGAATCATATCAAAACCGGTAAAAGAACTCGTTTCGTCAACTAGTTTGGTATTCGTGAAAAATCCAACGTTCGAATCCCGGGTCGGGTAGGTATTGGAAAGGATGATTCATCCATTGAATACGATTAGGTAAATGTAAATCGTGTTTTCGTCGCCATAAAGGTTATCTATAAAATTATCATAATTAATGAATATCTTTTGCAATAAAATATCGCTATCACAAACACGTCACTAATAAACAATTCTTCGGTTTCTGTAAATATTATTATCGTCCGTTCAGTAAAATAAAGAAGAAATCATGATTAATCTTGTAACAAGAATATTATAGACCATAGCATAACGCTTTTCTCTAGTTGGGTTAAGCAGAGGTTATACCTATTACCTAACAGTTGCAATAATGTAAATAGTCAATTTGAAACAATTTCAAAACACAAATATTACCAGAACATTCTAACTTATTTTCCTCCTGTTGCCATTTTAATCAAGAAAGAGCTATTTACGTATTTTAATTGGGTATTTCCGTTAAAAAACCCAGTTAGTTTGAGCTCTGGCGTCGAGCCAGACACGTGTTTAATAAGCTTGTCTCCTGTCTCATAACTCTTCATTACCTATTACTAGTCTTCCTGGGAGAGTGGAGTGGACTGGTCCTTGTGCTTATCAATCATTATTGATCATCATATATGGAACACACCGAAACTATAGGTTGCTATAGACAAATATTAACCCAGCAACTCTTTTCATCGATGCTGGCACGGGATAATTTATCACTGGTCAGACTAAAAACTTATATGTATTGTTGAACATAATTCTCCTTACGCAATAAGCGGCAACAGGCTGACGGTTATTATCTGGAGTCGTCTTGTGTGGTCGCACACCCTGTGTTGCACTGTTAAATCCTTTATTGTGTAATCTCTCAAGTATCTGTCGGTAACACGCAACAAGTAGACCACTACTTTGGAAGGTTTTTAGCAATACTTTGTAGCCATTTTTATTGCTATAACCACCGCTCTTGCCCAAAAATGGTAATCGGATAGTACAGAGACGCTCTTGCCCACAGGTATCCCCACACTCCAGGTGGAATATTCCAGTCATATGGCCAGCTGTTATCACAGTTAATCAAATTATTTATTTCGCCATTATAGCAGTCAATAATAACTTTATGGCTGATCAGAAACTGGTAGTTATTGTAAATGAAGACATTATGGCTGATATTAACATTATTTAATTACTTGCTTCATTAAATACCTACTACTACTACTAGACTACGTGACTGAAGACTGGTAGACTGAGGCCGACAACTTTAAACGTTACTTAATACAGACCTAGCGCCAAGACATTCTGGTATACTAACGGTAGACTACGCAAACAAAATCGTGAACCAATTGGTTGCTGTCAGTACAAGTGTCGAACTCAAACTCAACTCATTTTGCTGTAAGCCGTCACTGAGATGTGAGATCACATTGTTTTCTATGTCGTTTCTTCCGATAGTATCTCTATAGGTTCTTCGATCTCTTTCCTTAGCACGCACTTTGGGTAAGCGCCATTCACTTTCGCATAACTGTCAAACTGTACGTGTAAGATAGAGACGGGGAACATGTGTAAGCCGCAAGTGTCAGCAAGTATGTGCTAAGTAATGTCTGTAGATCTCGGCCTCACACACTCGGGCTACATAGTCCGATAGCTATATCATTAACCGCTATATTGAAAGTCGTACGATTTATAATGGATGACGAAATACTGCTTCGTTTTTGATAGGTGGCCGGACTTTCCTGGCGTGCTGATTATGATGATGTGATTTACTTTTTGACGGACGGAAATTATGATGGATCTTGATCTGATTTGGCAAGTACTAGGATGCCATAGAATGACTGCACCGTAGTACATGGGCCGTTTATTAAGTGGCACACCTGAGAAATATTAGTATAATCGGATGTGGTGGGACATCTATAACGCGCAAACTTTTATTTTGAATTAAGCACATCATTCCTAATTTTTGACTTTTCATCCGGCTGCAGCTGCTCAAAAGGAGGGGTATTTTGTCTGTTATTAAAAAAAAACAGATGTGTATTCGGTAAGGAACATAGCGACCTACATACATAACACATAAATAATAAGTAACTGGTTTCTTGAAACCGGAAGAGGTAACAGATGTAACTATTTCTTTTTTATAAGGAACCTTTCAATAGCTAAACGTAGCCGATGCATTGTTAATGAGAGTTACAAAAACTCAAGCAATAATATTTTTTACATTATTAGAAAAAGTATATAATCGACCTACTTATTTTTTGTTCCTACACTTGCCTGCCCTAACCTTGAGACTTGATAAATAAGAAAAAAAACTCATTAATCTTAGCATATACCTATTGTAAGTCATAAAAATTAGAGAAACGTTATGGAAAAAAAACACGGGTTTTTAATTACTCATACTTTAGCAGCTATTTCAACAGAAAAAGTTTCACAATTATTGTTCGTGGAGGTGCGTCTGCGCATGACAACAGTCGCGCGGTCTGCAGTGAGTCAATGCGCGCGTCACAGCACACGTGTTCAGTAGGAGAAGTCCACACGGCTTCTAGAACGTGGTTAAAAAGTGAGTACTAATATCTTGTCATATTATGGTGACGTTTTTATTTTCTTTCTTTTTTTTTTTGCATTGTATTTTGAGCATATTTTGGCACTTTTTCAATGCAGTGCTTGTCTAGAGATTCTTGAGTGAGGTGTGCGTGGGATGTTTTCCGTATTATGTACTAAGAAAAACATTACGACAGGAGGACGTTATACCCTCCAATATTTACGATATCAAGAGGAAAAGACCCCCTAACTAAACCTTGTGAGCACTGAAAGTCCTTGATCTAAGTTATAATTATGTATATCAGATTGCATAAGTAAGCATTGGTAACGAACATTGCAAATGACGGACTAATTACCTTACTAATAACTGAACTAAATATTAAAGTTAAACGAAGTTTGTTCACATTAACTTAACCGGGAACCATTTGAACTCACAATTATTTATTACCCACTACCTTTGATTATTTTTTACTAGCTGTATGGAAATAACCGGAGCCATAGACTCCAGTATACCTGCATATTCTTATGTAAAGTCACGTCCTACCGAAGTCCGACACAAAAGAAGATCTGACCTGTAGACACTTCGCCTTACAACCAGAAACAAATAAGGCTGTTGAAGATGATGCAACAAAAGGGTTCTATATCATAGGAACATCTTACTTAAGCAGCAGCAGTTGGCCAGTAATGATAATCGCACTGTATGACAAAGAAAACCTTTTCTCATACAGATGAGACAACCAGCGGGGAAATTGCGTAATCCCTAATTAAGTAATGTGTTAACAAGTAGGCTGGGGAAATCAGCACACCTGCTCACTGCGTGCTTGTAACTCTAGCTATACCCTCTAGGTTCGCAAACAATGTATTTTTCCATCGTAGCATCCCAGTATCTAGTACACACATGAGACTACATGCATCCCTCCGAGCGCAGTCGTCACCCTGCGCATGCGCGCCGGTGTCGCCACCTAGCAACCACTCCGCAGCACTTGCGTCATCATCTTTGTCTACGCTCGCTCGTTCGTACGTGATGAAGAGCACTCCATCTATATAGTATTGTACTTATAATAACATCATTATTATTTCCATAGTTTACAAACTTAGGTACTTTATTGATAAAGGTAAAATCTTCCATGATCGGCTGTTTGTTCGTAACAAAGAAATAGTTGTGTCATGCGGATGCAAGGACTAGGATCTTGGACGTTGGTGATACCGTACTAAAGTCAATATTTTGACTGAAAACTGCAAAGTGAAAAGTAAAAAGTATGTGATGCAATTATTACTTAAATATGGTGGAAACACCTTTAAAAAAGTTTTCATAAAAACAGAATTTAACATTTCATAGCCAGGAAAACATAGCAAATATACGGGGTGGAAGGGACACCGTACCGAAAACGGAAACCACATGCCTACTCAGTACATCATTCACAAAAAAAAAAAACGAAAAAAAGTGAAAAATAACTTTACTTTCTGAAGTCGGTGACTATCGCTTGTTTCATTTGCTTTTTTGGCACCGACTTCCGAAAGTAAAGTTATTTTTCACTTTTTTAGTGTGTTTTACCCTTTTTAGTTATCGTATCACACACAAATCCTTGTCAAGTATCAATTTCGCAATTTCTTCTACTTGGATGACATATTTTTTCCAGCTATTTTGATTTAAAAACCAAACTACTGAACTCATTTTGATGAAATTTTTATGGGACCAATCGGGAAGTATATCCTTTCAGATAAAATATTTTTTTCAAATCGGTTCATAAATGACGAAGATATGAGGTAACAAACACAAAAACAAAATACAACCGAATTGAGGACCTCCTTATTTTTTTGAAGTCAGTTAAAAAAACCGCTGTTCCATACATTATACACATAAATTATACATACTGAGAAGTCCGCGTAACACTGGTCATTTTCCCTCACTGGTCACTTTAGTTAATTCGGCAGTAACGTTGATTCGTCACTTTCGCTGATTGGACACTTGTGTGAATTTGACAGTTGCGTCAACTCGACACTTTCCCTAATTCGCCATTTTCGCCGATTCGACACTTTTCTTCAATTCCTTACTCGAAGTACAGTCGGTAGAAAATTAATATACGAACAATATGTATACGAACGCAATAGAAAAACATGATCTCTTAAATTCGATGAACGAACGGGAAAATGACCAGTGTTACGCGGACTCATTTATTACGTGGTTTCCGTTTTCGGTGTCCCTTCCACCCCGTATAGTATAGGTACAAATTTGCCAAATTTGGAAAAGCAGGTTAACCGAGTTATTTCCTCTTAGCAACACTATTACCTGGCGTTACGTCACCACACCTAGATCTGTCGCTACGTGATAACGTGACGGAGGGAGGACGCTGATTGTCTCGCTTACGATTATCACATAATGATACGTGTCACTAGTAGGTACGTTATAAGTAGGCGTCATTGAAGGGCTGTTGCTACGCACGTGTAAAACAGGTATTTCAATGCGTTTTTCCAAACTGGGAAATTTTTCCAGTGTTTTCTGGAAAACTGCGCATAGGCAGTATACGTCCCGTATGCTGCGTTCGCAATTTAGCTTCTAGACATGTAAACGAATATGTGTTTTTGGAAGAACGCCTGTAATACACACAAGGTTATGTGGAAATAACATCAATTGGAAACAACAAAAACGATTTATTTTTTCATAATCCTCGTTTCTTGCCAAATAACCCTAATCAAAATTACTAATTCAAAACTACAAGAGATTTTCCTGACGAAACAGTAAAAAGTCCTCAATCTAGTTCAATTTAGATCGAAAGTATTGACCGATTGACCAGAGAAGCCAAGGCACAAGGAAAATTGGAATCGTATGGGGGAGCGACGACCTCCGCTGGGTGGCTGGTAGTGCTGGGAGCAGCTGGACAAGAGATGTCTGAAATAAGACAGATCGAGTTGAGTGCCGCGCAATTGGAGCCCATGTCTAGCGGTGGACTGCTGCCTTTTTTGACCGTTAAACTATTGTTTTGAAGCAAAGACACGATTAACCATGCAACGATTACCCATAGTTGTGTCACGACTGCATTTATATTATTATCGATGCAGCAATTACGCGGCTCCAGCTGTAACAATGACTTCACATTTGCGATATTTCCTGGTTTCTGATCACTCTGCTCACTCTGAGCGCTATAGGTCACGGACAAGACGAGGAAGTGTTCGGGGAGAGAGGAGACTCGTCTGAGCGGTCCTTGCGATTTGCATGGATTTCAGATAATGAGGCGGGTTTTTGAGTGGAGACTGAGAATTATTGTTATATTGTGTAAGATTAATTCTAACCTCTGTGCTAGAAAAATATAACAAAGGTATATTTTTGATCGTTGCTGAAAATATGAAAGAAAAAAAAGATGATCGAGATATGAACTTTCATGGGCTTCAGTGAATTGAGGGAGACACATTTGTTGCCCCACTTCATCTTCCCAGCTATAAGGAACGCTGGGAAATGATGAAGGACGAGCTTTTAGGGGAATGCGTTATGTACGTTTTGATTTTCAGAATAATTTGAATAAATTATATTTCTCAGAAGCATTGTGTTTATTTTTAGTTTATTCTTTATATCTAACTTGCGACCCGCCCCGGCATCGCACGGGTGCAATGTAGATACTAATGTTTTCTCTACTATAATATGCATGTATTATACATATAAACCTTCCTCTTGAATCACTTTATCTATTAAAAAGAACCGCATCAAAATCCGTTGCGTAGTTTTAAAGATCTAAGCATACATAGGGACAGACAGCGGGAAGCGACTTTGTTTTATACTATGTAGTGGTTTAGAGAAGAAGGCTGTATAGAACAGCTTTTTCATACAATAGCGTATCAGAACGTTGCTGCTAGACATTTTATCCAGCAACTACATACTTAATACATGACTCGTTTCAACCAAACATTGCCATCAATGTCATCTGCAGATTGTGTAACACAATTTGTTTTATCTAATAAACTAAACATTAAGATAAATAGTTAGATAAAGTAAACAAAACTTAAAGAACAATGCTCACACGTCGCCCACACGTACGGAGGGCTATTTGAGTGAGACGTGAATCTAACGTAATATCTTAGCTGTAAAAATTACGCCGCAAAGTCAAACAGTAGCAGTTTATGCAATTTCCAAGTTATAAGATACAGCGAACCTGAATATGGCCATTGTAAATGTAGTCAACAGTAAACCTACATTATCCGAAAAAGTTTTAGCAAAAAAAATAACCAACTTCCAAAAAAAACAATAAAAAAAGTGGAAAATAACATTACTTTCAGAAGTCGGTGACTATGGTTTGTTTCATTGACTTTTTTGGCACCGACTTCCGAAAGTAATGTTATTTTCCACTTTTTTTTGTTTTTTTTTTTTGGAAATCGGTTATTTTTTTTTGCAAAAACGTTTTTATTTTACCCTTTTTAGTTTTCGCATCACACACAAATCCAATCATGTATAAATTTCGCAATTTCTTTTACTTGGATGACATATTTTTTCCAGCTATTTTGATTTAAAAACTAAACTGCTGAACCGATTTTGATGAAATTTCTACGGGATCAATCGGGAAGTAAATCCATTTAGATAAAAGAAGAATTTTTCAAATCGGTTCATAAATGACGAAGATATGAGCAACATAAAGGCGCTGTCAATTTCAAATTGTTATCTCCGATGTGCGGTATACTATGCCTATCTTTATGTGTGTGTGTGTGACCGTAATAAAGTGGCCACCAACTGAATTCTAGAACATTTCGCATTTGTGGACTTTGGCATTGTTGGTGGAGTGCATGAACCCCTTACCTTACCCACAGCTTCTTACCCCTGCAAAACCAAAAAAAAAAATACTTTGGCAACCGAATGTTAAAAATTTAGGATTTTCAGTTGTCCTGAAAATTTGACAGTCGTTTTGTTTAAGTGTAATAATAGTAGATCTCAAGTGCACCTGCTTCACTGAGATAAGAATGGTCACCCATCCTTTGCAGGAGCAATGTAAACTGTCTTTTTAGTCAAATACCCACTTTTGTGTATTGCCATAATTTTGATGTAACACCCGCTGACCGCTTCTGCCTTGTGGCACAACCAGTAGTGTACTAGGCGGTATTTGTTTATAGTTTTAGTGCGGCAACCAGCGCCTCTGCCAGCGCCGTTAATTATACAAGTTTGAATGTGAGAAACTGCTTGTACTGCTGTATACCTTCAGGCCAGACATGCTGAAAGTTTAGGAGAATATCTTACGAGGAAATGTAGGCAAAGTAAGCAGGTTCACAGTCCTCATCATGCTTTGAGATAATTTGTCGTTTCTAACATCAATTTTATTTTGACAAAATCGATAATTGGTTACTTAGCATGCACATCTGTAGGCAATTCCTTTGATTTTTTGTATCTTAGCAGTAAGTTTATAATTATTTAAGTTTTGAATATCGCGCGAAGCGAATGGCATCATCGCGCGCCGTCCGCATCGCTACACTTCATGCTATCCCTGTCGCACTTGCATAAAGCGCGCGAACAACAATGTTGTCCGCGCGCGTGTCGGCCAACGGTCACCGTGTGCCGCATGACCAGTAGCGTCATAAACACACTCGCGAGCGGGCGCGTACTTAACGCTCAGGCGTTCCCGCCAAAAATGTATACCTAATGCTAGTGTTGTATGTACTGTGAAATTTTGTAATTTTAATATACGCGAGTTTTTACCGACTTTTGTGTGTCTGTTGTGTACGAATCCCGCCCTAAAACCTATAAATTGGTCCTTCGAGCCGGATCACAATGGATAGCCGCGTTGCTGGTGTTGTCACACGGAGCAAAGCCCACGCTGAGGCTGAGCTACGACCTGGAGCGGATACCACGTGTGTCACTACGATCCCGCGTAGTGAGGTTGTTGCCACGTGCGCGTCGACCGGGTCGCGATCAAGCCGCATGAGCCGCGAAGCGCTGCGCCTCCGTGCCGAGTACAAAGCCGAGGAAGAACTCGTCAAGTTAAAAGAACAACTAATAAGAAAAAAACTAGCATTAGACATCGCTGAGATTCTTTTGTTGAAACAATGTCAAGTCGAGACTTTTCCTAAGGAGTTGGCACTATTAAAGACGAAAAGTGCATTGCCTGCGGAAAGTAAAATTCGCGATTTAGATCCTTTTTTGTATGAAGGTGATGGGTTGCTTCGAGTCAGAGGACGCCTGAGTGCTGCACTGGAATTAATGTTTGACGAGAAGTATCCCGTTATTTTAGATGGGCACAGCTATACTGCGCGTCTTATTGCACTTGAATATCATAAGCGCGCTCACCACGCCAATACTGAAACTGTGATCAACAGTATAAGAGAAAAATATTGGATTACTCAGTTGAGACGTACAGTCAAATCCGCCGTATCTAAGTGTCAGCCTTGTCTTGTCCGTCGCGCTCGTCCTTCGTTGCCCAAGATGGGTGATCTACCAGCCGCTAGACTCGTTAATACTAGAAGAGCTTTTGTACATTGTGGGGTAGATTATTTTGGGCCAATGGAAGTTTCAATAGGAAGGCGCCGTGAAAAAAGGTGGGGTGTAATTTTTACATGTCTTGTCACTCGTGGTGTGCATATCGAGCTCGCGGCTTCGTTATCAGCTGACTCGGCCATAATGGCGATCCGACGCTTAATAGCTCGCCGTGGACAACCCTCTATCATGTTCAGCGATAGAGGCACGAACTTTGTCGGTGCTGACGCAGAACTGAAAGCTGCCATTCAGGCAATGGAAAGCGACCAAACTATGGATTTCTTGGTTACCAAGGGCATTTCTTGGCAATTTAATCCCCCCGCGGCCCCGCACATGGGTGGGTGCTGGGAGCGGCTCGTCCGCTCAGTAAAGACCGCACTTAAAGTTATTTTGTCGGCGCGTGCGCCTAAAGAGGAGTTATTAATTACATTGATGGCTGAGGTGGAAATGACCCTAAACAGTAGGCCATTAACCTTTGTAGGTATGGACCCCGATGGACCCATCGCTCTTACCCCAAACCATTTATTGATAGGTACAGCTACCGGTGCAACCACGCTAGGTATCTTTGATGCATCGGACTTAACAAGTAGAAAGGCATGGGTGAAAGCCCAAGCTCTGGCAGACATGTTTTGGAGACGGTGGCTCAAGGAGTATGTTCCAACCCTCCAAAAGCGTCAGAAGTGGTTGCACGAAGTGCCACCCGTAAAAGTGGGAGACATGGTTCTTATTTTAGAAGAGCATCAGCCTCGTAATGCATGGCCTAGGGGCGTAATTAGCGCAGTCCACCCAGGCCGTGATGGCCAAATTAGAGTAGTTACTGTAAGAACCTGTAGGGGCTTGATGAAGCGACCAGTTGTAAAAATAGTTGTGTTGCCTACTGACGAGTGTGTTCAGGAACAAGGGGGTGGAATGTAGGCAATTCCTTTGATTTTTTGTATCTTAGCAGTAAGTTTATAATTATTTAAGTTTTGAATATCGCGCGAAGCGAATGGCATCATCGCGCGCCGTCCGCATCGCTACACTTCATGCTATCCCTGTCGCACTTGCATAAAGCGCGCGAACAACAATGTTGTCCGCGCGCGTGTCGGCCAACGGTCACCGTGTGCCGCATGACCAGTAGCGTCATAAACACACTCGCGAGCGGGCGCGTACTTAAAGCTCAGGCGTTCCCGCCAAAAATGTATACCTAATGCTAGTGTTGTATGTACTGTGAAATTTTGTAATTTTAATATACGCGAGTTTTTACCGACTTTTGTGTGTCTGTTGTGTACGAATCCCGCCCTAAAACCTATAACATCATTAGCTAGCCTATTAGAACGGCCATTGCTGGATACAGGAATCTCCAAGTTTTCAATCGCGCCACCTAAAGGAAAGAGACAGTAACTATAGCGTGGGCATCACCTTTTGAAAGCCCTTATCCTAATTTATTTCTGTTTTTCTGCAAATCATTGTTGTAGTACTTTCATTAAATTAGTTTCTGAGAAAATCTCTCGAGAGAGTTCCTAAGTTATACCCTTGGCCCCAGTCCCAGTTCCTAAAAGAACCTTGACCCATATTTCCGTTGCTAGAAGCGTGGTAATTTCCGGAATTACTTTGAATTAAACCTGATAGCAATTGTTCCTCGAGCGGAGGGAAGTATTGATTTTTCTGGAAACCAATTTATTCTAATTAAGATGACGTGAAGGATAATATGAATGCCTTGGATGACTAATTTGACCTATCTACGTAAACATTGAACACTAAAAAAGACAGAATAAAAAGCCATTAGCTATAAACAGAAATAGAAACATTTGTTAAAAAATAAAAATAGGTGCCATTTAGTTTTACATTCGTTTAACTTGCCCAGATTAGTCATACCCCTTCATACTCACACTGTAGACCTAACAAAAGCTCAACGTACACTGGTCGGTGTATAATAAATTTCGGTACAGTTACCAGACCTCTATGTACGAGTAGGTACACTAACTTATTTATAACTTGAAGTAATGTTCGTTACTCCACAGACTGTAAGTTAAACATAAGTTAAACGAAAGTTAAGTAACGTGTGTTTGTGAATATTTAACTCGTTCATCTTGGGCAACTACATAGTTTAAGTTAACTTGAGATTTAAATCCATAAGTTACGATTTACGTTATAAGTTTGAGTTGGGATTAATTCAAGAAAGCAGATATTTGTTCTATATTGGTTGGTTCTGTATAAGAAGGCAAAAGCTTTGCATCAAATGTTATACCTACAATAATAATATAATTAACTAGCTGTCCCGGCGAACTTCGTACCGCCTAACAGTCAATGAATCCTACCCCGCCTGCCCCACCTACCCTACCTACTCTACCTACCCTGTCTACCCCACCTACCCTACCAACTCTACCCACCCTACCTACCCTATCTACCTACTTCTTAGAACCTGCCTACCTATCCTACCCTCCTAGTACTTACCTACATATCCTACCCTCTTAGTACCTATCTACATATCCTACCCTCTTAGTACCTACCTACATATCCTATTCTCCTATTACCTGCCTACCTATCCTACTCTCCTAGTACCTACCTACCCTATTCTCCTAGTACCTACCTATCCTACTCTCCTAGTACCTACCTACCTATCCTACTCTCCTAGTACCTATCTACATATCCTATTCTCCTAGTACCTGCCTACCTATTCTACCCTCCTAGTACCTACCTACATATCCTATTCTCCTATTACCTGCCTACCTATTCTACCCTCCTAGTACCTATCTACATATCCTATTCTCCTAGTACCTGCCTACCCTATTCTCCTAGTACCTACCTATCCTACTCTCCTAGTACCTACCTACCTATCCTACTCTCCTAGTACCTATCTACATATCCTATTCTCCTAGTACCTGCCTACCTATTCTACCCTCCTAGTACCTACCTACATATCCTATTCTCCTATTACCTGCCTACCTATTCTACCCTCCTAGTACCTATCTACATATCCTATTCTCCTAGTACCTGCCTACCCTATTCTCCTAGTACCTACCTATCCTACTCTCCTAGTACCTACCTACCCTACTCTCTTAGTACCTACCTACCTATCCTACTCTCCTAGTACCTGCCTACCTATTCTACCCTCCTAGTACCTACCTACATATCCTATTCTCCTATTACCTGCCTACCTATTCTACCCTCCTAGTACCTATCTACATATCCTATTCTCCTAGTACCTGCCTACCTATCCTACTCTCCTAGTACCTACCTACCCTACTCTCCTAGTACCTACCTACCTATCCTACTCTCCTAGTACCTACCTACCTATCCTACTCTCCTAGTACCTACCTACATACCTATCCTACTCTCCTAGTACCTACCTACATATCCTATTCTCCTATTACCTGCCTACCTATCCTACCCTCCTAGTACCTATCTACATATCCTATCCTCAATTTTGTCGCGTTCGCGATTCACTTTTGTTGAGTTTCGGAACGCGACATTAGATCCTCCAACGCGCACGCGAATTTGAACTTTATGCAGCGGTAATAAATTACAAATTGACTCTCCATTTTGTTTAGAAAACGTTTGTATGGGAAATAGAAAAATGCTGTTTTGAGGGTTTTCCCGGCAATTATTCGAATTTTTCTCAACTTTTAAACCTTCCCTAGACCTCCACGAACATTTCAAAACCAAGATAAGATAAATCCGTTCAGCCGTTCTCGAGTTTTAGCGAGACTAACGAACAGCAATTCATTTTTATATATATAGATTAATAAAAATGATGAAACGGGACACAATGTAAAGGAAAAACCATGTCTAAGAAGCCTGTAGGTACTAAAATACGAGTAGATAAATTATAAAACTAAATATAATGATTATACTAATGACTCATACTCATAAAATATGCAAACTACAATATCAAGAGTGACTAACATAATTTAGTTAGTGTAGGTAACGATAGCAAGCCTAGCAACAGCACAGATGCAACAGCTAATATATTATTCCGTTCTACTTTTCCAGAGTAAACTAGTTTCAGTCAGTATTCATCATCAGTTCAGTTGGATGACGTATCCTGCTGGAGACCTAGGTCGTTACCAGCAGTTTGGTTCTTCTCGTATCCAGCGGATTCCCGCAGCCTTGTCCAGGTCATCGGTCCATCTTACGGGAGGCCTTCGGCGGAGGCATTCGGTTACTCTGATACTCCTGCAGATGTCTACATTTCTGACTGAAATTCCAAACAAGTAGTACTCGCCTTGGAACGGTCTATGTTGGATTACTAATCCCCGTTTTCACTAATACTAGATAGCATCTAAATGTAAAAACCTTAATGTTTAGCAAAACACCGAGAACTGAAAATCCAGCGTATATTAATATTTCTGAGCATCGCCCTTGGCAGACTGTCTTAGACTGAATTTAATAAATTAAGACAAATAAAAGTAGTCTATGAACAGTCTCGAGTACATTCGATACAAGTAATAAAACTATTTAGTGGAACAAACTCGTTAGCAAGCTGGCAACAGTTTTTTTGCTCGCACTCAATCAACTCGAGTCTTCCAATCAATTGCTCAATATGATTGATTGAACAACGAAACAATTAGAAACGACCCGCTGATGGCAACTGTCTAAAAATAAATGCAAATTTTATCTCGGAAGGATTTTACATTTTGAAATTAATCGGCGAAGTTTTGAAGTGATTAGGAAAAAACCTTGCCTTGATTTTGTTTTCTATTTAGGCTCAAATTGGAAGTAGCCTTCGAAACTATGTAGAAACATTAATTAAGAATACCTTAGTCAACTTTATGACATAATCCGGAATATTCCATTTCATCAGACCTAATCAAGTATCGAAACCGCTCACATATTATCAACTCTAATCAACTTATGTATTATCCACCTAACACCTAAGTACAAATACCTTCTAAATTCATTTCCCCCTTTCTAAATGGAACCCTATTGCCGAGATAGCTTAGCAACAGAATCGGGTGTCATTATTATTACCCACTCCAACACTCGAATCAATCTCTCTTTCCCGAATCAATCGGGTGGCAAAACGAACGCTTTATTATTAATAAAGCATTTTATTATTCCAGGAGACAGCTGTCACAGTAGCATAGTGCCACAGTACTGCCACCCTAGGGTTGCCACCCGAGCACGTGACCTTGCCAACTATCCTTGGCAACGGTATGACAACTCGTTACGAGCCATGCACAGTTAATGATGCTTAATGCTTCGCTGAGTTAGGAAAATTACTGGATTAACGCTACAAGCGAGTACTTTGTTGTTGCTATACGGCTTATGCAAAGCCCGGAGAGCCGAGTTGTGGGTAGACTTGGGTCCCACTGTCCCTAAAGGGAGACAATCGTTAACAAACACATATTTCAACAGTTTTATATCTTACCCTCGCTCGTTCAAGCGGAAAAATTTACATTAAAAAATCATCTTGTAAATAATATCCGCGAGCAATCCCACAGAAACTTACAGTAAAAAGCAATTCCGAAGTAGCAAATTGAAAGTCCAAACGTAATATTAAACCAAATTACCGCTTACCCGATTTGATATTTTGTGCACTGTTCCCCCACCTACCCTCGCGGTTGATTGAGGGGAGACAGGGGACAGATGCCTGTTATTTTTTCACGCAACGTTTCAAACGAGATTGTGTTGAATATTTAAATATTAGTAGTGATTGTTACGCCCAGGGAGTTGTTGGTAAATGGAGAAAGTGATGTAAAATACAACGTTTTAGTCACTTTAAGTACTAAAACACTTATGGACACGTGAATACCATATAACTAAAGAACAATTTTCAATAAATCATACTTACATTTTTCAGAGTTAAACCAAATTACTCCATACCAATTCTCCACTAATTTAATACAATAATTCAGAACGATTTAAACTGTATGTGAATCAGTTCAGGAGTTTCCGAGATTGGTACTGAACAATAGAACAAAGAACCTTTGTCATAAAACATCACGGAGATAGACTTTTATGACAGAAGGGGCAGTTAATGGCACTTCCATTAAGTTTATTATCGGCCTGGCAACACATGTATTAGTTCCACTATGCTTCCGATTGACGACGCTTAGCTATTGACATTGAAATGCTGAGGGAAATGGTTTCCTTAATAGCTAGACAATGTGCCTTTAAAGTTACTGCATATGTGTGCGGGGACACACACTCATACGCAAGAATGTCACGCTATGACTCCCGCTGGGGCAGGCAGAGGTGTACGGTTACGCGCACGTTTTACCCATGAGGGTATTAAGGTAGTCCCAAGAGATGGATCCAACGATCGTTTCTTTACCTGATTTGGTCAAGCCCTATTTTATGGTGAATTTACTAGCCATCACTAGATTTTGACTGAATGTTCGTCTTTTTAAGTATCCAAAATCGTTGTAAACGTTCGATCATACCGTTACGGACAATCTTGTGGACACGGTTTAGGGACACGGACACTTCCACACAAATGTTTAGTACTTACCTACTTTACTAGTTTCACTGATCCTTTACTCAAATCCATTTTGCAAGCTTCAATATCCGTTAAGTGTTTTATGTGCTTACTACTCGCCTCAAACCTTATATTGTTACTGAACAATGATTTAAGATGTTAGCCGACCATCTGACGCCGAAAGGTGCACTGCTGAACACCTTTATAAATAAATAATTTCAAGCTGTAGTAAGTAGGCAACTACAGCTTGTATGTATTTTCTCCTCGTCCATCAAAACTTCAAGGTGTGATCACACAACAATTAGCGGAAAGTCAAACATAAATACGACTAAACATTTCGCGTATCATTATTACATCATACATCTGAATTAACAATAAAATCGACAAGCAAACTGACGATTTCTATAAAACACCTTTTACCCCTACCATTCGTCACTCGCTGCGAG
This sequence comes from Standfussiana lucernea, assembly GCA_964057025.1. NCBI lineage: Eukaryota > Metazoa > Arthropoda > Insecta > Lepidoptera > Noctuidae > Standfussiana > Standfussiana lucernea. The sequence goes on along the minus strand of OZ059801.1, from coordinate 15,958,515 downwards.
TGCGACTCACGCACTGTTGTCGATGTCGGTAACAATGCCGGTGGTACGGTGGTAGGGGTCGCCTAGCAACGGCTACCGTTCTATGGACAATTAAAACAGTTTGCCAGTTTTTTTGTCCGTCACTCGTGCGTGACTCGAATCGCTTTGTGATAATCGCAACGAGAAACGTACCGTTTTGATGGCATGTATATTTTAGCTGTAGGTATAATTTTTTTGGGGAACAAAGATTTTCAATTGTTATTTGTGTTAGTAATGAAATAGTTTTTGTCGAGTCTTATGATTTTTAAAATCGAATTTGTTTTGCTACGATTCATTAACGTTTTTAGAGGTCTGTTTCATTTTTTGTTTGGTTTCGTAATCAAACAATGATTTAATATAATAAAACGTCCTTATATCCTGAATAAAGACTTGAAATACCTACAATATTTAACTTCGAAATGACAATATAAGACACCCTTAAAAGAACATAAAATTAGAATAAATTGACGCATTACACCACAGTCGTACAACAACGATATGCCCCAACTTTTTCGTCCAGTGGGTAAATGTATATTCATAACGCAATCACAGCCTGCCACATACCTCCATACCTAACGCGGCACCGAATCGAACCCATTACATATAGCTATAATTATAAATCGCTTAACTCCAATACGGAAATGGCCGCGAAGGATATAATTTTGGCCGTAAATCATATGAAATAACCTCAAATGTTAGTAATTTCGGGTTTACTCAGTGCGTGTTTGCGCAGGGTTGAAATCAGGGGATGTGTTTGCAGGTACGCCGTAAGCAACATGGTTTAAAAATAAACTTTGTTTCGTTTACATTTAAATGGAATCGGAATTAGGTTAGCGGAGCTTATTTTGTTAAAATAAAAGCGAGACCTTTTGCTGGAGCAGATTTTTGCGACGATTTTCGCTTATACAAAGCGGCGCAGTCGTTGTGACGAAAATATATATATATTATTGATTCTTGCTTAGACTTCGCCTAACTTTGTCAAAAACCGATAGATACATATCAACATAAAAGAAGATTGTATTAGTAGACCTTTATTTTGCCCGAGGAAAATGAAAACATGTAAAAGAACCTACATAAAACAAAAGTTAAATGAGTTCGTAAAAGAAACTAAGCCAATTCCAAATCGCCCAATAGTTTTACCTTGAGAAAAGAAAAGAAAAAATTATTCCCAACATTTTCTAAATAAAACGAATCAATAAGCACATTTACGACTCATTCAGGGGGTGAAAGGGTCGGCTTATTGCCAGAATAATCGTTCTCACCCCTTCCGTGTCGGTGTGCTCATTGGCAACTTTCTAGTTGCTGATGTTCAGCAGAATTGCTTTCTGATTGCTTTTCTGCGCAAAAATGAAACTTTATTGAATGAAAATTGTTTTATTTGTTAACACTACCTCGCTATTGCCTGTAAATTGTATTGATGCTATTGGTGATTGTTTTCCAATTTTACTTTTTTCTTGGAAAAAGGCCTACAAAGTTTTCTTTTTTTGCATCCTTTTGTTTCTAAATCTAGTACAAATATGTTAAAAATAATTTACGTCTATTTAAATGTTAAACATTTTACCTAATGCTAATATAATGAATAACATAACCTCTGCGAAATACATAACACAAGTTGAATACAATTCACAGTTCACTGGGTTGCAATATTTGGACGTGTGCCAGGCAGAGACATCTATCGGTATATTTCAGCTAATCTTTAAAACTACTGGCTCCATTTCCGTGCAATGTTCTAAGAGAAACGCTTACAATATATTCGAGAAAATTCACGAGCTAAATCTTTTTCACGATGGTGAAAACTTTGTTTTAAGTAAGTAATGGTTGGTGTGGACCTTCCAAAATCAACTTTATTATTTTAACAACAAAGGTAAGGTTCCAAATAATAATTTTAGGCATTTCTTCCTCCTTCGTGGGTGGAAAGGCCACAGACCGTATAATTATGTCAGTCAGTCTTTAGTGTCAAATGGCGACAAATCTTTATTTTTGACTTCACAAATATAATGTGGTGTGAGATAATTAAGTCGATGTTACATAATTATATTATGGAAGCTGTCTTCAGAACCTTCATGTAATTACTCCTGTTTTCTGGTTACACAAAGGATTTTCGGATATTATTGCTTCCTTGTGTTAATAGGATTATGGGTTCTGCTCTAGGAATATAATGGTTCCTATTTACGAACTGACTTGTAATTTTGTACTTTCTTTTTAGCTTAGCTATATTTAATCAGCTAACACTGCCTAAGCCTCACGATCAACCGATTTTTAACAGTTGCTTAAAGTCTACATTTTACATTTCTCCCATTCTGGGCTGTCTTTGTTCGTTGTTAGATGTTAATCTGTATTTATGTTCTTCTACGAATATTATTGTAATTATGCTTTTCCTTAGCAAGATTTCTAGCCTTAGCGACATACTTACAACAGAGTCATGTCTATGCTTCCCTAAATAGAATACTTACTCCTCTATCTCAGCAACTCAGTCTTCCTCTCCAACTTGAAGACTATCTGCAGAATATGCTGGACTATCTACTGCCCGTAGTTCCTAGATACTAATGTTAGCGATAACGATGAATTTAGATAAGTTTGTAGGTAAAGCAGACCAGTAGCTAAATGACGTTAACTCCAACACTTGAGGTCACACGAGCCAACACTTTGAAGAGAATATCATCTCGACTATCTACTGTCCGTAGTTCCCGTAGAATCTTGATATTCTTCAGCAATACTTCATCTTTACCTTTAATTCCACCAGAAACGACTTTGGTTTCAAAGTGTTGGCTCGTGTGATCGTGTTGGAGTTAACGTCATTTAGCTAAAGGTCTGCTTTACCCACAAACTTATCTAAATTCATCATTATCGCTAACATTAGTATCTAAATTGCCCAATACTGTGTCACGGAGTGCCATAATGACCTAAGATATGAAACAGTGAGATAACCTATATTTTATAGTTATCTAGTGTTTGCATTTTATACTTATTTTATTTGGAGTCTCGTGTGGAGGAACGTGAGATCTGAATTTCTTGTAGTTTGTTCACATAAAAAAATTGTTAGGGATAAGTGTTGCTGTTCTTTTGTCAAGTGATCTTTTGTCATGTTCCGTAGTGAAGAGAACTTTTACTTTTTATAAGGTTTTATTTTCTTGTTCAGAATAAATAAGTGTTGCTCCTGGCAAAACAGCAAATGTTAAAATTGCTTTACATAAATTCGAATTAAAATTAGCACATTTTATAGTAGTGTAACTTGCAGATAAAGAAAATATATTGTGTCCTCTATTATTCCACCTTGCAACTTTAAATTCAAATAAGATTAAGAACTTGGGAACACTATGTTCACTTTAACTCAACATTGCCTTAAAATGCTACTATTTAAAAAAAAAAATGTTCTATTTCTAACTTAACAAGGTAGGTAATTGGAGAAATAAAAATACAAAAATATGTTATACAACGTTTATTTCAGTTAAAATTCTTTTACACTTTTTTTTTTCAATGTTGAATAACCCCACTATTACAGTAAAGCCAGTTGTAATAATTTAATAATGCTTTGTATAATCAATTTAGATGTAAATAAAAAATAATAATTCATGTCAGCTTACGATGGTTATCTTAATTAGACAATATTAGGGTTTAGATAAATTTAAAAGCATACAAGGCTAAAGTGGAGTACAAAAACATGTACAATTGTAGTACAATAGTATACACATGGCTGTAGGAGACATAAACAGAAACATATTAAAATTGCTAATGAATCGTTGTCCAAACTTAGCATGAAGCATGCACGAGCGTCGAATACTGATTACAGCAAATATTGGTAGCATAAATCACATAACCCGACCGAATGAAAACGTTGGCTATACAAGGCAATGTATTAACAAACTGAGCTTCTTGCATATACCGTGTAATACCAACGTTGGAGCAAATGTATGTAATGTTGTGAATACAAAGAATAATTTACAATTAACATTTATTTAAATATTCTTATTCCAATTTCATTCTAATTCAGTTGCATTTTCAATTGTGTACAGATACAGAATTTTCATTTTTGTAAAATTAGTTCTCATTCATAAGAAAAAGTAATACATTATACAACAGTAAAGTAGAATAGTGGGGAACAGTGTGGTAGGAACAGGTTGGGACGTGTTACCCGTACTCGGGACACGGTGCGTGTGCAGCGCGGTGCCAGCCGCTATTGTCCCTTTGTGAAGGGATCGTAAGAATAAGAAGGGAAATAAGGGATGTATTGTGGAGCGAACGGGAATCTCCCGCGACAGGTTGGCCGCTCTTTTAATTTCCGTTGGGTTTTATTTAATCTTCCCTTTAACGTCGAATTTTCTCTTCATCTCTTTTTTTCTGAGGTTTAATACATTTATCTTTTGATTGAACTTATTGTTACAGTTCGGTTTAGGTGGAAAGGGATTTTTGAGAATTCTGAGGAAAAGTGAATAACACAAAGGAAATTTAAATAGTCTGAAGATTTTCGGGCATACCCTTGCAGTACATTGATAAAACACTTGATAGCTAAGCCCACATATCCAATCGAAGAAAAGACGGTTTCGATGAAAAAGGTATTATTTTAACAAAATTATAGTATTCTTTAAGAAACATCGTTGCAGACTTATTTAGAGTAAACATCAATTTAACGGATAATGATAACGTTCTAACTTTTGAGCTACTCAAGTCAGACGAGCTTATCACCGAGACATTTAATATAAACATTAGTTTATTCTCGAAACTATCGGCACACAATGAAACGGCACCCAATGTTAATAATCACTACGTTTGTTTAAACAATTACATCATTGTCATTAACAAAACAAAGATACACCGGTATCATAATGAAACGAACTCATTATTATCATTTTATATACTTTAATGTCTGTTCAACGATAAACTGTGCGGAAGGAGTCGTGATAACGATGATTTTATTACCTCCTCACTGAACTTTCCTTATTCGGAAACCTTTAAAATGGAATCAATCCAACATTTGCGTCAACAGTGAATAATAATAACACAAAGTGCAAACAACATCTTTGATGATATCGTTCGAAAAACACCTAAAGATAGAAACCACGAATATCGGTAGCCAAACGAGTTTGTAGCACATACATAAACACCTAAATCGGCCCGTGAACTTTGATTAGATATGAATTGGCATTAACATTAGAAGCATAGTATTATATAGTCACGAACTTGGGCTAGCTAGTGCCGATGCCGTGGCTTGAGCGATTCGACTCGCTTGTCAAACGTGACTCATGTCCCACCAAGGCCGAGACGCCGGCCGGCATCGCTTGGCAACCGAACCGTTTTTTTTCTTCATTTCTTTTTGCTCAATTGTTTTTGTGGCTTTCCAGTTATTATATCTGAAATCGTTCTGTTTTCTGCACTCAAGTATATTTCAGAGTAAATTTTTTGTACAATGACTACTTTTACTGGCTTTTTACATCGCAAAAAGACGTATAAAAACGACGATTGTTAGAAAAAAACTGTTCTCCATTTGTGCAAAACATTGGTCGCGCGATAAGACACGCGATAATGAAGACTATCTTTATTTACATTAAATAACAGTTTTATGTAAACACTCTTATTTGTCTTTTCATCCACATTTGAAGCTTAAATGAATTTTAAAGGTAGAATAAAAAAGAAACAGTTTGAAAAATGTCCCAAAACATTTTTAACGATTTGGGACGGTGATTCCAACGGTGGGGATCTTTCTATCTTTTTTTATACGCCCAAGTAATCACGTAAAGTGGTTCTTACTGCGAGAAATTTCTAGTCGGCTGATGCAACTCAATTTGGGATTGCATGATTGTTTTCAAAATCATCGTCGTCTTTTATAATGTTAACGTAGGTTTTTACTGTACCTATTTTGTGTTTCTTCGTTTGAGTTTGGTAAACAATTTTATTGCATTTCCTCTATAGAGAGTTTTGAATCAATTTCTATTTGTGAGGAGTTCTCATCCTTTTTGTTTGTATTTCATTATGGGCAGTAGATCATTGTGCTATTGTCTATCGCCGGGCGGATCGGCAGTCGTCACGTAGGCACTTTTTACACCCATTAGATTTACGTGATGCGTTCAAAATCGAGAGAATTCTTTAACTGCAATTTACACATTAGCATTGTTCTTCATTTTGAAAGGCTTTTTGTGTATTCAGAATTTGTCAAGCAGAATTTTATTGACACCTTAGGTCCATTACCAAAGCCATAAATTATGTTTTTAGTTTTATTAAAACTTTGATCGCACAGTTTTATGTTTTGTTATTGGACTAGGTTGTTTATTCATTTCTAATTCTGGTTTCGATGGCTTAGTTTTATTCGTGTTTTATCGGTTCTTTTTTATGTACTTTAACGTTATTTGTTTTTTATTCTGATTTACATTCAAGAGATATTAGTTCTTCTAAAAACATGAGTGGTACTACATTGTATGGAACAAACATGTTGTATAGTTGCCAAGTGTTTTAGGGTTTGCTGGGTTTTTCATCAGTTTTAATACTTTGAGTGTTTACTTAAGTGTTAGGGGTATCATTTATGATGATGGGCATCATAATAAGTTTGGTAAGTAATCATCTCTAAAGTCCTGATTTCCATTTTGTTTTGAATACTAATTTTTCTGATAATATTTGAATTCTGAAATTGGTTTTACATTTTCAATGAATGTTGGTGCAGTAGCTATCAACTGCAGCGAATTATCTTATCGCTGGCGAATGGAACCCATGTATGAGCGATCGCTAGTCGCTACTTATCATATTGATATTACTGCCTTCACGGAAATAATCAATGAGGAGGTTTTCATAAAATCTTACATTTTAAGATCTGAAGACAAGTCAGAAAAAGTCTCGCTGGAATAAAACAACGGATTTGTCTAAGTCCGGTAAATATCTATGTTATTAACACGCCTATTTTACACTACTTACCTATTAACAATAAGTACATTTTTTAACAATACCCAAAGATTCACAATATATTCAAGAACAATGAAAATCGCTAATCTGTATAAGGTCTTAATCTTAATGATTTAGAAACGAACGACCAGTCAGCCAGATTACTCAGCAGATAGATGCGATTTTCATGATCTGCTCTACAGTAACTATCTGTTTAAACATACAGACATCTATATTCTAGCAATTTCTGACCTGCCAGAACAACGAACAAAGAAACCGATACAGAACATACGAGAATGTAAAGTAACACACGCGAATTGAACCGAGGAACACTTTGTTATGTAGTAGAACCGAGTCGTCCCACCGGTGGGACCCGAACAAAGAAGCCGGCCGGCTTGTACCCGGTGCCGGTGCAGAGCAGCGTGGAGACGACCTCCCAGTACCGAGGCTCGGCGCAACTGGCGCGCGGGGCCCCCTCTGCGGCCCGCGGAGTGTCCCCTCGCACCCCGCCGCGGCCCTCTATATAACATGCCGCCGTCCCCGGTTTCGCCAGTCCGTCACAGAGAGCGACAGGGTTGGGTGGGTCGAATAGTGAGCCGTGGGCGAGTGACGAAGCCCTATGGTTACGAGATCAGATCTGATGCGGTCGTGAGCTTCGGACGTTTTATCAATTTCCCATCGATCTCTCCACGATAACTAGTCGCCGGTGGTGTGAAGCCGGTTGTTCAGTGCGCATTCGCAGTACAAAAGAGACTTGTGATATTTTTCTAGTAATATTAAGTTCCGCAGCGGAACGCTTTAATTTTTTTGTCGTTTAAAAAGTGTACAATATAAGTAAAAATTTGGAAAACATGGAGATCCTGCCGGTCACGAATCAGTTTGTCGGATTCAATAGCGAAAAAGGTGAGTTGACTTTCTATTTGGAGTGGCGAGGCGAGGGAGGGAAGTGGCTTTCTAACCGGCTGACTGCTGTTGCTATGCGGCGCGCGCACTGCGCTCAGCCGGCCGGCTCGGCAGACCATCACACTTGTCAGTTTTCTGCATCATTACTTAGTTGTAACAGTAGGCCTGGTGAGTGCTTCATCATTCAGTGAGCAGTGTTCGCCGGGGAGCCGGCTCCCAGACGTCAGTATCAGCTGACGTGTCAGCTGTCCCGCTGTTCCGCTGCGCCGCACTCCCTCGCCCTCGTGCGCACTGGCTCGATACAACATTTGCATTTACTTCATTGTAAGAGTAATACCTACAGCCTAGTAATTAATGTAGATCAAGTTAACTTTTTGTTTTGAATAATTCCAATAAGATTAATGGTTATAATATAGTATAGCTTATAAAAGACTTAGGAATTTTAGGTGTTTATTATTAAAACTTCAAGGGTTGAATTCTAAACTTAGTTTCTTCTTGTTATAGCTTGGAATGGACCAACATGGCGGGAAGCGCCGGTGCCGGTGCCGACGGAAGCGGCGCTGGCTCAGAGGCTCGAGAGAGAGTTACGCGCGGCGAAAGGAGCCAGCGAGTTAGCCACCGCCGAGGTGCTGGTGCCCGCGGAGCTGCTGGCGAGGGCGGCACGCCAGACGTTAGCGCTGGCCGAGGGGGAGCCCTGCGGCTCGCGGGGGGCCGCAGTCATAGTCGACGTCACGGGGAGAAGATTAGCAGCTTTCAAAATAGACCCCAACACGTTAACCACGCACGAGATACATCTACATCTGGAACACGATGCGACGAACTGGACTAGCCTGTTGCCGCAATTCTTAAAGTAAGTTGATCTCTGTTAACTCAAAGTTCCAAACCCATTTATTGACGAACTTACGTCAGCCTAGCAACAGCGGCGACACCCACAACAGTACTAACGGAACCTCTCTATTGTTACAGAAACTTAACGCGAGGCGGCACCATCATCATCAGCCCCCAGTTCACGATAGAAAAGAAGAAATTGTTCAGGAGCCAGGCAGAGTGAACCAGCTTGTGATAGCGCGAGATGCGAGCGAGCCGACTGACAGCCCTCCTCGATATCTACGTATCGTTATTTTAACAAATATCATATTATTATATATTATATTAATTATTATATATTTTTAATAAGAGAAAAGCACAGCGTGATATGTAACGTATAGTTGTAGTATAAGCGCGCGGAAGAGCGCAGGTTTTAGTTGCATCGCCCGTCGCCCGTGGGCACGGTCGATAGTGATGCGAACTGCACTTTGTTATCGATAAAGTGTCGATGTTCGGTCGGTGTCGAGCGTGCCGGCGGGGCGGGAGCGTGCGCCAGCGCGCGGCGGCGAGCGTCGATCTCGCCCCCTCCCCCCCGGACGTCGGTTGTCTTGTCTGCCCACCGCTGCGCTCGCCGTCCCGCGCTGCTCGTACTTATGTTAATCATTGTATGATCATTGTTCGTATTTTGGATATTTTAATGATTGTGAGTCGTGGTGGTTGGTCGTGTGAGTGGCGTGGCGGCGTTCGTGCGCACCCTCTGATCTCAGCCGCCGCCGCGCGTGTGATACTGATACCCTGAACGATATAGTCTTAGGTATTATTTTTTGTTTCGAGTTCGATTCTATTCTGAAGTTGCGTAGAGTTCGTATTTTCATGTATCGTAACTGTATTTATTAGAGGCGATCTCTGTAGAGGTCCGATATGTGTACGTTTTTCGTAATTGTACTAGTTTGTACATTTGTTTGTGATACTACTTTTGTAATGTATAAAATTTAAATGCGAGAAAAATATTACTTTTTATGAATGTGAAAACATGAATGCAGATTTATAAATATTAGAGATGTGTATCATAGAGTGGAGAGTAGGGAGGCAGGCGGGGGCGCGCGGGGCGGTGCGCAGGCCGCGCGCGCGCCTCGCCCCGCGCGCGCCCCTGCACGCAAAAGATCTCAGGTTATAATATTAATAGTTATTAAAAGTATTAAGTTATTTAAGTTAATATAAAATGAAATTTTTTGTAAGATTATTTTCTATCGCCGCGCGAAGCTGCGTTACTATAGTCCAGTGGGTGATAAGAGATGATACATTTTGTACTAACAGTACATAATATAATTGACGAGATGTTAATATTGCAGATTGCATTTTCTTCATCCAGTGTAATTACTACATTAAATGTAAATCAATAGACTAACCGTTTTTAAACGAAATCTAAATGTTTGTAGGGTCCAGTGTTTTAAACGCACAATATCATAGTACTAGAGTTCACTTTCATCGATAAATAAAAAGATTTTAAAAAGCTACAAAAACATTTTACTTCTAAAATTTGAAATGTCGACATATACAAAAACTAACAATAATAATAAATGTATCAATTGTTTATAATTGATATTTATTTGATAGACCGTAAAAGAAAATGTAGAAATATGAAGAAAAAAAATACATAGTTTCAAAATGGAAAATTATCTTTTAATACCTTTCCTTCCCCGAAACCCCAGAAGAGAAGAGAGATGAACACAATGAGCACGAACCCAATAAACACACCCACATTACCTCATCTCATCTACACAAACAATATACCTCTCAATGCTACTAAATCAGATTAAATATTCCATACAGATGACACTTAAAAAACAAAGAGAACGAAGAACATCGTTTCCATACATTATCATAAATTTGAGCTAGGTAAAAACAAGCAAGAGAGTCGGAGTAATATTTTAATAAGACCGGTTGGAACCGGTCGGGACCGGTTCAGGCTGCCTCGCTACAGATTGGTGCAACCCCATCCTCCGGTATTTTTTGTATAATTAGTAAGTACAGACGAGTTGGTACAGTTTTCTACATGTGCCGGTTATAGGCATGTTGCTACTCTTGCCACATGCACACATGGAACAGCATCTAACCGCTGACTCGGAATATGTGCAGATTGCGATATGAGAGATTGCATTGCCTGCACATGTCGGGGGATGGTGCCAAATAAAAGAAAAAGCTCTGATGTGCTTCGATAATGCAAGCACAGCTATATGGGTCATATCCAGGGTATGGGGGTATGGGTAGGTCCATCTTATCCTCGAAAGCCGAGTTCGCGTTTGAAGTAAATTTCCATCGCTTTTCATGATCGTGCTCCATCGCAGACTCCGTCAGTTCACTATCTCAGCTCCAAATCACTGTTTTATAAACATCATCGTCTTCTACACACAAGATGACTATTCACACAATAATAATTATCTTTCAATCTATTGTTCTTCAAAATTAAGGAGCAATCATCAATTTTCATTTGGCTGTTATATTCGCTTCACTTTTTTATACTTTAGCGAACATGTAAAGTTTTTATGTATCCATGTGAGACCATAAAAATAAATTCGTTCCGTTCGAAGTAAACAAATTAATATGCAGAGGTCTTTGTATCGATTCTAAAGAAATTGGACCAGTTGACATAGCAATACGTTTTCGAAAAGACGTGCAAGCGATTGTTGACATTATTGCAAAGGTAGTTAAGGCTATTATCCTGTGTTTTCAGAAATAACCTGATGGTTTTGGCAAATATAAATTATCGCTTTTAATCCGCTAAGAAATAGGCAACCACTTCCGAATGTGTGACTAAAGAATTATACCTTGTAGTATTTCATGTTTATTTTATGACTTGTGAATTGATTTATTTAGCTTCACCTAACAACAAAGTGTACAGTAAATAAAAACAAATTCATTCCATCCTATTTTTAATCGAGGCTGTTTCTATAACTACTAATAAAATTACAGTGTAGGATATAAAACATTGCCCATTTTTCTGATTTCACAAAACAATTGTGAGTCTTTAAATAAATAGGTACACAGAAGAGAGTCGTTTGATATAATCTGCCTAACGATTTAAAATAATAAGGCACAATAACATTAAAGTAACAACGAAATCTCGTAATTTGTGCAATATTTAATTTTATATCAAAACAAGGGTTATTTTACTTTCTAACCGCAAACCAACGACATGATTGTAGCAACTATCGTGATTCGTGACGCGGCGGACGCACCGACCACTTCGCCACAATTATCGATACTCACCGCTCCGAGCGTGACACATCACTAGAAACCTAATTATTTACAATTAACCTGATAGGTACCTATCATCGATTTAAGCAAAATTTAATTAATTTATAGCATAACTGGTACCTACCTATTAGTTAGTGTTATTGGTAATTTTAACAAACCCATTTGGTATATTAGAAGAAATTACAAGCACTAAACTAAAATAAATTTATAAAGAATTGGAAAGCATTGATTATTGCGTTGTTGCCAGGCAAGGCTCGGTTAGATACACGAATGCGACAGCCGACGCCATCTCTTAGCGTTTTGCGTAACTAACTCGTCCCTGAAAAGAACCTTTTAACTGAAACTTGGTGTTCCGTTATTTTTACAGGCACAGAATAAAATTATATTGAGAATTACGTGTTCAAAATAACGTTAACTCCAATGTAATATGATCCTTGTGCGAGACGCCTTAGGTAGATTTTAGTTTATCAGTGTGAAGTGATGATGTTCTGTAGTATAGTTATTTACTCAACTAAGCACAAACATTGATCCAAGTGTTGCTAAGGCCGTGCTATTTATGTCGATACCAACATAATCATGATATTATAATTAGTCCGGATTTTTCCAAAACTTTGTTTCTTCCATTTACATTAATTTATAATGCTAGCGGTGTTTTGACCGAAATAGAAGGATTTGGTGATTCATTCGTTATTAAATCACCTAGTGTTTTTGTTGTTGTATGTTTATAAGTCTGCAGTTGGTACTTAAGTACTGCATTTATCAATCCGCCCGCCACGTGTGATGACTGATGGATGACTGATGATTAATGAATGTTCATTAAGTTAAATTAAGTGGCTATGCCGAGGGACTGGCTAAAGAAGCGTAGGCAGGTCACGAGCCAGGTGGATCGACAAACTTGTCAGAATAGCAGCAGAATAGAAGAGTTGTGTGCGGCAGGCAGGCCCAGCATTGTGTTAACTGGCGCGTAATGAAGATTCGCACTCGGCATGCATGCATGCGTACATGCAGCCTGCAGGTTGAAGAAGATCTGAGGTAGGTAATAATTTTCTTCCTTTCGAAGTAACTAGGAAAGGCCAATCCCACAAGAAGATCTACGTATTCTGTAAACTACGGTTAAAATGGATTGAAGATGAATTTCCCAGTTAGAAGACTTTACGCAAGGCTTTGCAATCTAATATGACGTGTTTATTTTAACTTGAATTTTAACGTGATAACGATAAGTTATTAACCGACTTCAAAAAAAGGAGGAGGTTCTCAATTCGGTTGTATGTTTTTTTTTTTTTTTGGGTTTGTTACCGCATATCTCCATCATTTATGAACCGATTTGAAAAATTCTTCTTTTATCTGAATAAATTTACTTCCCGATTGGTCCCATAGAAATTTCATCAAAATCGGTTCAGCAGTTTGGTTTTGAAATCAAAATAACTGGAAAAAATGTCATCCAAGTAAAAGAAATTGCGAAATTGATACTTGACAAGGATTTGTGTGTGATACGATAACTAAAAAAGGGTAAAATAAAAACTTTTTTGCAAAAAAAAACCGACTTCCAAAAAAAAACACAAAAAAAGTGGAAAATAACTTTACTTTCGGAAGTCGGTGACTATTGTTTGTTTCATTGACTTTTTGCCTTTAGTCACCGACTTCCGAAAGTAAAGTTATATTCCACTTTTTTTTTTGTGTTTTTTTTTGGAAGTCGGTTTTTTTTTGCAAAAAAGTTTTTTTTTCTAACATACCATCATACTTACCTGTAATCCGCAAAGGGTTAGGCAGAGATGTATCTATAGTACACCGACTTTTTCTCAGTTGCTTTCTTATCTGTCTATTTATTCATGAACATGGATAATTTAGATAACACGGTGTCCGCTAAATTTCCCATTGCCTTTTCGGCTTCCTCAACAACAACTATTGTAGTCGCTATCAACTATGTCTAATAAAACAAGGGAACCAGGGCTAAACTGCTTGTGTCACGAAGGTGCCTACTTTAGGACGCTTTTCCTCACAGAGTCCTGTGTCGTTGATCATCACGTTATGTGTAGGTTCCTTACCTTCAGTGCAGATGGTTTCGTCAAATCCATAACAAAACTTGCGGCTTCAGCGGTTTCGAATGGCGCCTGTTTGTCTAAAATTTATGTTTTCTAGCTGGGTCTATAAATAATTAATATAATATAATAAATGGACTACGCAGAATAAGATTAGCGAATTGAAGAGATTAAACTGACCAGTATGTTTGTTTACCTCGAAGTAATTTTTGCGATTTGAATGCACGGTATACACAACACAGAATTAATATCATCATTGTGCAAATACCACTTCACTGATATCGACAGCACTATCCATACGTTACTTTAATCCCTTATTCCCCCTCACCTATTGTATGTTTGGGAGATAAGCCGATATTTGACCATGTAGGTACGGGGTGAAGAGGTGAACCATCTGCCTTGAAGGGGTGAACTGTCGTAGATTAGGTTAACTGTTGCTAAGTGCTGATATGACGGTTGCTGGTGGCTGTTGAGGATTCGCTGGATAGGCTGTATTTTCTGAAAGTTTATGCGTGTCCACGAGGTTTTAAGAAACTTGAAGAGACGAGATATAATTATAAAATTAAATGAGAGGCAACCGAAACCTTAAATTAAATTGTTTAAAGAATTATACTTACTCGCAGTTTTGTTATTTAGACAAAAGGCTGAGCTGCTGTGTGCCTTGGACAAACAATTATTCTACACTAGTGTAGAATAATTTTATATCTTAACACTCATGATTGTTAAGAACATGGCCCATGATTACAAGATTTGAGTTGATAACCTCCCTAAAGAATTTTGTAGTTAGGCGATCCCTGAGCGAAAATTCCGAAAGAAACTTTGAGGGCATGGTCTCTTTTAAATAACATTCGGCAACTTTTAGTTTAAGCAAGTAAGCTCATGTTTACTTGGTGACGAGTTGATGACACGAGAGGTCAATATGGCTGATACAACAATCATTTGGAATGTTAGTTATCGTAACCCGGCAATCCCCAGTAAGTGGGTAGGTAGGTACGATAGTGTTCATTCAGCTATACTCAACGGTCGCTTATTAAAGTTATTACTGTTACGAGCGGTTTATTTTCAGTACTATCTCGTGGTCTTGTTTTTAAGTTCCACGAGGCAGTTATAAGTAACCTTACCTACATACTAGTCCATTAAGATAATTTACTTCACAGATTCGAAAACATCATTTCAGGTTTTATTACCAGGTTACTTGGATCGTAAATCGATATCGAAAGTAATAAGCATAATCATTTTAATAAATCATGCCATTTACTACGTCACAGCTGTAAAATAAGCATTAACTATATCATTACAGTCAACATGATATTATCTGAAAATAACGGATCATTCTCACTAGTTCCACCAGCAATGTTCCATGGAACTAGTGAGATTTTTTTTTTCTCAGTAGTTCCATGGTTCTTCTTACAAGTGCAACTAAAGTTAATCAACATCATTCTCATTAGTTCCACTTTCTAAAAAAATATATCTTCAAATATGAATAAATGTAAAAAACGTACCAAAAAAAAAACTATTGAAACATCCATTTTGTGCGATTTATTCCTTTATTTATATTTGATGATATTTTTTTAGAAAGTGGTACTAATGAGAATGATGTTGATTAACTTGTTTCACTTGTTCCACTAAGAAGAACCATGGAACTACTGAGAAAAAAAAATCTCACTAGTTCCATGGAACAACTACGGTGGAACTAGTGAGACGAGTTCGATTAAGTTTTGTTTCATTTGTTCCATTATCAAAGTGCATGGAACTACTGAGAAAAAAAATCTCACTAGTTCCATGGAACTAATTGCTGGTGGAACTAGTGAGAATAATCCAAAATAATTATAAGAATAAATCAAGAATGAGAACAGCTAGATAGAGCGAATTTCACAAATGAGCCGTCAGTATCAAAATTGACTGACAGCTCTTGATCGCGTTCAGTTTCGTTTTTATTTTGCCCATATTTCTTTACTCATGTGTGGTGAACACTTCCCATGAAATAGGTCATTACTGTGTTAGTGAAAACCTTTTATTTTATTAAGGAAACAAGTAATTCCGGATCCAATAAATGTAAGAAATTTGTGAGGCATCGACTCGCTCCAATAATTATAGAATTTTATAAGTGAACCATAAAGATAAGTTATTACAAGTGGAAGTTGGCTCGTTTCAAGTTTTCTAATTAACTCGATTGCTTTAGTTACTACTTGCTAACATTCGCTCATTATGTATTGGAAGTTTTGCCTTCCAGTAATATCTAATTATCTTTATATAGTATAGATACTTATTTATACGTACTACGTAGAATGGTGTCTCAACTCGAACAAATTATACTTAGTCTTGAAAAAATTCATAGATAGCAGCATAGGTAACAATTATGAAAATAACAATCACTAAAATGCGTTAAACTGCAGATTTTGGCTGAAGTAAGATTAGTAAAAATCAAAACTTCCTTGTTCAGCGTTGGTTTATCTACTCGTATTTACACTCATAAATCATGTTATTTCAACAAAAAAAGGTAAATGAAGACTTTTGCTTCGATTCGAATCCATAGAATGATCAAGTTGTAAAGTAGTCATCTGCTAATCAGTTTGTTTAAAACTCTTTGCAACAGATGGCGTTTTACTCAATTTGTCACATGAACTGCAGCGTGAAATTTGCTAAATCACACACACAAATGCAAGTGTTCTGCCAACTCGAGATATTTTTTGTTGTATTGTTATTCCTTGTCCTTGAACGCACGGAGCGATGTCATACTCTTTATACGATTTCGTTGTCTGTCTGTTAGTTCCGGCTAATCTCCGAAACGGTTGGACCCATTTTGACGGGATTTTTACTGGCAGATAGCTGATGTTATAAGATATGTATGAGTAACTTAGGCTACTTTACATTAGAAAAATAATTAGGGTCCGAGCAAAATAATTAAATCCCATGAAATTGTTAACATAATCCGATTCAAATAGGGAAGTATTTTTTTTTTACAATAATTTCACGCGAACGAAGGTTATAAACAACGCCAACTAAAATTAAACGAGACAAAACAAAAGTTATGTTTTTCAGTCTAAGTTTAATATCACCAAACGTCAATATCTATTTTCAAGGATCGGTTTATAAAAAGTACCTAGACTACTTGCATGGTTTTAAGGTGTAACAATTGACAAGTCTTAAGTAATTGGAAAGAACACAGAAAGCTTTTTAATAAAAGAATCAATTCCTCAATGTACGCGCTCTACAAACTTGGATCCATTATAAGCACTGATGCGATAAATGATGTGACAATGTTTTAAGCCTTCTTCATTTGTATATATATATTACTAGCGACCCGCTTCGGCTACGCACGGGTGCAATGTAGATACTAATGTTTTCTCTACTATAATATGCATGTATTATATATAGACCTTCCTTTTGAATCATTCTATCTATTAAAAAAAAACCCGCATAAAAATCCGTTGCGTAGTTTTAAAGATCTAAGCATACATAGGGACAAACAGACAGCGGGAACCGACTTTGTTTTATACTATGTAGTGAAGTATCAATTTTTACCAAACAAATCGTAAATTATGTTAAAAAATGACAGAAGTTACAAGTCGCAGTCGTCGAGATAATAACAGGCTAGAAATAGTTAAGCCAAGCACGGCACTGATGCTTAAGTATTTTCTATTTGACACCAATCATTTTTTAATAAACTCCCCAAACATATTAAATAATTACCAAGTAGGCTCTATAAAATACAGTTTAAAAATCTTTTAGCCAATTGTTATTACAGCTTATCATTTTTAAACGATTGAAAAAAGAATGCATCGGCAATTCAATTGCGACATTTCTTGAAAAATGGAATACCTCTACTTTTTTTGTACGCCCTTTCTAAATGACAAAACATAAAGTTTTTTTTCATTTAGTTTCGATGCCACCTAGCATCTAGGCCGACTCCTAGATGGCGTTGTCTTGGCAATTAGTGAGCCGCTGATACTGCCCTCTGTTGAAAAAATGGAGGAAGGACAATAGCCAGCTCAATAGCCAGACTTAGGGAGGCGTCATTTCTTTATACATTATCTGTGGTTATACTAAGGCACGCTGCAATTTGTTGTAGGTATTTATTTAATTAATTGAATTTTATAGAAATAATGTTAAACCGAAAAAGTACGATACCTATTCTGGCATCATGTCTGTTAACCCTGAAGGGTAAGGCAGAGGTGTGGGTACTTGATAGTACAGCCACATTTTGCGATATTCATTCTGTGCGTCTTTTTAAAACCAATTGTCATTCATCATCTGCCTAGCCTTTTCCCAAATATATTGGGGTCGGCTTCCAGTCTAACCAGAAGCAGCTGAATACTAGAATTTACATGGAGCAACTGCCTATCTGACCTCCACAACCCAGTTAGTACTTACTGGGGTACCATTAAATTAAATTAATTAATCATTAAATTGTTTATATCGAATTAAAATGTTTTGTCATAGAGTTGGTACGATCTAGGATTTTAAACAAGATCCCAGTATTAATTAGTTGATTTTATAATTATTTTATCTTTTATTGAAACATTTACAGCCGTCGTAAAATCGAAGCTGGATAATTGAAGAAAACAATAAAATCGATTAATTATGTTTAATTTCCCGGCAGACCTGATACTAAATAAATCAATTCGCAAATGATCGTTTATACTAGAACATTAAAGTGCCTACCTTAACCTAGCGCCCTAGCGCCCTAGCGCCCTAGCACCCTAGCACCCTAGCGCCCTAGCGACCTAGCCCGGTAGCTCCAGCCTAGTCCAGCCTAGCCTAGCCCTGCTTATGATAGGTACCTAGTCACCATCGCCCTTATAAACGAAAAGTGAAGTTATGCCAATCTCAAAATATATGGTGGATTTTAACTGCAATCTCGGGAGCCATTTCGGTAATCTTGACATATTCGCGTCATGATGGTGGTCCCTAAATATGTACTGCTGCTGAACCAGTGATGGAGAATCACCCCCGGCAGCATAAGAAAGGAAAACAAATACTTGCAGCGTACCTACAGGTACAGTACAGTAAGTAGACGTAATGACAAACTGTTTTTTCGGAGTGCACGAGATCAGCTTATTAGATTTTTCTTGGTAGAGAATTGAATAATTAGTCCGTAGCCCACATCCACAGTTATTTTGTAAAAATCATACTTTGGTCTTGTGTCGCAGTAAGTATAACATCATTGAACAATGGCAGCTGGCAGCAGCCTCAAACACACACGTGTTTTTAAAATTCATTTAAATACATTAAGTTTAAGTAATAGTGTTTATTTTTAACCAATATCCCGCTCGGATAAGGAGATCATTGTTCAGCAGGAGCAGGCTCCATTCAAGGTCATAGTAGCCATCAACAGTCGAGCGCACTTCAGCGATAGCCTTCAAACCTTGAGCAGACCTAACGTAATACGGAGTTTCAATGAAATAAAAGACTTACTTATACTGGTTTTGTGACCATTTACGAGCGGCCTGTGGTAGGTACCATAGGATAATGGCATCGCGAAGCTTGAAATTAAGAAAAAATTACCTGTGTATTGTCTGTTCTCTTCTATTCCTGAACATGAGACTCCCTAAACCGTACCTAACCACGCGAGCGTCACTGTCGGTCATTTTCTCCTCAATGCTTGTGAGCCAAGACTCACAAACATAATTATTATTACACTCATTTGACTATAATTGAACAACAGCCCACGGAAATGACTCTAATATGTAAGTAACGGTACTCAATGATGTATTCTTTAATTAAAATCTCTCAGTTCATATAAAAAACAACATTCGAGAACGTCGAGTATACAGCGAGTACAGCCGGATCTACTATCCGCTCACATTACGAGTTGTTGATAAAAAAAACAATTACAGCTCGTTGAGATAACAAGATTATAAAATAAACTCTTCAAATTCGAGTATCATGATTCTAAATTATATAGTAATTTCTACGATTTACCGATCTTTATTAAATGGCGGTATAGCTGAAGTCTTCATTTTGTTGATGATTGCGAACTCGATCACCGCAGCCGGACTCCACTGCTTCACTAAGGCCTCTTCCAAGCTGCGCCACATCACTCTGACCTCCACCTTCCGTATCCAGTCGGTCCACACTACTTTTTATGGTCTCCGGTTCATATATTATGATATTTAAAAATAATCTTGAAAGTAAAGTCAAGATAGTTCCAGAACAGACAACTTGTTCTGATTAGAACACCACTGGACTAGATAAAAACGTACAAAACAAAGGATTTCCATAGCAACAACTAGCAACGATCAACAAAAAAACATTTCATTACTGACCATACATTTTCGAAGATACGTTACGTATAATTCCGTGATGATAGTAACCTTTTTTTACAAACAAAATTATTTCATCGGATCTGAAAGGTCAGGCAGCTGATAAAAACAAGTTTGGTAGACAAAAACCTTAACGAACGATACTCTATCAAAGAACTCTGTACCTACTTACAGTTGAGGAAAAAACACGTTATCAAGAGTAAGAAGGTACATAAAATAACAGCTAATGACAAAGCAGATAAGGATACATGTGTCCCAAACAAGATGGTTGCCATATCAATTTAGTAACGACATGGTTGCCCTCAATTCACCGCGAGGCGATTTTTTCCATAAACCACAAAGAACATAACGAGCCCACTTGTTTTTCTAAATAGGAAAAGCAAATTGGACATGCTCACATAGCAACGAGATCTAAAATAAGTCCACATGCTTCCCGTGGTACAGTACACAGAACAGATTTCTGGACGAAACCGGCACTGTGTCCGTTTATAGCAAAGTTAGTGAAGCACTGTGTTTGATTGTGCATGTAGTTGGAAAGCGCGTCGTCGTCAATTGAAACTCCGGCCTTAATTGTGTTGTTTACCACAGCCAACTGACAGCAGTCTGGATTTACTCCATACCTCTGTACCGAGTGCGAGATCCTTCGCCTCCGTAGCGATACTCACGAATTTGTCCGAATTCATCGCGGATTTTTACTCAGGAGCTTTGATGGCGAGAAGACTAAACTTTTCAATGGGTGCATAATAAAGAAAGGGTTAAAATAACAAAGTTTATAGCTGTTGTGGTGTAATGAAACGGTAAGACCGTCTGTTAACATTAAATTTTACAATGTTTATTCGTTTATTTTCGGCACAAAATCTCTCCGAATGGGGTCTTATTTCTAATTCCGTATTAAATTAATGTAAATTCGACTGAGACTTATGTTCTTAGTAAAGAAAATGTTTAGAAAATGCAACCGGTTTTTTGAATTGGCTTGTTTTTCAATGGTTTCTTTTATGTATTAGTTGAAGGTTATTTTTTACCGAACCAATGTAATGGATATTGAGCATACAATGTATCATGTGTGTTGTGTAATGTTATAATGTATGATGTTACCTCGTATACACATGTAAGATTATGAACTGTAATTCATTTCAGATAAAAGATAGTCTATCTCAGACATGAGGCTTTGGGATGACGCCAAAAGCTGCTCTTGTAACATTCTAACTAATGCTTATAATCAACAGATTTACTTGTACCAGATGATTTTATTTACCATTGTCAACATCACACACACACACAGCAGTGCTGGGAGTAGGCCTGTAAATCGCTTGTCATTGAATTCAACCCGCGGTTACTCTTAGTTAGCAAGTGACTTAATTACTAGAAAATTAGTTGTAGTTTCTATACTTCGTAATATTCTTAGAGAGAGAACTCCCGCCAACCCGCATTGCTTACCGTGCTCACGCCCCGCCCGGCCGGCGCCCCCTGAGTCCCGCTAGTGGGAACATTTATAGGCGGATTGTGCTTATGCTATAGACATAACATGCAAAGATTCTTATTAGGTACAAAAAATAACACAGTACGCTCACTAAAACAAAAAAAAAAACACATTTTATTACCATAAACTCGTGTTCATTTTCGTAATGGCGGCCAATATCACGGTGTCATTAGGGACAGCACAATTAGAGGCAGATGAGAAGCACATTAAAAACTAATAAGATCTGTATTAGATTGTTACTGTGGGAGGCTGTGGAAACTTTCAAGTAGGACGCGGGGATTTTCCACAAGGGTGGGAAACTGGGAAATTAGATCATTCCTGTTTTTCAGGGGCTAATCTATGTGGTTGCACACATACATACATACATTAACTCACGCCTTTGGTCTACGGGGGTCGGTACAATGTACAGAACGCCACCTGCTACGGCTACGATCCTCTTCTTCACTCTTATTTTGTATTTTGCGGTTGAACATTGGCATACAAAATCATGGGTTGTTTATTCCTCCGGCCAAGGATGGATTTCATTTTTACTAAGTGGGAGTGCCGTTAAAATGAACTACGGTATTCAGGGGGTAGGAAGCGTCCTTCTGTCTGCCAAGCGGGAGAGTTTTGGCAAGTTTTTCGTTGAAAATATTGGAAGCAAGATTTAAGTAATAGCAGATAGATCTATGACTTTTTGTGTACCTACTTATTTTGTGCGATTATGTCAATCAATTGAAGTAACTAGAAACACAAATATCTTTTGAAAACCGTTTATTATTTTTTTCCGGATTGCTCGTAATAATCGTTATTTGCATCTAAAAAGTTTTCTTTAAAAAAATTGCCACTTTTCAGAATTGACTTTCTACAAAGACTTTCCCTCTGAAACGCTAACAAAAACTAAATTAAATTAGCCATTGCAGTAACGATATTAAGGACATATTTACTCTGTTAACTATAGGCTCGTGTTTGTCACGAAGCGAACGAACAAACAAATAAATTAACTGAGCGTAATAAAATCGTTCATATACACCAACTTACTGGGACACACCAACAGAGTCAAATTCAACTGTATTTTGTACACGGTACGGCATGTTTTCGTCGTTTTGGACTGCATAACTAAATTTGTAAGTACCGCAAATGGCCCTTCATGTTCGGTGTTATTTTTAGGAGTTCGCGTGTGTGTGTGTGTTTGTGCGTGCGTGTGTGTATGACCATCAAATTGAATTAGTGGGTCTATGTACCGTGTAGTGTTACCCATGTAGTGGCAGCTGGTAACTCTATAGCATAAGTGGGATGTTGTGAGCGGAGTGGCCCTACGGCTAATTGATATGGAAATTAAAGTGTTGATGTTAGAATAACAGGAAGCGATGCGTGAAATAAAGAGTTGGATGATTTTGTTTTGTTTGTGGATGGTTGTGAAGGGATTACCTTCGCCCTTATGGGTTCGTTACGTGATCAGCGAATACAGTGCTTTCTGGATGAACATCAAAACCAAAAATGTGACGGACCCGACAATTTATGTATTTTCCCTTTCAAGAATATACACCCTGGCAACTTTATAGTCAACACGCGTGACCTGAGTAAAACTGTACATGTCGCAAAATTATAAAAAAGACCAAATTTGTATGAGCGACAGATTCTTGCTTCAAAAGATCACGCCAGTAATGCCGAAAAGCTTAAGTAGAGGTGTTCCTTTAGCATTCCAACATTTCAACTGTTATCCCCATCTATTCGAGGGCGAGACGTCTTCTTTCTCCATTCATTTAAAACATAGAAACAAGACAATTACAAGGAAGTCCACCAGCTCTCCACCTACCCACCAACTCTTATCATTATCGCAGACGACACCCACGGGGCCAGAGTTGCTGATTATAATCAGAACGTGCCGAGAGTGCACTACGGCATAGTGCTGTTTTAATTCGAGAGTATGTGCGCAGTCACGTTATGTAGGCGCGGGTTATAATTACCTCTGTATTTACATAACAAAGAGGTGCCCTCCGTGGAACTGGGCGTTTCATCCATGTCACACAGGTATATCAGGCGCTACGCATGTGGATGAGGCCTTG
Source organism: Standfussiana lucernea (assembly GCA_964057025.1). Taxonomy (NCBI): domain Eukaryota; kingdom Metazoa; phylum Arthropoda; class Insecta; order Lepidoptera; family Noctuidae; genus Standfussiana; species Standfussiana lucernea. The sequence goes on along the minus strand of OZ059801.1, from coordinate 15,934,829 downwards.
GGTTTGATTCCCTGGCCGGGCAAAATGTTATTGGGTTACATTAGGATTTTTAAACGAACAGCCCCAAGTCATTGATTTGAGCATGGTTGATGGCAATAGGCGCACCCGCTATTACATGGGACTCGAATATAACTGGCTGAATGTGGATGTATCTCAGCTTATCCTTTCGCGGATTACAGGAGTGATGATATCTGTTAACATAGTTGTTGTGGTCTTCATTAGTTTTACAAACCATAGAAATGTATGGATATGATTGACTTTTCGAAAGTTGCATTAGAAATCGCATCAAATAATTATTTGTTTCGAAGGAAACATTCATGGTAGATGTACTAGTCTATAATATCGGTTCCTAGAAGTTAGTGAAGCTTTGTACTGCTAAATGACTGTTATAATTTCATTTACTGCTAATGTTTCACGTGAAAACTAGGACAAAAATAATCACACATCCCCGAAAATGTGCCAAAACACTTTCTTCCTTCACAAGCCATTAGCGAAGTATATGATCGGGTACAAGTACCAACAATAGTTGAACATTTGGAGAGCTGCCCAACCCGTGGCGGCAGGACGTTCCTGCCGCGCGTCCTTACTGCACACTTCGCAATAGAAAGCACGTGTACACTCACTCACTCACTACGTATACAGTTAGCAACATTCAGAAACGATTCAGTTATTTCACGAGAAAATAGAAGCTGCAAACAGTGTGCTCGCATTCCAATTTCGATTTGTATCTTATCGAGATAACATTACAATAGTATGGGTTGCAAAATACTGTTGGTAGGTGCTACATTATTTTTTCTGTAGGTAACATAAATATTACGCCTGTTTACCTGAAGAGTAAGGTAGAAGTATACATAGTACACCCAACTTTTGCGAATTTTGTTTAAGTATGTTGCAAAGTTGCCATCAACCAGGCATAGGTCCAGACTCCTGGGTGTTACCGAGAAACGATACAATAACATGACGCGGGGATCAAACCCATGAATAAAAGAAAGCTTTTCAGCCAGGCCAACGAGCTTATTAAGAAGCCAAATCTTATTTGAACTTATGCTCGTGACTGTCCCTACCCAATCTAATCGTCCACCGGCGGACACTAAAAATAACGCACACAATTAGCCAATCTACGCTTATCTGCTCAATTGAGGCAATTCATCTACATTACACTCGTACACTGCCCGACTAGCTTTAAACTAGTCGGTTAGGGATGGACTGCAGTGAAAGCGAAGCGAGGCGATAGTTTTCTTTGGCTAGTTAACTTTTTTATGATTTTAGCGGCTGTATTTATATTTGGTGCATCAATAGGTACTATTAACCTGAAATTCAGATTTATCCTACTGGAAAATATTTGTTTTTTGCATTACAAGGATTGTGCGTAAATAAAGAATAAAAGAAAGAAAATAAGCTTTTTTGGCTCAAGTGTACACAATATGAAACACTTAAATCTAAAGAAGTAATGTGCGTGTCCTTTGCTGACGTCAGCAAGTCCCATGTTTTATAATGAAGAAAATTGGTGCAGATGGGTCATCGGTAAATTTTACAGCCACATAGACAAGCCATGGGTCATAGAATTAGGAAGAGGCAGGCTTCGCTATCTATCTGCTGTCTCTGCTTTCAGTGTGACGCATGCTTTACATGGTGTTATTAAAGCACTAAGTACCATAAAATGTATTCACTCTGACGGTCTGATGTTGTTACCGTAGTGATAATAATACGCTTTAGCTTTTTATTATCATCATCATACATTTTATTATTCATAAATCCATCCACAATTTGCAGTTTGTGCTGGGTTGGTTTACTTAATTAAAGAGGACAATATGAGATTAGGATTGGATCAGATATCTAGTGCTTTTTAGATAAAGTTTATAATTATCATGGGTATCATATGTATGGGTAGCCATTACTTTTCTGAATTACCATCATTTCAGCAACCCAGCAGCAGCAGCGGGTGTCCCCTTTCTTCCGGCTCACTGCCCTATTTTGTGCTTAACTCAAGTATGTACATAAAAATAATGATCACAGTCAGAAAATCTGATACGATAATTAAACTGACCCTAGAATTTCCCACTAGTAATTGCAACACGTAGTTACAATAAGGCATTATTCAACCACATTAAAAGAGATAAAAATACAGCCTTCAATTACCGCTTAAAAATCACTCCAGCATCTAAATCGTTCAGTATCAAGCACTCATCTACAGAGATGCGCAATTACGTCATAGTTTCACCTGCATGCTTCTCACATCGAAACCATTTAATCGATGAGGTGATCACACACCTGGGCTCGGGGGGTGGGGCGACCGGGAGAGAGGGGCGGTGCGGAGGGGGTGCGCAAACGCATGCACAAATAGATCTTGGCAGGGGCACGCATCGGTGCACAGAGTGGAGTTGGAGGGTGCAGAAGGCTTACATTGTTCAAGTAAATGGTTTAATAGGTACTTCTGAGGCCTGAAAGGTTCTGGAGTGGTGATCACGTAGCGGAAGGTGCAGTGATGAAAGCCCTCCGGAAGGTGAACTGGTGAAGGCTGCGGGAATCCGCTGGATAAGAGAAGGGCAGCAGGCTGGACCGGGCGATGTGGGGATACTTGCGGGAAACCTATGTCCACCAGTGGACGTCTTTCGGCTGATTAGATGATGATGATGAATTTCTTAATGCTCAAGTTTGTTCCTATATGTTAACTAAACCTTCTGTATGTATCAAGTTACTGCAGTACACGCACACTCACGCCACTCGTACGCATAACATTGTTTAAGTAACATTAACTTTTTTTGAAACAATCAAAACTTGATTTCGGAGAGAGTACTGGGACAAGCCCTCCACACTATTTCCAACCAATGCAACTCCTGAAAGCCAGAATCAACAATGAAGCTCAACGAATCCCTAAGGGCTCATTCACACGGCTTCCGTCATTGACGATTCGTCATAAAACACGATTAGTCATGACAGATGGACGTTTACATTGCATACGGAATCGTGTTTTATCACGATTCGGCAAAAAAAAAACGAATTGACATTTGTTTCGTGATTTTTCGGGAGCGAGCGCATCAGCAAATCTGTCACAAAAAACACGATCCGTAATTTTAGAACGAACGTGTTTTTTAAAAGTCGAGACGTGATTTGTCACGATTCGTGATGCGAGTGAACATGGGCATTTAAAAAGCATTGCCGCCGTCAAAAAATGACGAATCGTGAAAAAAGACGATTCATAAAAAAATACGAATCGTCCTCGTGTGAATGAGCCGTAAGAATGAATTAAACTGTCTGGATCCCTCAACAAGATAAATCAGAAAAAAAAACAGCGAGGAGAGAAAATATTTATATGTTCACAGATATGTTTTAGATTTGATTGATATTTATTTCAGAATACATAAAGTCAGGTAGATAGAAAAAAATATGCGATGAGACTAAAAATAGCAGAAACGTTTGACATCTGAGTGCTCTTCGTACTCAGGTGATAAAATGTTTGAGTACTGGAACCGGGTCTGTTAAAATCAAATCAAATCAAAATATTTGTTCCTTTGCAAAATAAATACTTATGGGTAATAGGTACACAGATGTTCCGTTATAATAAGGTTTTCCATATTTTATCGTCACAAAGATCCTCTATCAGCTAAATTGTTTTATCAATAAAAAAACTGATTGAATCTGCAGTCCAAAGTGTAAGCTCTTATTACACCTACGTTAGTCACCAAAAGCCAGCGTTTTAACCGACTTCAAAAAAAGGAGGAAGTTCTCAATTCGGGTGTAATTTTTTTTTGCGTGTTTTTACCTCATATCTTTGTAATTTATGAACCGATTTGAAAAATTCTTCTTTTATCTGAAAGAATATACTTCTCGATTAGTCCCATAGAAATTTCATCAAAATCGGTTCAGTAGTTTGGTTTTTAAATCAAAATAGCTGGAAAAATATGTCAACCAAGTAAAAGAAATTGCGAAGTTGATACTTGACAAGGATTTGTGTGTGATACGATGACTAAAAAGGGTAAAATAAAAACTTTTTTGAGTCATCATTTGTCGGTTCTTTTTTTGCAAAAAAGATTTTTAACGTCAAATGCAAGAGGTTTGTTAAAGCAAAGAATCGCGTGTTTTGAGTCAGCTGACTGCTTATGTTGCTAAGCTAGAAAGTAAGTTAGTCTGTAAATAGATGAATATTTGATTGAATGCAAAAAATATTCGCGTGACATTGGTTTCGTAATAAATGATTGCCCATTTTTATCGCATGCCAGTACAGTGTGCAGAATACGAAGTATAGGAACGAATTAAAATATTTTTTTGAATAACATGACTTCAGACTGTAAGTACCTGACCGTTGTGTTTCAATTTCGGTGTACAATAAAGTTTATTCTTTTCTATCCTATTCTATTGAGACCTGTTTTTCCTCCGAAGGGTTTAGGTTTATCCATACTACCTGTGTGTCTATGAAATCATTTTTGCTTTTCATTAATGACTTTTATATTGTTATGAATATCTATTATAGAAAAACCATTAACATTAACCCAAAGTAACAAAAACAAGAAATTAGGTAATGTATGAAAACACAAAATCTAATCTAATCCAAGTAACTGAAATAATCCGGCTAAAATGTCAGAGATTTTATTCCTAACTGATTGATTATCTGTAAGTATCTACTTACGTAAGTACTTAGTGTAGATAGGTCAATGAAATAAAAGAACATGCGTCGCAATATTATTTACTGCACACTAAAGTGGAATAACACATTCAGCCCATAATGTTCCCACAACTGGGAACTGTTTCCCACTGCCTCCGCTGTACGGGAAGGTGATACACGCCATACACACAACGCATGCATGATGCACGGCATACTAGAATATTTTCTACAAACTTAGTTATATTAGACTAGATTAAAAATTACATTAGTAATTATTATGGCAACACTCAGTGGCACTAGATTTATTCGTTGCACTTATATTGGCATGTAACACATAATCTAATCTGTACGTAGTAGGTAATATATGCCTGAACAACTACAACATAGGTAAATTCAGTTCGTCCTCAGAGTAACCGCTTGAAATAAAACCACGAATAAGGCCAAGCAATAAATCGGACCGGTGCTCGCATCGTTGGCACCAGCATGCAGCATCAAATCAAAAAAATAAAAAAAAACCAGCATGCAGCATGGCGGCACTTTGTTTCCTGGCTTCCACCTGTAGGCACTAAAATGTATTTTAGAATGGGAAAAAGAAATGGAATCTACAACCAACATTTTCTTGCCGGAAAAAAATTCTTCACTGTTATTTTTTTCTTTTTTGAGCTTTACAAAAAGTCCGAGAAAATCAATGTAAAAGTGTAGTGGAATTTAAAATTGACATTTTCCAAAAATAACTTTAACCTTAACCTTAAATGAGATACAGTATGTAAAAAGAAGGTACTAATAAAGAAACTGTCTATCTTAACATAATGGACAACATAGACTGACCCACCAACCTAAAAAAAAAAAACTGCCACTACACAATTCAACCACACTGCCAATACTCCGAATTTCCAAAAAAACAGATCAATTATGTAATTAAACGTACATACACTAGCACACACACACACAAGCAGAGTTCATTCACATAAGACCTTGACATGATTACGCTCAATGAAATTTAGTGAGCGTTGCGCAGACGCACACACACACGCACACTAATGCAAGTGTATATGTATGACACGTGGCGAGATGCGCACGATTCGTTATGTAAATCCTTTGAAGTAATAGCATTCAGATTTGTTTAGGGGTTTTGTCTGTGAAATAAATGTTTTTTTTCATTATTGTCTTAAATTATTACTGTGGAAACGAAACGAAAAAAAAAATGTTATTAAATGATAGAATGGGTTTAATGAAAATACCTGAAAAAAATATCCAAACTCATATTATAAATGCGAGATAACTCTGATACCTTTTCACCCCTTCATTTTGTACCTCAGGTCAGCCGCATTTGGATAGGATACTATGTATTTATTCCGCTAGAGCATTTCCGTGGGACAATTTTCGACCTTCGCTCGGTTGATGCCGCGGGAAAAACCTAGTAACAGGTAATAAAAATAATTGAAAACCCTGGCCTGGCCGTCTAACATGTTTTAAAGTTCATGTACTTATTCAATCAACATTTTTGTTCTAATCACTTAAACAAACTTCATTTCTGAAAACAATATATTAAATCTAAAAACAATACACCATAAAGGATTTGTGTACATTCTCAACAATAGTGTACAAGTCAGTGACTTCTGGAACGTGTGCATCGTTCGTTTCTCGATAATTGCTAAAGCTATTTTCATGCGATTTTCTTGTTAGCATGCTTGAATAGACGGCTGCATGAATAAATATCGTGTCTGTATGGAGTGGACGGTTTATTGAAAACGTTGTTTACGTAATACTTATGTGCTGAAGCTTGTGTTAGTGCATGGTCTTTTCAAATATAATTTACAAAAGTTGAACATAGAAATTCACAACTTTTTATTTTAGGTAGAGCTAAAGTGTGAATTGATTTGTACAAAACATTTAAATTCTTCGATATGACCCACACTAATAAGTTTCTGTTTTTTTCAGCTAATTTTTATTGATTCTGGGTGACACAAAATACTGCGTAAGAGAAAAGCTGAAAAGACCTGTAAACAATGTAAGAAATCCTGTTTGAAGTAACAGTAATAAACCTATACTTGGAAAATACACTAATACTGCTACATTATTGTACTGAAAAACTTAAGCTTAGGGTCTGCAGCTTATTGCAGTTATATTCACTTGAAACCTTAACATTATATTGAATATAGTGCGCGTCTATTTTATAAAAAGCACTATATTATTGAGTTGATAACCTACTCCTTAGATGTTGATGACAACCTTGGAACTAAAATAAAAAGAAGCTAATAGAAGTAACTAATATATTCAAGAGATACATATAGATTTGCAAACAATCTAACCTTACATAAAGGAATACAACCTTGAGCCATCAGGAAAATGTTCAGGAAAGGTTACGCAGCGCGCTGAGAAAAGCGCACTGTGACGCGTTACTTATTATACATTGAAATTGAATAATTTTTTTAAAAACTTTATTGGTATAAAGACACAAGTAACTTTTGTAAATATTTAGAACAATAAGTTTTTTCACGAGATAAAAATGAACAAGACGTTAGCCGCATTTAAATTGTCGGGCTATTTTAATACAGTGATCCGATGAATTTATTTTGCATTTAGAAGTTTGTAACATATTTCTACGCTAAGTGCGTAGAAATTTGTTCGAGATCTAAAATAAATCGGATGCGTAAAAGACACAAAATCATGCGCATGAGTTGACACGATGTCAGATTTACGCGCGTGTTTATATTTACCTCGGTACAACCAACTTAGATTGATGGCATATTATATTTCTTAGAAGATTAGTAGTACCCTATGTATGGATTTCATGTTCCATCCATCACACATCTTAAAAACAATAGATTATTTTTGACAGCTCTAATTCTTTCGAAATTCTGGCAACAAATCCCCATGAGCTAATGGCGAACAAGAGCCATGACTGAAAGATATTTTCGGCCATAATTTCGTTACATACAAGAAATTTAGATTGTTTGTCCAGGACTCGCCGCGCTTGTCTAGCGATTGCCGCTGTTGACTCTGGCTTTCAGGAGTTGTTAGGAAGGAGGAGGAATAGTGTGTTGGACAAAAAAGCCGTCTCAAAAAAAACTGGTTAAGTGCTAAACTAACTATTGTGACGCAGCTTTGGAGAATTCTGTCTTTGGACTGAAGCTGTTTCTGCAAATAAAACAAACTTTTTGTAAAAGATTCTCATCCACATTTTTCAAAATCACCGTCAATTACAACAAACACTTTTAATAATGAGTGGTGCTGCCTTTCTCTTCATCAGTAATCGTCGTCTGGAAAGCTCAACTCTAAGATTGAGTTTCTATTTAGATTGCCTAAGATTTATACACTAGGCGAAAAAAATTTGATCTAGTATACTAGATCTAAATTTTTTCTAGCATTTTTCCTCTGATTTAGTGTAATGGTAGCGAGTTTAGCGAGTGTTGAATTATTTGTGTCGTCGCGCCAATGTATAGTAGTGTCGTTGACACTATGTGAATGTAGTGGCTCAAGGCTAATACTTATTTTACTAATATTTTTTCAACCAATTTCCAAAAGGAGGCGGTTATCAATTCGTATGAAAGTTTTATTTTTGACAAAGTTTTCTTAAAAAACAAACCTGGGCCTATAGGATTTCTAATCGCCAAAAATGGCAAACTTTCATCCTCCGGTTAAAGCCCTTTATTGTGTATTACATTAACTTTCAAAAATACTTACCTAGTTCTGAGCTTGGCTACGTAAGGAACTTTCGTGCAAAATTGTAAGCTTCTAGTTCTAGTGGTTTCGACTGTGCGTTATCTGCAAGTCGATGAGTGAATGAATAGAGGATTTTTCAAGAGAGTAGAAGATAAATTCACTTGAGAAAAAATGCAAGCTAAGCTGTAAAATTGATTGGAACAAGTGAAGATTTGGCAAATCATCAAAAAAGACTGCAATTAATCATCTAACTAATATAACCGTACAGTAGCCAGAGGTTTGGGATTACGCCAAATTCGATTCACAGAGAGTTTCAGTACTTGTTGAAACTTTTGAACGATTAGACTGGTTGAAATAAATAGTAGTTGTCAATGTCCTACCCCATCACCGTCCCACTGTTCACAACCTTCCGTATCCAGTCTCAGCCAGCTACCTTCTAAGGTCTACTTATGTATCTATCTACCTGATCTCAGAGCGTGGGGACGCTGCGCTCGGCGCGTGACGAGATAATATTTAATACTAATTAAATCCAGCAATAAAACAATTTGGTGAAATTAAGTTACGCCAAAAGTGGGTCAAATAGTTAATTGAGACTTCGTTTGATTAATATAAATTAGGTACATGAAAATAAGAATTAAACTGCCGTTAATTTCGTTTATCGAATAGAATAGAACCTTGAAAGATAAAATTGTCAGATAAATTGTAAGCTGTATGTTTATTGTATACTTAAACTGAAGGAATATTTAGGAAACCAGTCCTCACTCCATACCAATATTTTTAATGCAAAAATAACTCTGTGTGTGTGTTCGTTACCTTTTTACGACTTAACCGCTAATTGAGTTTCGATAAAATTCGGCACACAGGTAGACCATGTATTGGATTAGAACTTAGGATACTTTGTATCCTGATAATAAGTTCTCGTGGGATAGTTTCCGAACTCCACGCGTACGAAGCCGTGGGTTAAAGTTAGTTATTTCTATTTCAGAAGTATGGGCTATGTTATGACCGATCATTATGAAAATAAAGCATTGACACGGACGTTGACAACAGCTAAGCTGTACAGCTATCTTTTTAACACACATTTCACATTAGTTTTATGACTTAGTAACAAACTAAGATTGACAAACTTATCTAACACACAAATCCAGGCCAACCCTTTCGATAGCTGGCCCACTCACTATCTTGCACGTGTATGCTCGTCAATCTACAAAATATTGACATTAAAGACATGTGTTTACTAAGTAAATAACCTTCGTCCTTGTGTGTCTGCTATCCTTGTAGGTACATAACGACCGTATCTATTGACATAGCATTAAGTAAAAAACGAGAAAATCTTGAAAAATTTCAAAGTGTCGATTCTTATGTCAATAAATAAAATATGCGCGTAATATTTTTTAAATGGAGAATAAATATATTTTGTTATTGACATTTGGGATGGCATGTTATAATCGTAGACAGCTGAAATATTATTTTGTTTATGTCGTTTTTTCGATAGCTGAGTATTTGAGTAATGGTTGCAAAACACGTTTTATATAGAAGTTTTGGTGGTTGCTATGCAGTGTTGCCGTGTGTTGTCGAAGCGAATAAATAATGTGTTTACTTTACCTGTTTACTTATTAGTAGCTATTAAAAGGAAACGCCGACGGGTAGGCATAGCGTTCCTCTTAAATGCTCTGAAAGAAAAATAATAAAATTAGCTGTATCATAGAATATTTTATTTTGAATCAAAATATCTTGGAACAATCTTGCTACTATTATAAATGTGAATGTGTCGATAGATGGCTGGATGGATGTTTGTTACTCTTTCACGCAAAAATTACAGACACGGATTTGGATGCAATTTAGCAGACGGATATGTTATAACCTGGATTAATACATAGCATACTTTTTATCCCAGCAGCACGATCCTTGGGGACAATTACCGAACTCCACGCGGGTGAAGCCGCGCGCATTCATTAGCTAGTATTATTACACACATTAACTCTATTTGTATACTCTTATTTTATAAGACACTAAATAAACAGGATCCTGAGTAAACAGACCGGTGTCTTCTCTAAAGATTTAAGGAGTAACCAATGTCGATCACAAAAGAACTATTATACAAGGTGTAGTTTTGCATCCTCGTCAAATTCAAGGAGGTAACTATACTAATGATTCATAATAAAATAGGTAGGTAATTTTTATATATTTTTTCTTAATATCGGAAATCGGTAAGTGTACACCACCAGCATTAAAACGCGGCCCGTCGAATACTAGCCCTATAACCGCGCATTCACACACAAACAAAAACAGTCGTCTATTCGATGAACGGTGATTCTCCTCTTTTGAGAAGGGCTTCATTCTGAAATAGTGTCAAATTAAAACAACTAAAAAAGCAACGTTTATAATTATTGACCAGGTGCCGTAATTTATATTGATTAATTACGTCGTCTATGACAACCTCCTGAATTTTGACGAGGATGCAAAACTACACTTTGTATAATTATGTATAACTAATCAGTACGAGTTACTCAAACAGTGGCTTTTTAACCAACTTCAAAAAGGAGGAGGTTCTCAATTCGTCGGAGCCTTTATTTTAATTTTTTGTATGTATGTTACCTCATATCTTCGTCATTTATGAACCGATTTGAAAAATTCTTCTTTTATCTAAAAGGATATAGTTACTTTCCGATTGGTCCCATAAAAATTTCATCAAAATCGGTTCAGTAGTTTGGTTTTTAAATCAAAATAGCTGGTAAAATATGTCATCCAAGTAAAAGAAATTGCGAAATTGATACTAGACAAGGATGTTGTATGTGATATGATAACTAAAAAGGGTAAAATAAAAACTTTTTTGCAAAAAAAAACAACTTCCAAAAAAAACACGAAAAAATTGAAAAATCACTTTACTTTTGGAAGTCGGTGGCAAAAAAGTCAATGAAACAAACAATAGTCACCGACTTCCGAAAGTAAAGTTATTTTCCACTTTTTTTGTGTTGTTTTTTTATCGCGTGGAAATGATAAGCTATTCATCAAGAATGCCTTCGGTTGCCCAGGGGGCATGAACAAGAAGTAACAATGGCATACAAAGAGATTCATATCTCTACAAGACTGGCTTGACTTGAGCTATTCAGTAGCTTTTGTCAATCCAATAAATTTTTTTGAATTTCCCATCATCAGCCCAGAGTGTATCTTATATATACTTATATTATATATACTATAATATACATATTATAAATGCGAAAGTTTGGATGGATGGATGTTTGTTACTCAATCACGACATAACGGCTGAACGGATCTGGATGAAATTTGACACTGAGATAGAGGGATAGATTATAGTCTGGAATAGCACATAGACTATTTGCTCACACATACACATCAAAGCTTCCACGAGAACGAAGTCACGGGCAACAGCTAGTTTATTTCTGGCAAAACTTTGTGTAGATACTGTAGTGGTACAGTGGTACCTACATAGGCTGACTAAATACCACAAGGCATTCTCGACCAGTCAACTGGAGAGCCGGGACTACCTTTTATTGGTTTGGTGTAGCTACCAATAAAGAGTATTCTATATTAACTCTGCTTACCCCATTAAAAGACGTCTTTAATTGTCATTAAGCTGACACACATCACTAACGATGTTCCTATATTCTTAATGGTGGTAGGTAAAATGATAAGACAGTACACAGTAAATACCTATTTACTGGTAAGTATATACGAGTATGTATAGGTACTCGTGTCAATCATTACCCTCGTTTTGGCAGTACTGATTGCGAGTGTGCAACCGCTTTGGTCACTACTACTGATAAGAGTTTGGTGACGACGGTGGACAGGAGGCGCGGGAGACGTGACCCTGCTAAGAATAGGTAGCTCTGCAGACATTGCTATCTCTTGTCTGTGTTTCAATGGTAATAATGTAAAAACTACAAATTATGCCATTATTATTCTGAAATAATTTATGTGGTGAAATATATCTCTCTATCGTTTTTGGTTTCGGCACTAATGTTTTCCTCCACTATAAACTATCCATTGAGAAATACTGGTACCTTTATGTTTTTGAACCTTGTTACCAGGTATTTACTAAGAAAGACAACCCAACCAGCAAAAACTAGGCTTAAAACAATCTCTAGACTACTGTTTTGTTGCTCTTAAATCACTCCTATATAATGATATAAGCCCGGATTTGGGCACCAATTATAAGCTTATTTAGTTTAATATCGTTCTAATATCAGTCTAATTGAATGCTGTTTGCACTTACTGAAATCTAGCCAAAGTTAATTTAAGCCGACTTAGGCTAATATTGCTTTTACGTAAGTATCATGTAAGCCTGCATAGGCTTATATTGGTCTAAGGTTAGAATATTTTGAGAATTTTTCGTCAGATCCAACTTAAAAGTTTGTGTGAGTGTTGGCTTGAAATTAAATGAAACAAATTAAAGTTAATATTGTGTGAAGTTAATGTTTATACTGTGTGGTACGGCACTTTAGTACCTATAAAAGTAGTTATACGGTAAGTAATCGTATTGGAATTTATTATTTACTGTTAAATAGACCTCGTTTTACGCTTCAAAATTCATGCGCCTTGTTAAATAAGGTATTTCCTGTTCTCGTTTAATTATTTTATTTGTTAATTTGTATTGATAGTGTCGCCATTAGTATAGCTGCATTTTACAAGCGCACTATTAAACTAATGTAAGATTGTTTACTCTAATATTAGCATTCGGTATACTAAAGATAACTCCATATTGGAATAAATTAGGGTTCCTCGCAATTTTACTTAAAACCTTAAATCGACAGAGAGAAAAACAAGACACGAAGTCGGCGCGGGTGGCTCTAATCTCTTTGTTTGTTTCAAGTAGTGTTCGCGCGTCTTTGGGTAGAACATCATTTAGATTCTTGTTTAAAATAAATAATAATTCATTTAGTGCTGCATGTGATATGTTAAATTTCAACGCCCATTTCTTGACATCATTTTTTAACACGAAAGTTTTTTCATACTTGGTTTCGTCCTCGCTCGGAGATTCATCTTCACTGAAATCGTTTATCATAAAATTCTCGTCGTTATTATCGACCTCTTCTAAGAAAGTAAAACCTGCAGAACCCTCACTGATATTTTTCTCAACACTACTTTGTCCTGGCAGCGGTATATTTGTTTGTGTTTTTAACATTTCATTGTACTTCTTTACAATTTTCCTCCTGTAGCCACCAGTTTTCTTCAACCTTTTCCAGTTTTTGTAATCCATTATAACAATTAAATTTAAAAACTTAAAATAAAATATGGCCAGCAAAATTACTCTTAAAACTATTTAAATTAGTTATTCCCAAAATCGATCTAAGATCAAACGCTCTTATATGGGTCTTGTCTTTTATATTGTAAATATGTTGAACCCAAATCACTCTAATATCATACTTAACCAGTGGTTTTGATCTTATATTAGTTTCAAATAAGATCAGAAATGCACGTACTCACAGTACTCTTAAGCTATGCTGATATTAGTCTGACATCTTACAATAGCATTTAGCAAGTCTAATATAAAATCAAACGAGCTTAGAAAATACCCATATAAGAGCAAGTTTTTCTCAAGTGCAACTAGTCTTAGTAAATGCTCTTATATACATATATGAGACTTGGTTATGAGACTGACCATTCTTGAGGCCATACCGGCTTGTCTAAAAGTAATATAGGATCCATGGTATGTTCTAAAACAAATATAAGAGCGCTTTAAGCCTACTACTCTTAAAAAGTGCGAGTTCTGAGACTGTTTTGCTGGTTGGGAAGTCTCCCAAACGAAAAGCCGCAAACAATCTTGAAACGCAATCAATTTTACTGGAAGCATATTTTCATCATAGTTGAGCAAAGGCTAGAAAGATAATGACGCATCCCTGAACCTCTATCAGTAAATAGAAGCAACCTGTATTCCTCAAAATTACTCTCAGGTACCTACCAATAAGTTGATTCGAAAGTCGTGCCTCACCTGTATCAATTAAACCGTTATTCGGCGGGTAGTCTCACAGCAGTCACAGCCACCATGTCCGAGGAAGCGCGACCTCTGACACAGTTCGGAGCACGTCCACAATCCAGCTGCTGCGGTGCGAGCAGCCGGCCAGCCGCCACTCGCTCATACTACCGGCCATTACGAGAGAAGCAAATCGTTGGAGGGTTCCGTGGTTCCGTTCAATACACTTGAAGTATATAATAATGCGACTAAGAGCGGATTTCAACAATGTTATTGAACGCGATCAGCACATCTAAACCGCGTTTAGAATTGTCAGTGTCATCATTGCTATGAAATTTTGATACTCTTGAATACGGAGATCCGCCCTATGTGTAAATGTCCGCAAGGTTTTGACACAGGCTTCGTCCCTGTGATAAAGTGTGGCCCGTAACCCGCCTGCAGTAGGGTTGTGGATGTGATGACTGCATTTAAATTGCCCTCAAGGTTGATATAATTAATTACTTTTGTGCGTCCAGCAAACTTGCTGAATGGCTTATCTATGCGCAAAGACGTGAGCTGTTATCATTTAGCTCGTGCCAACAACTGATAAGAAGAGATAGTAACAACATTCAGATTTGCTTGTCTCCCCTCCGAGTTGATTCTGCGACTTGAATATTAAACAAGGAAGTCACTGTTTCTAGAATAAGATATTTTCGAGAAGAAAACAGCAACAATCCTAGTTTATGTTCCAAAAGAGTCTTCATAAACACATTGAGATAATTAATTAAGTAACAGAATTAGCTACCCAAACATGGAAATCAGGCGCAAACAGACTCACCACAGAGTCCACAGATAACATATCTCAAGGATGAATTAAAAAAATATCGCGTTACGTAAGCACACCCGATGTAGCGTAAATATGTTTTTTTGATGCACATTTATTCGATAACACCCAAATACCACTTTATAAATACCAATCTTAAAACCTTTATGACAATAGTCATACAGTTGAATTTACTTTGATTCGTATGCAAAGCATTTGTCAACGCTCAAGGTCAGTATTGAAATTTTCTCACCTATGACACAAGGCGGGGAAAAACAAATGTTTCACGGTTATCGCGCGATAAGAACATTCGACGCGCTCGTAGACAGTTCTCTGAATGAATGCAGCCACCGATGTACTCCATGTCAGTAGTATAATCCAGTAATGTTAGTCTGGGTCAGCCTAAGCGCTGGTTTCTGAAACCCTATTCAATGTTGCCTGTTCATTGTAATTTTAGAGTTTTAGACCAATACTATTAGCTAGCTAAAACTGGTCTAGTTTGACAGAGGATTAAGTGATCGGAGTTCTGACCAGGCTTTCAGGAACATGAGGGCACAGACAGTAAGACAACGATTAATTTTTGTTGTATTTAGCAAGTTGGCCGGTTCTAATTTGTATGCACGGCGAGTTTTTCTCTTTGAACTTCTGCAAATTATATTTTTTGTTGTGCTCTATAGTTTTAACATTCAAGACTTAGCATCGAGAATTCCTTTTCGTCTAGGTAATAACTCAGAGTGTTGTGAAAAACAACTTTGATTGATGCCCAGTCGTTTACATGATCGGCAGAAGTGTAAGTAAAGTAGTCACGTACCCCAGTGAGTCAGATACACATAAATTACAAGACAAGTATATAAATGTCGAATGGTAAATAGATACCTGCTGTATGGACAGCATTATTTAGTCAAACATCATAGTCAATAGAGCTTATATCACAGCGTTTAGCAGATGGATTGATCGCAGAATGATGTTTTTCAGTTGTAATTTCGAAGGCAAATCCAATCACTTTTTCCCAAATTTGTTGTGATCGGCTTCCAGTCTTACCAGATGCATGAACAGCAGTATTGGTGTCTACTTAACACTATGAAAACGTTTCCGTAAAAGGCGACACAGTTTTCATAGTGTTACGTAGCAAGACTGTCATAGCGCAAAGGCTTTGCTGCTTCGGTGCGCCGTGGCCTCTAGTGGACAGGTGGACGCTGCCCATATCATTGATATAATTCCATGATCAGCTTTTACGAGAACTACCGGTAAACATGTGCTTATTATTTTCCACGAAACAAAACAAAAGTCGGTAAACAATAATATTGATGCGGAAATTCGATAATCTCTACACGTGGATATCAAATTGCAGTTAGTTTATCTGCAAAGAGGTGGGTGTGTTTTGAACCGAATGTACTAAACCAAGGTTAACTAATCACGATAATAATAAATAATATGTACCACAAGATTATGCAACGCAGTTAGTCTAATATATAACATAACATCACGCCTGTGTTTGCCGAACGATTGCCCAGCAGCGGTGTCGGGGTGTGATCTGCGAAATAATGCAGGATCATTATACAGCTCTGCTTACCCCTTAGGCACACAAGTGTGGTGTAGTGGTCGCAAAGACTACCGCTGAGTATGAAGTCTTGCGTTCCATTCCCAGGTAAAAAAAAGTGATGTTTTTCTTCACCGATGCCGCCATCAATTAGACATAACTTCTGGCGAAATGGTGTACTATAGGTTATCAGTTCGAAGAAAAACGGTTCGATATTATAAGAAACTTAAAGAAATATAACATATCTACATAATGAAGTAGCCTTTTGTGCCTTCATAAAACATATGAGTCATGTTATATAACATAATAGGTAAATAATTATAATTAATGACACCATAGAAATATAATAATTACATGGAAGTGTTGTTGCCAACCAAAAATCGCTCGCAGTTGTCAGTCACGGTATGAATAAATAATGTTTTTACATTATATCATTATGTATGTAGAACATCAGGTGGTACATAAGTTAGTCATCATATTTTAACTTTGTTGTTGTGCTCCCCATATTCAAGGAGTTTATTTTTCATTTATTTATGTTTTCAAGCTCTGTTATGTTCCCGAACCCTTCTTTGTATTTTCTCGATTTCAAAACATTTACCTATATTATTTTCTTTCAAACAGCTTGCCTAGTTTCTACTCGGAAAACAATTTAATTTTCCATGGAAAACGATAAAATTATTATATGTAAAATTACAGGCCAGTGCTAATATAAAATATATATAGATAGCTCTGTGTATGTAACCGTCTCTATTTGCTCTATTAAAAATAATAGAGTCGTTATCAGCGGCGACGTAGAGTCTGCACTATATTGTTATCACTATCGTATCAGTGACTCAGTGGCACTTAGCATACAATAGGGTCGCGGGTTCGAGGCCCGGCTACGGCACAACTGCTACTGGCGTATGTGCAAGTATGTGGAACACTTGAAGGTTTGTTTTAATTATTTTTCTAGTAAAGTAAATGTAATTATAATATAATGTTAATGGTACTTTAAATGCTGAAATATAAGTAGTGATAACCTTTCATTAGATGTTCGAGTTTTTTTTATCGCTCACAAGTTCGATCCCGGATGAGGTTGTTTTTGACGTATTTTTTACAAGTATAATTACCTTATTTTTTAATGATATTTGCTCCGTGACGACGCGCCGTATCAATGCTCGTGATAATAAACGCGCAAACAAATATAGTCGTGATAACAGTTATCAGTCGCCGATGGGACTGGCGGTGGCGGGCTGGCATGCTCCTCACGCGTGATCACTGAAACTGAATGGTTATAAACGATAAATATCCATGAATTGTGTCGTTACAGGTAGCTGCAGCGAGATGTCGAAGTTACTTTGTGACAGGGTTGCAAGAGATCAGCTATAAGCATAGAGTATATAACAACAGAGAGCTTATAGACCGATTTCTTCTAAGTACACGACTCACTACCGCGGGCCGGGGGACGAGGAAGAACACACGCCTGCAATTGGTCAGTTCAAGGTCAACCTGCCTATGCAGGTTGTATGCTATATCGTTAGGGCTGATCTATTTGATTAGGGGAAAACAGTCGATATCGATACAATGGATTTTAACATTATGAAAAATACTCAATTAAAATTGTATAAAATAATGATATTTAATCAAAAACAATCGATTACATAAACTTGTATCCTGTTATTATTGATTTTTAAAATGAATTAATTAATTCAAAAATAAATTTATCTGATTAAATCAAAAATATTAATGTTCTTACTGTTTACTTACCGGTAAAAATGTATGCCATCCTTTTTGTAACTAGATGTTTTGGAATGTTTCCCACACCACTTCACCGCGCATGAAGGCATTTTGGTGCGTTATAATTGCATAAAAAGTTTTAAAAAATTGCAATAATTTACTTGGTCACAACTAAAGTGGTTACTAGTACCGTAGCTTATACAGGCGATAAAACACTAATAGTTTTCGAGCATCGGGGCACTGTATGCGCAGTCAAGTGGTTATATAGTCTTTGGCCATAAGACTAGTACACAGGTTGTCACAGATACCTTTACATAGCTTGGTGTCCGCTACGTCTTTACATAGCGGATATCATATTTTGAACATTAAAAGTTAATTTAAAACTAGTATTCGTTACAAAACATTAATCTTCAATCTCTCTGTCACTAGAAGGTCGCAATGACCGGAAGACAAAGAGACTGTCGGCTTCGATGAGTGTCTTTAAGACCCGAAATAAGTAGATTCCAAAATAATAGACGAAAATCTATGATATTTTCTAGAAGTAGAAGAGTTGGACTAACCCGTCAACAAGATAATATGACCGGGTCTGAGTATCCGCGGTGCACCGGTCTTAGGTACATTTATGAATCGCCACTCATGGAGACAGTAACGTCTAACGTCTTACGTGCTACAACAGCCCAGCAACAACATAACCTATGCAAACGCAGACATAACACTACACCACATAATAGGCGACGCATAACATATGTCAGTAAGTCACGTACGAGTCGCACGGGCCGCGTACGAGTTGCGTCACTTGTCGCCAGTGTCTCAGGTGTGTGTGTCCACACGTTTCTATGTGACTGGTGTGTCCGTGAGTGGCTTGTTGATTGCAAGCAGTTCCTTCGAAGGTATCTTAAAGGAATTAACGTATCTGAGTATGATTGCAAATGTGTCAATACTTTGCTTAGCTGTGAAAGATCTTTTCGTGAAATAGCATATGAGAATAGCAACAGTGTTATCTTTTTAAATTGTAGGCTGCAACTGAAACAAACAAGAACAAAACACTTTCGTAGGTACTTGAATCATCACCATCGTGTCAGCCACAAGTGGTCCGCTGCTGAGCAGAGACCTCCCCGAGTTTCACCACATCTACTAGTCCTGTACGTGCAGCATCCGAAAGATTCTCGCTTTGTTCACTTGGTCATCTGTCCACTTCGTGGGAGGCTTTCCAATCTGAAATAAAAGCTTCGGTTTCCAGCGAAAATTGACAAGACATATTTAAAAACAGGTATTATATTATATTTTAAAAAAGCAAGGTCGAGGATTAACTAGCGCAAGGGTAGCGTATCATTGTTATCAAAGGTGAATAAGAATCTAGTTTTAGGCGGAATTACTAAGTGACTTTCTGTAACTTGCTGATAACTAGTACTAATTGCTAACATTTGATCTAGCAGCTGTGCTGGATTAATTAAATCTAACACGAGTTCATACTTAACCTATTTGACCTAGCAATAATAACATAGAAATAACAATTTCCATTGGGGGCTCCGGTAGAAACATTCTGTATAACGTCAACCAAATTGCGTAACACTACAGTTCCTATTACAATGTGAAAGATTTCGAATAAAATTAATTTTCATTGATTCTTAATATTACATTAACATCTGCTTAGCCTTTTCCCAACTACTTATATTGGGGTCGGCTTCCAGTATAACCGGATGCAACTGAATACCAGTATTTTACATGGAGCGACTGCCTATCTGACCTCCACATCCCAGTTCGTACTGGGTAATACGATACCCTTGGTGAGACTGGTTGTCAGACTTTCGGGCCACTGACTACCTGTAACGACTGTCAAAGATCTACAAATGACAGCCGGGACCAACGGTTTAACGTGCTTTCCGAGGCACGGAGGAAACTCGGTATGTAATGGGTGGTCACCCATCCACGGACCAACCCAGGCAAGTGCGGCTTAACCTGATGATCGACCCGAGCAGCTGTTATTATTTAACCACGAGCTCATAATTACATACTTAAGCATAAAATATAATCACGCCTGTAATCCCCAAGGGGTAAGGCAGGGGTGTGCCTAATAGTGCACTCACATTTCACCAGTTATGTTAAAGACCCATCAACCGGCACAATTCCAGACTCCGTGGTTGCTACTGAGAATTTCCTGATGATTTAAATTCATGTTTTAAAAATGCATCTGCTTGAAAAGTATTCTTTGATTGGCAAAATGAGTAGCATTGTGTTTGGTATTGCCATTGTCGATGGCGCGACCATAGCGAGATCTCAGTCCATGACATATGGTCATGACCAATGAGGACACCTATTTTGAAAAATAAAGTGACATTACCAGATTATCAACCAATGACGATGCTTAGAACCAGCTATGCTAGCGCCATTAGTTTCACAGTTGCCTTCCCCATCGAGTGATGTAGTTACCGAATAGATCAGCAATTACTCATGCAGAACTAAAACTTAAGTACTTAAGTTATTGTCAGGTATCTTGGTCAGGTAGAAGTAGGAGCATACAACTAAATAAGAAGCCAGTAGCCAAAAAGGCATACTTAACGCTTCTGTGAGTGTTCTGTGTGTGTGTGTCTTGTGTGAGGCTTGTTTATTATTATATCGGAAGAGCTAGTTTGAAACAAAACACATGAAGTTGTTTTGGCTATGTTTTCTTCTCACCCTCACAGGCCACATTTTCCTGTCACTTTCTCGTACCCTATATTTTCCTAGCAACACAATAGTTAACGCATACCATTTCCCACTTCGACACACGTTACGTAAGGAGTTACAAACAAACACACACACAAACACTGCCCTTGTGTGTCTGTGTGCGGTAGTGTATTTCTTAAATGTTTTGTATTTGTAAGTAGGTAATTATGAGTACATTGTGTTATGTATTTTAATTGAATTTTAAGTTTGCCTGCTGAATGAAGTAAGCGAACGAAAAAGTTGGAAGCAGGCGGGACCCATTTGAGTTTGAAAATATAAAATTAGAATGGCTCCCGCCTGCTTCCAACTTTTTTAAATTTTAAATGTGCTTGTTCTTAGCTTTTCAGTGTGCTTGTTCTTAGCTTTTCAGTGTTTTTTTTTTTAACTTAAGTTTATTACCGCAGTCGGGTTTTTTAGTTTTTTAAATTACTTTTTTTCCAGCTTTTTAGTTTACAAATGTGAAAGATTTCGCAGACGATTAGCCAAACAAATTTTAAACGCCTTCACTCCCAGCGGTACTCCCAGCTTATGTTGTGTTCTGATTCAAAATTTATACCCGGTGTCACTTTCACAATTAATACGAATCTATCGACACCTTTGTCCATCGAGCCGTTCAGGCTGCAGAGTGTGCCAAACATTTGAATTTGGCGCCAAAGTTCCACCATTTTGTTTTTATTTTTATTTTGATATACCCTATGTCACTCTCACTGTAAATACGAATCTAACGACACCTCTCAAGCTAAAATCGATCGAGCCGTCAAGGACGCAGAGCGCGCCAAGCAATTATACATACATACATAACCTCGAAAAACATAACCCTCCTTCTGGCGTAGTCGGGTAAAAATGTGAAGCCTTTTTATTCATAAGATCATGTACATGTACCATATTTCATGCAAATAAAGAATCTTGAATGTTGTGTTAGTGTTTGCTTGGAGACGAAGTGTGTGTGCGCTTGTCTACAAGTTGGTATTTGCTTGGAAGCGGAAAGGAGACGTCGACGTCGCTTTATCTGACGTGACTTACAACTGATAGTGAGTAATGTGACCAAACTATCAGACAGTGCACAGACCCTAGAAACGGTGCATTTTAGTTCTAACTTTTAATTTAACTTTGATTAGCAACGGTGTCAAAATTACATTGAACTTCATTCTGGTAGCAATAAGTTTGCTGTTAGGTTGCTTTCACTGACAAGTCTTCCAAAACTACAGCCATCTTAATTTTCACTCGAAATTAAATTTAGACTCAAAACAAAACTCATTTATTCTAATAGACTCATAACCAGCACTTTTTGAACGTCAACATTTACAAGACAGTCCCCCAAAACGCACCCCCCTCCGTCACTTCCTAGTGTTTTAGCTGGGTAGACTTCCAACAGTATTGCCATACCTAAATTTTTCGGTAGCTTATTTCAGTGTTATACATTCTTGATGCTTCCGTCTTCGTTCACTGGTAGACCGTAGAATGTCGCTTTGTCCATGCCCTCTAGACAAAACAGTCAAGTCATCGCTCTATGGAACAATGGCCTGCAACGAAACATTCTCGGGAATAGAATAGTGTTTTCTTAAGCATAGACAAAATAGTCTCGCCTAGGTCTGAACACAGCCTGTAGAAACTAAAACTTATTAGGTACTAGAACAGATAATATAAGCAAGGCAATGCTTAGTAAATATTCAAGTTAAAAAGTGAAAAAGCAAAGCTTTACAATTACATTTTTCCTGTATGTATCCTTGAGGTAAGTAATGGCGTACCTATATTATTAAAAAAACAAGCAGTCGTAAATGAATGTCAGTTGACTTATAATTTACGCGACACGTTACCTTGAGTAAATTGTAGCAGTCTGCTAAGAAGAAGCTTAATTGCAATTAAATATTTGTGCAAAAACGCAAATAATCTTTGTAAAACATGAAACATTACGGTACAGACGAGATATTGATAATATTATTGAGAACTAGGAACGAATGCAAGAGTATAAGAGTACAGAAAGACCACAGAAACGATGGATGGAATGTGTGAAGGATGATCCAGGATGGAGGTGACTGCTTAGATGACGAGTGATGGAGAAGAAGAAGACATGCCGCGCCGACCCCAAATAAATTGGGATATGGGCAGGGGAATAATGATGATGAGGAAGGCAAGAAGGAAAAGAAAGTAAATGGTCCTAAGAGTAACGGGAGATTGTAAACGGGTACCTGATAGATGGAGTGCCCACGATCGTAACCGCGTGCCTTGAAAGATGCACGAATTTATAAAAGCAAAAGAATTATGTAGATAGACTAGAGGCGATAGCATAATTGTAGATTACGTTCTGATTATCTAGAATTGTAGATTAATTAAGGGTTTTTCACACTAGACAACGGCTACTGATGCAGCAAGGTACCGTAGTACATTTTCCAAAAGAAGCTTTTTGATTTTCCTAACCGTTGTTATTAACTGACATGAAAATCGTGCGTGTATTCTCTTCAACAAAATTATTTATATAAAATTATTTATCTCACATACTACCTTCACGTGGTCGCCCTATTCACGTATCTATCTCCGTGAAGTTTGTCTCCTTTTGGGCCGTCCGTTTGTTTTGCGGCAACTTTCTCCAGAACTGGCCGGTTGAGGCGACGGCCACAGCTTGTAGCAGTGTGTAGCTAGATGTTGTGGTCATCTGTAACTTATGCTGTGTGTGTATGCATCTTTGTTTCATCTTGTTTGTTGAGGGAGGCGTTTGATAAAGTTTGTGGTTGTTCTAGGTTGGACAGAAGATGTTAAGAAAGTGGTGTTATCTGACGTTTGAGAAAACTCATCAACAACAAACTAAGGACGTTTTCTTCTGACCCTTACCCAGTTAGTATTGGGTGATACGAAACCCCTTGGTAAGACAGGACAGGAGCTTCTGTAGTGTCCAAATAAAAAAACTCGATCAACAACGCACTTTATAAAAAGGTGGCAATGATCAATACAACCTCATTTTAGTACATATTAGGAGTCATTTATAGCAGTTTGACCGGAGGACTTATATTTCCTAGGTTTTGTTAGTTTCAGTTAAGAACGTAGATGCAAAGTTATGAAATGCATGCAAGTTGGGATTAAGCAGGTATAATATAGTCCACCATTATAATGAAGGCACACGAGCCAGCCGTCAATCACTCAATCAACAAAACTGGCAAAATATGGAAACACTTCTGCCTAACCCTTGGTGAAAACAGGTGTGATGTTATGTTACAGCTGAAGGGCCTTTAACATATTTAAGTTGGACATGGACCATTCTTTCTTCTATCTTGTATTATGTTTGTCTGAAGTAAACAACGACTTATTGTCGGGCCTACAGCTACGTTGTCCTCCCAAACGTAAGTTCTGACGCTGTAATTTATACTCGTAGTCCAGTGCAATAAGACAAAAAATACTCACGACGTGGAATGAAGTTTATAGTGGTCGGATTTTCATGGGACTTTTTTTGTTGAGTTCCTACAGGTGTTTAGAAGAAAGTTAAAAAACCAAAACGACTGACAATAATGACATAAGCCACCTAAAAGCTAACGTCAATCCTGTTGTACATCGAAATACGAGATGCTTTGAAAGCAATTGTTACTTATTTAGGCCCTAAGGTGGACAAACGGCCTTGTTACCAAAATGATACCAGGAAAATAAAAAAATGTCTCTATCTAGGTATGTATATATGAGTTGCCAACGTTAGGCAAGCGCTAAAACGATTATCTGAGGCTAAAATACGTCATGACTGCGAGGTCGCATCCGTATACTAAGTTAGTCGAAATACATATAATGTAGTTGCTATGCAGAGCAGTAAAGAATAGCATTGAGAATTTAAAGCATGACGAATCTAGCAGTTTGTTGTAGCCACCAGGAGTGGGGATCTGTATTTTTTAACATCTGGTAATCTTTGAAACTGCTGATCCAATTCCGGAAATTATTTCACTAATGAGAAGCCGCATTATCCCCGACTGTTCCCGTGGAATTACTTCCGATCATAATGCGAACGAAGCCACAGAAAAACGCTAGTTGGTCATAGTTTTGAAGAGATTTAAGTCATCTGCCTCATATATAACATAGGCCTAGTGATCGCAAGTTCCACAGCTGACAACGTCAAAAATATATTGCAATGACATAAGGTACCGACAAGCTCACATCCATTCTGTATAAAGTCGTGAAAATAAGAAACGCTAAAGCGATAGTCACTTATTTAGGCCCTTAGAACAGATCTGTACAACAGTGCTGTCAGAGTGGTAGGTGGCGCATGACTGTAGTGAGCCAATGTCAGAGTCTAAAGATCGAAGAAATCTTTTATCCTGAATTTGAAGGATAAAATAATAATCTTCAATCCACGGGTACTGTTGCCAAGAGCCAAGCAAGGTCTTCGAGCCATCTTTCGCGAGTGTGAAGATAACAAAAATTACCCAATTTAGGTTACAGGTGTGTGTGTTTGTTCGTTTTCAAAGTCATTTGTTACGTCACACTTCCATATTTGTACAATGTACCCAAGTATGGTACGAAATTCAACCAATTTTATTTTAATTGAATATTTTTTGTTTTATCTTTTAGGAAGACGTAGTTCTAAGGATACTTACCTTAAAACTAATTCAGTTTCATATTTTTCTTTATTTTTATCACACGCATCACGAATCGTGAAAAATGACGGAGACGACTTAAATCACGAATCGTCTTTTAAAAATCAGGTTCGTCAAAAAACACGAATCGTGAATTTCTGTGACAGATTCGCTGAAGCGCTCGCTCCCGAAAATCACGGAACTAATGTGAACACCAATTCGTTTTTTTTTTGCCAGATCGTGATAAAACACGATTCGGTATGCAATGTGAACGTCCATCTGTCATCGTATCGTGTTTTATGACGGATCGTCAATGACGGAAGCCGTGTGCATGCGCTCTTAGATCTCATGACTAGAACATTTAATTTTGACAAAGCTTCTCATCCGAATCTGTACTTTAGCATTGACTATATGAAAGAACACATAAAGAACAGTAGATAAAAATTGATAAATGGTGGTGGTAGCGCCTGTTTTGTTTAATCAGTCTACCAACATCCAGATCTCGATGAGTCGGTGAGTCCGAAACACCACATGGGTGGACATGCTACCTATAGAATATTGATGACTGGGTAGATAGATGGATGGATGTTTGTGAAATTAACTACGTGGAGCTAACGATCTCTTCCGCTTTCTTTCGTTTAATCTTAGAAGGATTTCCAATTGATAAATGGCTATCATTCCTTCCTCAATCGATTTGTTACCAAATCCACGCGAATCGTTTCCGCGTGTTATATCATATGTGTGATAAAAATATGGCAAACATGCCAAGCACTCCAGCTCACTATAAACATTAAATTATATTATTAAAACAATAAACAGACTACATACGAGATAACAGCGAACTGAGTCGACCTCCATACTGAATTTATATTATCACAAGAACTAAAATATTATTTGAATAGATTAATCTTTAAACCCAAAACATCCTAACGCAAGAAATCCTTGCAATTCAATCTCAACTTTTGCCCACAAAAAATAAGGTGAGTATTTGGTTGCAGTGAATAGTTGATAGTGCGAACGATTTGCAAAAAGGAAGATAATAAAGTAGGTTGATAGAACCGGATTGAACCGGTTTCAGGCACACGTGCTTCATTACGTGTCGATGGAGGCCTAAGGTAGGTACTGTTACGTAATAGACTCTATTCCAAATAATCGACAGTTTACTGTTAAATGGATGTTACTGTGTTACAATACTGATCGGATTTGCATTTAGAGGAATTGCGACACCTATGTAGGTGTTATTTATTGTTATTGGAGCTTCTATTGGTTTAAACGAGAATATACATTTTGTATTGTTGGTAAAAAAAAAAACATCGAAAAAAGCACATCGTCGGCAACGCAAAGTCGACAACGTCTAACTTATTTACTTTGAAGCAATGTACTAAACTGACAAACTTAAAATTGATTGATCTAAAAGTTACAAAGTGTTTTAATCGAAATTATTCAGTAACCGTTACATCCTTCAAGTTTTGCCTCGAACTCGTTTCTTTGAGTAATTAATGAATTGAACTCCCGTTAACTCATCGACTAAGTCCCCAGTTTTCACAAAATTAAACTCCTTTAATTGTGTTGAGTTGGTTCCAAGGAAGTTTCCCATCCACTAATCAATGAATTTTATCTTTTTTCGGAAGAAGCCATCACTTTTTCTTTAGAAGTTTATTATATTTGAAAGAGAATCAATCAATCCTTAGACGATAATTATGAATTACGTAGTAATGAGCGTCTGATGCAGGTGGGAGACAGGTTTACAAAAAAAAGAACATTTAATAGAAACCAATAGCCGCCCATAGGCTATTGCCATATGTCTATACAAACACGCAATAGGCGCCCGATACAACAAAATAGGTCAAAGCGATTAACAGTGCGTAAGAAATAGATTTCAATTGTGTTGCTATGAATATCCTACGAGCTGCATCTACGCCTTAGAGGTAGAAAAAATAGTCGCGAAACAAGTAAAGTAGTAACTTTAATTACTTGTTTGAAAAAGCAAAAGTAGTACGTGAAGATCGTAGCAGGAGGCTTTACGTGGTTTCTGTATAACCCCATGGAATAAGGCGTGAGTTTATAAATGTATCACCAAGCCCAACCAAAATATTTTTTTAGCTAAACAGTATTGCTAGGTCTGACAATTAGTATTTCAAAGGGGTACCGTATTACTCAGTACTGAGTGGGTTGTGGAGGTCAGATAGGCAGTCGTTCCATGTAAAATACTGGTTTGCAGCAGCATGCAGTTAGACTGGAAGCGGATTCCAACATAGTTGGGAAAAGGTTATGCAGGTGATGAGTATTGCTACGTTCTGAGGGCCGAGAAAATTGGTTATTGCTTTCTAAGTGTTTTATTACAACAACGAACCCTTCGTGTGTGCGTCCGACTTACACTTGGCCGGTGTTCTTTTTGTATTGACTCCTCCAGCATTATTTACGTTGATAGAACGTTAGTTTAGGCCAATACGCCCCAACTATGGGACAAGTTCAAGTTGCATATTGTCAGCAGCTATAACAGCACTTGTATCGTCAGCAAATATTATCAAGTCAGCATCTGGTAAAATGTCCTTAATGTATTCAGTTAGGTCGTTAAGAAATATTATAAAGAAAATTGTGTCCAACACCGAACCCTGAGGAACACCTCTATTTACAGTAAATAATTTGGATTTATGAATTTCCGCCACACCTTGAAGTGATTTAATTTCGACGCACTGTTTCCTATTGGTCAAATAAGAACTAAAAAGTCTTAAAAACGTTGTCTCTTATACCGTAATGCTCTAACTTATCCATTACAATGCAATGTTCTACGGTATCAAATGCAGAACTTAAGTCTAGGAATAAGCCGGCAACTTTAAGTTTATTGTTTAGCTTATTTGCTACGTTGTTAACTAACGAGTCTATTGCATGTAGTAGGTATCCCTTTACTTTTTTCGTATCCAAACTGATTACGGTTTATTATTTTTAGACTACTCAAATGTTTTACAAGCCTAGATTTGATCACTTTTTCAAAAAGTTTGGATAGAACCGGTAACAATGAAATTAGCTTGTAATTACGAGTACCTAGATCCGTTTCGTTTTAGCACCTTTCTTAAATAGTGGTAGAACTCTGGCTAACTTAAATTGGTCAGGAAAGACGCCTTGTTGACGCAGTTATTTATTATTTCAGATATTGGGTATGCCAGTATATCTATATTATCTTTGATTATGTTCAGGGGTATTTCATCGTGTTTAAATGCCTTTTAACTATCCATAACCTTTACCATTTTGTAAATCTCTATCGGCATGACAGGATTAAAAGCCATAGACTTATCAACTCTGGCAGTATTCTCAATTAAATGCTTCTTAGCTAGTTCTGGATTACCAAGGTTTATGCCTTTACTGTTGTCAAAAATTTCCGCAAAAATGTTAGCAATGTCGGTTGGGTTAGAAATGATTTCATTATTATGTTTAAGTATTATATTATCATTTTCGAAATTATTATCAATTTTTTTTTCGACATTTATTGACTAGTTTTCCAAATTTCTTTGCTAGAGTTAGCTGCTTTATTTATTTGATTAGTTACTTCCATTTTTTTAGCGACCCTAATCACCTTTTTAAAAATTCTAAAATACTTTTACACGGAATAAATAAAAATTATCAATAAAAGGGTATTTTTACACAAAACAAATCTTCAAAAACTGGCTATTGTAAAACTTACCAAAGTACATAATAACTGAAACAAACAGTTGAAAAATCGCACTCAAGGCACTAACCTCCGTGGGTTAGTCACCCACAAATATAGCCAACAAAGCAAAAGTCAAATACTTATAATAAGGAATATTCTGATTCATTCATAGCAATATATTATGCATTTCATGTAAAACAATGCCGTTCAGTGCAGCTACTCCAATTCCTCTGAGTCACCCACCAAGGCTGGTAAAAACAAAAGATCCACCGACAATACGGAACATGTCTCCTTTGTGAACTTATGTGTAATTAATGTTATGTACTTACCTGACTACATTGCAAACGTTACGAAGAAAATACCTATTTAATTAAGGATATACAGTTCGAGGAAAGTAACATTTTTGGGTTATTATGTCATTGTAGTCCTCGGAAAATTATGTGTTCTCATCTGTGTAAACTGAAAGAGTTTTTATTTTAATATTTTTCACAATAATTTTCCGGTAAGTAACTGATGATCAAAGAGCGTCTACAAAAGGAGATATCTCGGAGAATACAGCTTAAGTGGAACGCGTTTAGCAAATTGGACGACATTTTGAAATTACCCAAAATTCCGCTATGTCTTAAGTCCCGCCTCTATAATATAACCAGTGTATTCTGCCCACAATGACGTACGGTGCTGAAACATGGACGCCTACGCAGGCGGCTGTGTACAGACTGCGAGTTGCACAGAGAGCCATGGAGCGTTCCATGCTCGGCATAAAGCTGGTACATTGAGTTCCTAACGTCGAAATCCGAAGACGTACAAAGGTTTTCGATATCGGAAAGCGCGTTACGGAACTCAAATGGAGTTGGCCAGGACACTTAGCAAGGCGCAGTGATGATAGGTGGACTAAGGCTGTGACCGAATGGCGTCCAAGAACTGGATAAAGAAATGTGGGTCGTCCGGCGGCAAGATGGGTAGACGGCATAGTTGCCATCGGGGGAAAAACCTGGATGAGACTGGCACAGGACCGAGGAGATAGGCACAAGAAAAGAGAGGCTTTTACCCAGCAGTGGGTGAATTCAGGCTGTGGATGATGATGATGATGAACTGATAATTAAATTCTTTAAGTAACAACAGCATCAGAGTCATCATCTTCGAACATTAAGAAAATTACAACTGTGGTATGGAAATGCATGTGCAGAACATTATTGGCTGAGGGCAAAAATCTCTCACCTGTGCTAAAAATTCGGGTGAGTTTTGACGGCTTCCATTCTGAAAGTTAAAGCCTTCAATGATATCACTCTCTGCTTATTGTCGTCATCACCACGCTCCACATTCCTTCCTACCACACAAGAAGCTATGACTAATACCTTATGCTGAGAAAAACATCTGTCATATGTTCAAACGTTGACCACCTGAACAATGTTGGCATTGTAATCAATTTCTATTCACCAATGTTTGTCCACATCGCCTCTGGATCTTCAACTCAACTGGTGCACACTTGAACAAAGCCAGTGAATGCAAGAGCTGCCATCACGTGAGGACTGCAGTGCCGGCTGAGTCAATTACATTAAGATGTTGGATCTAGTCTGAAGTAGGTTTTGCTACTTTTACCATTATTATGAAAATTACTCCAGGATACGTTTTGTCTCCCTTGAATGAGGGGTGTGGCGAAGTTCTGTAGCTAGGAGGGATATGTCAGCAAATGGATTTCGATGGACAGACTTATGTAGGAGCAAGGTTTATAAATGCAATTTATTAGGGATTCCTCCAAGTTGTAAATGTGACGAGCATTGCTTTCAGCTCACAGATTAATGTTTGTGTGTTTTTAAGTAGCAAAAATACGAATGATTAACGCAAGTAAGAGCACAACTAAACCGAAATTTACTAAAAGAAGCTCAAAATTATCGAAAGAGATTTTGTCCTCCACAGGGAACAAGCAAAGAAGGCACTCGACTGCATCTTTACTCCTCTGCAACCCTTACAAGCGTTATAACATCAGCATAAACACCTGTCCTGCATATTAAATGTCAAATTAAAATCAATTGTGTAATATCATTATTTATTTGACACCACCATTATTATGTTCCTCCGCTTAAATTGAGGCCAGGGCTTAATTTACGTTCAAATTTAATATTAACTGTTAGAGAATAAATTTTACGTGAGATTCTCTTCCGCTTGGCGATCGGTTTTATGTCACTTGTTTGATGGGAGCTTGGCAGTGAGGCAGGTCGTAGTGTCAGCGGCGGCGGCGGCTCGTTAAATGTCTTGCCGGGATATTATTGTGCATTATTGAGAATGTTGACTATTGGCTTCTCAATGACAGATAAACTGATGAATAAGGAAATTGCCGTTTGGCAATATTGATCGTGGAAACCTACCCGAAATAACATGAGCATGTGTTTGTAAGCTGAAGGAAAGTTTGGTCATTGGCATTGGTCATTAGCGCGAGGCAAATACCTTTCAGGAATGCATGAACAGAACAAGTGTTCTTGCATACAATTAACGTTCTCATGAAGCGCCAATAATGTTTTAGAATGAAAAATAAATACTGTCCATGACATTACTGAATATAATGAAATCCTTTGTGTTGAATATAAAACTAAATTACAGCGAAATAATTGCAGTAAATACCTACCTCAATATTTGGGAAACTTTCTATCGAGCATAATTTGATGAAATTATTACCGACCTTAGCTGTCAGTATCATGTTATGAGGTTCTTCTTATTTCTTTTATTTTGGCTAAAAAGAGCATTGTGCATATAAACAGTGAATAGTAACAGAAGGTTCACTTAAAAACAGAGACACAGCAAAGTGCGCAAGAAAGGCTAGATCCTTTTAGGGGATCCTCACGAGTGCATCTGGGAATACAGAGAGTTATGTGGGATTACTTAAAACAAAAATCACTCAGCCAGCTCATGTGAGAGCCCAAGGTGGGATCTTCGGTGAAAAGCCGTAACTCTTTATGGTATGCCGTAAATTTATTTCCCAGACGGTCTACTGAATGGCAGCAATTCTTCAAGATGATTTCACAGCAGAAGTTTCCATCTGTTTGTTCGTTCATTGTTGTTGTAAGCCTTCTGTTTCGTGTTCTCGTCAGCGCAACTCATTATACTTCAATTATTAGTAACGTGCAAAGTTGCAGCGTTATGGAAATAGCATTGTAGGCCAGGAGCTGGGTCACATCGGTAATATTATGTAGTTTTAACAAAACTGTTTGTTTAGTGTTAACGTTTGCTGATTATGAATAAATACATTTTGTTATTATGACTGGAATCTAAAATTTTCAGGAATAAAATGTGTGATGTGTGTGTAATTTTGCCGTTACATAAACTATACTGTTACACCTCATGTATATTTGATAGCGTACCTATTATTTTTATGATCGTATACCTTCTATTTGTGTCAAATCCTGGTAGTCAGAAGTTAGTAAAATCTTTAAGTACATAGTTCTAACCTGGGTACGTGGCACCTAACCGATTCTTCTAAAACAATAATCAAATCAAAGATAAGTTATTTCGCTCAATTTAAGTGCCTATAAATAATATCCGGACCTATAAGTTTATTTTTTACAAGTTAGCAAGAAAAGTTCTCTTCGCGATGACGCACAACCTGTATTTAGATCACAAGGATACCTTGCAAGCACGAAGGCAGCAAAACAAAATTACCATAAAGTTGTATAAAAGTAATATAACGACTATGGCACAATAAAACTGTGTTATATTTTATATTTCTAATCTATTCACTTTGTTTGTTGTTAATATATCAGGCAGCTAGGTTGTAAGCTTTGACCTCAAACATAAGTTGGTATTGTTGGAAAACTACTGAATATATTGAAAAATATCTAGAACTTTCGATTTGTGAAACCGGTTATGATATGTGTATTTTCAATAAACTTCACACTGGTTGTTGATGATATTGTTATTCTTTGTCATTGAGTACGTTCTCTTCTTTGTTTCTCTTTTTTTATTTATTTGTTTACATCTTGATAATAAAAGGCTGTTCCTGTAGTTCAATTCCGATAGTTTTTAAATTGATTAATGTATATAACTTTAAAGAAACCTTGAACCCTGAGTTTGTTGTAAGCTGTAAAAGTGACTCTTATATCCTATTTACAAAATAAATATATCTCTATCGATCTATTTCAATTCATTTCTTGAATTCCAAAACGTTTGGTTGAATCTATTTTTTGTGCTGTTTCTTTTGATGCTCTTGTGAACTTTCTTCAGAATTTTTCATTCTAACTTTGTCCTTATATTTAAGAAATGTCATTATACATATTAATTGAACATCTTCACCAATTTTTTACACAATCCGAGGTTGCCCTAGCTCCTGTACTACCGCTATCTGACCGGCGCAGGCGCATACAACATAAAGCGTTATCTGACGCGTACAGGCGTAGCTTTGGGGCAGGTCGTACACCTCACTATCGGGAGGCTAAAGGCTAAATAGGTGTATCTTTACGCTAGTAGTTTTGAAAGGGTAAGTAGAGTTACGGTGGCGCTACAATTATCATCAATAAAGAATGAATTCATAGTATAAATAAAGCTTACTTCTTTTCTGCTTCATTAGTTTAGTTGTCGCAAGCGCTACTGCTGCGCAAGAGGTCTTGTGGGCTCGACTCCTAGGTAGGGCAAAATGTTATTAGGTTTTACCATCAAGGATTTCTCAATCTGGAGTCTTAATTGTGTGCCGTTGTTGCCAAAAGGCTTGATTCTTATGACATAGGACTAACATAACTGGTGGAATTTGGATGTAAAATGTGTTTCTCTCTGCCTAGCCCTTCGAAGACTACAGTGCCAGCTTATTGAACGAATTGAACATAGCAACCCGAGTTCCAAACCAGAATAGTATTAGTAATAGTTTAGAATCTTACATCAGCGCTGTTACCGACAAATTGTTATCCACTATACTTATTCAAGATCGTACAAAATTATTTCCTCGAACTAAACTCTAAATTATACCCATACACGGCTACACGAACATGTCTGACATCACTGTAGCTGATATTAATAGACTTTCTTAAATATAGATTATGTAGATTTACCAACGACATGATGTTGGGCGTGGTTGCTCTGCTCGCTCCCAACGACACTAATGGGTTCGATATTTTCAGGAATTATTAAGTAGTTACCTGATGTTACATGTTGATGTTACCATGTGTTAGTAATGTAACACGATTTAATAACGAATTAATAATTTGGTCGTGCCTCGGAAAGAACGTTAAGCCGTTGGTCCTGGCTGTCATTCTTAGATTTATGGCAGTCGTGGTCAGTGGCCCGAAAGTCTCACAACCAGTCTTACTAAGGGGTTTACCATCGTATTACCCAGTACTAACTGGGTTGTCATACAATCAATACATCGGAATACATCGGAATACATCCGTCGCCCCCCAACACACTGGACCCGAGACGGTGGCGCGTAGTGTTCCACGCGCGCCTCTCTATGACGTAACGGGGGGAGTTTTGTACACCTCACTCCCCCCCGGGACGAGGCCCGCAGGTCAAGCGGGCCGACACTAGTCCGGGGCAGCGGAAGTCGCATTAGTTCCCGCTGCCCCCCGACGCAAGTGTGCGAGGGAACACCGGTGTGGTTTTAGTCAGTACGAGTCTGACAGACCCCTCCGCTCTCCCCAGGGCGGAGGACATCCATTGAGGATTTCCACATCGAGAGAAAAAAAAAAAAAAAAGGTACAGTGTAATAAGCTTTTTCCGTCAGTAATTTCTCAGTAGCATCCCGAAGGTTTGACGTGTGCTCAGGTGATGAGCCACTTTTGCACCCATGGGACTTAAACATAACCGGCGATATACTACTACCCTTTTATTCTTTCAAGCTTGAAATATTGTTGAGTGCCTGAAAAAATACAGGCCATTGAAGGTAAGTTCTTACGTAAGTGTAGGGTAAGTCTAGGTTAGTTAATATTAAGTTATTACGTAATCTCAGTGTAAGTAGTTAGTTACCCAAGTAATATATTTTTGTACTTTTTGATAATATGCAAGAGATCGTTGTCATCGTTAATAAAACTTACACGGTTTCTTCTTACGTTAATTATCCTGTACCTATTTCCTTTTGAAATCAGTACTATCACAGCGAAGGAATTTAATTACAGCTGCAGGATTAGTTGTCCGAACAACACCATTTCAGGAGAAATACCATTTAAAAGGAAATTACCATTTATAAAATAAATTCGTTCATAAATAAAGGAACTTGACTTATGTATCTGCAATATAAGTACGTACAGTGACAAGCGCCCAAACCCCTGCAGAACCAACCAATCAGGCATCGACAAAGAGAATGTACCACAACAGACAGCTCGACCGTCACCTACTTAGGGGTCGTCCACCGACCACTAAACACCGAGATTATTCCGACGCCGACGCGACGTGCAGTATTGTTTATGTTAATAAACACTTCTATCTACTCCATAACTCACCTACTAACGCATTATAATGGTTTACAGGAAAACTGACTGTCAATTGTTTATGAATTTCAAATCTGGAATTGACAGCTGCGTTCAGTTGGTTATACAAGGATTTCTGGCGCTTGAGTGACATTGATAGGGGGCGTCGTTCGGAAACACTTTGTGAAATTAAGATGCCAGAGTAAGTTCCGAAATTGGCAACGGTTACTGTAGCATAATCAGCTTATATCGTTCCCACAAGTGGGCACAGGCTCCACACAATACTACTTCGCTGTTAGAAAGTCAGTGGATCTAATCACCAATCTATTTTACAAACATGCTGACAAACATATAGATAAGGCTTATTGAACTTATAACTCCAAAAAAGTGAATGTCTGTCATGGAAATCGAACAGAAATAGAAAAGATAAGCAATTGCACTCATAACAACAATATTATTGTGCTTATGTAACCCTATGAAGGTTATTGTCACTATTTACTTAGAATTTGGTCCACATATTATGCAGCATTCATATAACTACTGTAATTTATAAACAAACAGTGAAATAATGCTTATTAATTAATATTTTATTAATAAACATCTTCCTTCCTCTGTGAACATATTATTATTGTTATAATACATCCGGGAATATTTTTAGGAACCTACTTAAAATCCTTTTTTCATCCATTGATGGCCATAGGCTCGCCCCCTATTACATAGAACCTAAAAAAACTGATGAAATTAAGACCACTGAACTTACTAGGTTACAGGTACACTTCTACCTAACCGTTCGGAGTAAACCGGCGTGATGGCACGATGGAATTTCTCATTGCATTGAAAGATATAATATTTCTTTGCTTTGACTACTCCTCTTATTTACGTAACAAAGGTACTTAACATAACTTCTCAATTGTGTAGCACTCGAACTATTTCTGGAAACTTCTACATTACCATTGAAATAAACAAACAAGCAAAACCAATAACGACTGTTTTCCATGAAAATAAAATAATTTTCCAATTAAGTAAAACATCATACAATTAGTTACAAAGGGAAATTATTCTCAATTGTTTCCACAGTTTTTCATTGACCATGTCTAATTTATAAACTAACTAACTGCCTCGCAATAGAAAAGCAACCATATCGGCCTCGTTATAGGGTGTAATTTCGCATGGTGTGGTAGATCCTTGAGGTCGGTCAATGACCGGAGGTATTGCAATATCTATGCAAGGCTGGGCCGCGATGAAAACTATATGTTCATGCATGATGGCTGC
Organism: Standfussiana lucernea; assembly: GCA_964057025.1. NCBI lineage: Eukaryota > Metazoa > Arthropoda > Insecta > Lepidoptera > Noctuidae > Standfussiana > Standfussiana lucernea. Next base: position 15,898,004 of record OZ059801.1, on the reverse strand, counting down.
CGGTAACAGGCTATTAATGGTTTCGACATATTTTATTGTTATTTCGATTGATAGATGCTATTTCGATTGACGTGAGGTAGGTCAGTTTATCACTAACATAATGGCTTCAGTTGGCCACGCTTCATGGATCTTTGCTCTATTTGTTTTGGAAGGTAAGCCAAGATCATAATCTGTCATCTAGATTTTTATTACATCATAGATAAGCCGCTGAATTTTAGTATTTTCATATATGAACTGACCGGAAATTAAAAGCCCTATCATTCTTGCTTCCCATTTCCGAAAAGAACCAAAATAGCCTAATCCAAAAGTATGTTAAGTTATTCTGTGACTTTTTGGCTGAAACCTACAATCTAGCCGCTTTTGCAGATGTAACATTTCAATAAAATGGTTTTGAGCATATAGAAATCCATTTTAAAACTTTAGTTCCGTCCTACACACTCTGAAACTCAGAGAACTTATAAAATCAAAGTCGAGGAAAACCGCGATTTTCAAAACTAAGACAAAATTTCACAACACTAAGATAAACGTCGCGTATATCATCCCTCACTGAAATACGGACGCACACAGTGTTTTTCAAAACATGTCCATACGTAAGACGAGTATTTATCACAGCTTTTAATAACATGAGATGATACTCGCTCTGTAGTCATGCAATTGTGACGTCAGAGATGGAATACAGCTTGCCACATCAAGAATGTCACGAAGGTCTCCTTTTTGAAACCTCTTTGAGAAAAAGCTGGTCCGTAGAAGAAAAAGAGTAATGGTACATGAAACTATAACCATATAACCAGCTCAGCATAATATAGCAGTCCATTGCACATAGGAGTCTCCCAATCTGTACCACGGTCACCGTGTCCTCCACTTCCGCATCCAGTCTGACCTAGCCACCTTTTCAATGTTGTCGGTCCATTTAGCTAGCTGGTGGGCGTCCCACACCTCTGCCGGTACTCCGTCTCCAGTCTGGGACTACAGGTAGTTCCGTTGCTATAACAAAACTTTTGTTTATTTCAAACTACCGTCTATTTTGAACCTATTATTATTGTTTAGCTGCTTTTGCATAACATTTGCCTACATTGTAAATAATTTATGTACTAATAACTGTTGTACATAACTGCATTGTTTTATGTTACAAGCTGAAATAGCTTGCGGTAGGTCAGCCTTCTTTGTTGTTTTATGTTTGTGGAAGCGTGTGTCATCAGCAGGATAACTGCTGATGACATCTGCCTTTCTGGGGATGAACTTATAAGGAGATGGAGTTCTGGGAAACGTTGGGATATTTTGCATTGGTTACGAACACTTAAAAGGTATGTGTTGAAATAATATCATCCTGTAACTGTCTCACTGTCGGACAAAGGTCTTTCTTTCTCTAAAATAGACGGAACTACCAAAGAGCAATATTGAAATCGCTACTGATTAGTTGGATACCAAGTGTTGACTTAGATTCCTCGTCGCCAACTAGCAGTGTCCTGTGCGAACCCAATGGTTCGGATTCTAGACAGAGACATGCTATCCACGGTGCGACGCAGAACCTGCTGCCATCCTTACGTAAGTACTCCGTTTACTCCGTCCACTTTCTGCTTTCTTCCACTGAGCATACACGAATACCTACTACGCATCTATCTGTCTGACGGACATCACCAATAAGGTATAATGTGGATATACGAGGGTAGTTCCAGAAGTACCCAGGGTACCTATGAAAACACAAATAATCCAAGTTTTTTACTTATTCCTCTACTTAGTTCCTATTAACTCGATGAAACTTTTCCAAAACTCGACTTTATTTCCCTGATTTTTTTGCTTAACACATAATTTGACTGAAACACCTTCATTATTATATTTTGAGAAATTGCGGCAGCCGTTTTGGGCATAGCTCTTTCATGTCCTCGGTCTATATATGATGTACAGCACTTTCTGAAATCCCTACCTTATCTGGTGGCCATCCAATAACATTTTTTAGACTTTATTCATTATTTCTGGCGTAGTCAGAGTCACCTCATTTGTTCGACCACTGCGATGTTCATTTCAGCAGCTCATACGGACTCTTTTAAACTCGGCCATCCTTTATTTCATTGTTATAATTGAAGGAACAGCCTCCTCCGGAGTAGAATCTAACGCGGCTTTGATATTGGTCGGACTGAAGGTTAACAAATAAAAATTTTGTATCACGCAACGGTGACCAATTTTCTCTATGTTCAAAAATTCTGTGACAGTGTACACTATTTGATGGGTGCGAAGCAAATAATAAATAATGTGACGGCTTAGCAGTCTAGAATTTAGTTTTATATAAAGCTTGGTACTCTTTACCAAAGACATTTTTTTCAAACAAAAACCGCTTTCTATTCGGCAGGCCGGGTACTTTTGGGACTCTCCTAGTATTTACTTCAAGGGCGTCTTCTTCCAGCGTTTCCACTGCAACTTATTTTTTTATTTTTCAATAGTTTGAAGTACACCATGCCATCATCACTTATCTGCACATAGACACCCACAGACAAGGGCTACAACTTTGTATTTTATATCCTAGACAAACATTTCCGCATTGGCCGTTGCACAGTAGATTTTAATAGCGGATGTTTTACGAGAAGACACGTACTGACAGATTGTCGTAGGTCAGCCTTGACTTAGTCATAAAAGTCTATTTGAATGCAGCAGTATAATAAAGATAATTCTGTGTTGCAAAGTGTTAAGCAGTGTTTACTGGCTGAAGATGGTGATGACTGAAATGTAACTTTTAAATTACCTTTTTTATCATAAATCATATTTATTTCTGCAAATTGGTTTTAAAAAATACTTTTACACATCACATCGATGTTTTAAAGCTAGATGGGGCCGGTGTTTCGTATCTGACTACTCTGAGAAGAAACAGCCGAAACAAACTCAGAGGTCACTGTCTCTTTTAAATTCCAGACATTGGTCAAATCATATGAAGACCATGCAGATTAGTGTCTGAGGTAGTCTTTTGTTGAAAGAATCACACAAATTTGAGTGGACCTGTCCAGTCAGTGCAAGCATTTGTCAGTGATCGTGTAGCTCGACTCATAACCCAAGGAGCTCAACGACACGACGAACAATACCAAAGAAAGGACATTTGGGTAGGCCGCATAAAGTACTCAAACTGCCAGACAATTAAACTAAACTAAATAATAATAATAATATGACCCACATAGTCCGCACATTCACAGTAATAAACAAAAAATTAAATAATACAACACTTGAAAAGTAAATAATGTCAAATAAATCGGAAAATTAATAATAACACTATACTTGAAAAAGTAAATAACTTCAGTGTGTATACAATTAATATTCATAAAATGTCAAAAAAACAAATTTAAAATGTCAAACTGTAAAAATATAGACAGAAAAATTTAATAAAATAAAAAAGTCAATTCAATCTCAATTCAAAATTGGAGCAGTCAATCCCAAGTTTTTTTGTCCTCGATCTTAAACAGCATAGAATGCTTTCTGGCAAAGTTCACGTTTAATAAAAGACTTGAATTTATTAAGGTTTTGTTCTTGAATGTGGCTTGGTAGTTTACTATAAAAGCATTACATACATTGGCGTCTACATGATCCACCAATTTTCTTGAGCCTTGTTGTGGGTACAATAAATTTATGTTTATTCCTTGTATTAATATTGTGAATATCACTATATTTCTTAAACAGCTTTATATTTTTGTGAGCATACAAAAGGTTTCATAAATATACTGAGAAGGAACAGTCATTACATTAAACTCCTTAATCTTTTCTCAGAGAGTGTCTCGGACTCAATTTATAAATTGATCGAACCGCCCTTTTCTGCAAAACTAAGATGGTCTGAATGTCGGCGGCATTCCCCCACAACAGAATGCCGTACGACATTACGCTATGAAAATAGATGAAGTACACTAATCACGAATTTTTCAAACTGCGAATGATAATATGATTTAAAAATAATTGCAGCATATAATTGTCACACTACAGGGCTTTGTTTTTCGGAGACAGCATGAGCCTTGATCACCACGCTTGCGCAAGGCGGATTGGTGATTTCAGACTGATAAATTATAATTTAGTCACGATGTTTTCTTTTACCAATGGTATTGATGTCCAAATATGCACAGGAAGTTCAAATTCATTGAGAAGGTCACATTGTAACTTGCTCTAGATTTCACCTCTCCACCGTGTATATGAGAGGCCCTATGTAACCACTGCGCCATCCATGATTGGTTGTTTATAATGCCACAGCCGGTGCTGGTTCGTCAGTTCCATAAAAGTGCCTAAAAGAGATTATTCTTTATGAACCTATTTGTTTTTGAGATCGCCCGCCTATTTTCAGGTTTGTCATAAAAGCGTTCAGTTAGACAGATGAGCGTTGTAGAAAATTATTTTCATTGCTGGTGACCTTTGTCTTTTAGCTACAGCCTAAGGTTATCTAGAGTAGATGTTACATACCTAACCCCTTAGCTACTAAAACATATCAATAACGACATAGGCATGTACATAAACATGAATAGTTATCGTAACTTACATGTATTTAACGAGCATATACTCATACGTTCGACCGTCGCAGTAAAATATTGTTTTCAAACATTAATAAGCAAACACGTAGAAATATATTGAGGTAGGTCAGCCTTGTGTTTTGAGTGCTGTTTACTTCGGCAGAGCACAACATGGCACCTACCTCACTGCTCAAAACAACAACACACTCAAATTCAGTGATCAAGGTATGGAAATATTAAAACTTGGAGTGTTTTGAGACAGGATTATGAAAAATAATAAAATTTTTCAGCAATTAACTCTCCCTAATCACCAAATTGGCATTTTAAGATCTTTGTAGCATAGGTGGCTCATAAATACAAACTTTAATTATTTTTTTCTCACCAAGCCAAACAACTCATTATATTATATCGCAATAATACTTGGTGGAAAGCGATTGATGAATTTTATTGATGATTGAAGTTTACGATCGAACGATCATGCCCAGAAGATGCTGAACTGGCATCTTCTGGGCTATTAACTAACTGTTGTTGTGAAGACCGATGGGTAAGGGGTGAAAGGGATCACAGATGCTGGCGGAGGAGAGATACTAGCTGTATGAATCTGTGGTTTGACTCTCCCTGCACATAACACCACGTCTGTATTTCACGAAGGGTTAAGCAGAAGTGTACCTACCTAGAACACACCCCATTTCATCGATTATGATTAAACCCAACGTTATAGGGGCGAGCCAATTGCCATCAACCAGGCACAAATCCAAACTCCGGGCTGTTGCTGAGAAATTCTTTATGGAAAATACTTTGCCCGACCTGGAAATCGAACCTCATGCGCAATACTAGCGCTTGCGGTCACAAGACAACCGAGGCAGTCTCACTGTCTCCTGAGTATTTAAGGAACTGGTCACCATTTAAGGCTTGTTGTTTATGGTGATTTCAGCCCTTGAAGTATCACGTCACCCCTCAGTATTTACATAACAACATTTTAGCTATTTAGCAACAATATTTATAATAAACTTCCGTATTCATTGCACATTGTTTCATAGTTAGTTTCATGGTTCAGTTGTTGTTGTAGGTCAGCCTTGGGCTTTACTGCGCTTTGATGTTCGTCGCGCCTGTTTTATGATCTACCGCACTATTCCATGTTAATCTAGATGAATTATAATATTTTATTGCAGTTGAAGATATTTACAGTTCGTTATTTATATGACCTGCTATGGCATGTCGCAAATGGTCACGAGCTTACTGTAATGTTTTTTTTTAAACGTTTTGTTCTGGCAGGATAGTTTATCTTCAGGTAGGTAATATATCATTATTATATTGGTTTAATAAATAACAAGAACGTAAAATATGCTAAATATGACTATAATAACCATATAATTTTCATCGTCCTGATTCTATCAATGGGAACTTAGCAGATAGATATGTAGATATATAATCAAAAGATTCTTGACTCTTGGATCATTTTCTGTTCCTTTATTAAAAAAGAGATTTCCAACCAGTCCGCACTGGGCCCGACTACGGCCCCATCACATCGAGGAGACCTGTGTCGGAGCAGTTCCATCATTACGTACGTATAGGGCCATTATGCATTAAGAGGTTTCAATGAAAGCGCGTTGCATTGAGCCCATACAGGCAGCAAAACCTTTAATTTATTTACCAATAAACCACACGGATTGGTTAAATCTGCACAATTTATGAACAATAATGTGATCCGTCAGAATATAATATATGATCAATATGATCATAAAGGCGACAGTCCACTGCTGACACACGAGAGGAGCTGCCAGAGGAGAGCTTATTCTTTCAGTTCTTCTTCCTATCACAAACACTTGTGGTGAGGGGTGGGCGATTTGGGAGATTAGATTGTCACATGTAACTTTAACGTTAAAAAAATCTTATTATCTGCTTTATTTCGATGAATGCTCTTGGATGAACCTCTTGATTTTAATGTGGATGGAGTAATTTATAGCTATGCGGTTCATTTGTTTGGAGCGAAGCTTGCATGCATGTCGCAGTTCCTGAAAATGTTGATGTCATTTTTTACAAATCAAAGCGAAGTTCACGTGTGTAGCTAAGCTGCGGGCTCTGTGGAGCGGTGTCTTAATTCATGATAAAGATGTGTGAGATATTATTATGATACATGAGGTATTGATCCTCCCACACGAGTGCTTGTGTGAAATTATATTAGTTTTAACCTGAATAACTTGCGTTATTGTTCTGGCGATAGGCAAGCCGATTGTTGTAGAGGTAGGACAGCAGTGCATGCCAAGTATTTCTGTTTGCAAAATATTAATTATAGATTATTAAAGAGCCAGTTACAAGGGCATGACAATAAAATATTATTTAATTGTTCTTTGATAATAAAACTGGCCATAGCGTTCCCTATTACAACACGACGCTGTTGCGCAAGCGTTTCTGCAAAATGTTAGTAGGTATACGTAATTTTAAAATTTTGAGTAAAATAGTTGGTAACCAAGTAGAGCAATCACCATGTGGCAGTCTTACCAAGGGGCATCGTCTCACCCAGTAACCGGGTTGTGGAAATCAGATAGTTAGTTGCTCCATGTAAAATAATGGGATTCAGCTACATCCGTTAGATTGGTCGCCCAACGTAGGTGGGGGAAGGCTAGCAGAGGGTTGCCGTTGTAGTTAAATGCTTATGTTTGGTTATCAGAAATAAGAAAGCTGCATTATTATTGAACACAAAAGTAAGAGCTCAATAAATCTCGTCAGATTTTCTTTACAGTTGCCAACAATAGTTATGACATTCATTAGAAAGTACAAAAATAGGAAACTTCGCATATTCACAAGACACTTTATACTACTTCCAAGAAATGCACTCCACGACAGCCCTGCAGGCCTCCCACACAAAATGTAAAACAATATTAGACATGACATTCTACGTAAACATCCATTATTCTCATCCAAATCATTTAGTAACACCGCTTGCGTCATTTGTTTGTTTTTGCACAATTTCTAGGAATTATAAAAAAAGTCTAAAGGTGAAAGCACACTAAGGTCCATACTATAGAAGGGACCTCATGACTCAAGCATTACTTAAACTTAGTTTCAACCAATCAAAATATGGCTTGGATCTAGTTTTAAGTCTTGAGTGACGTTCTTAAATACGGAACTAAGGGTATATTTCACCAAACTTCATTCAAGAGCTGTCAGTGTCATAATTGCTATGGAATATCTGTATTGACAGGTCGTAAAAAGCCGTTTATATGTGCTGATCGCGTTCAGTTTTAATGGTGAAATGGGCTGTTAAAAGCTCTGCACCGGTCGGAATCATCTCATCTCACTTTTACCAGATGATTTATATTCGTATGTTGCGGTATGGACAGAGATAGTTATAGGATCCCGAATGCCAGAATGACCCGAGTTCAGCCGATGCAGTTTTAATGCTCTGCTTTTCCTTCTTCTTAGCATGTCGATAGCAATCTATCTGTACTGATACTTCCCAGAGCTGCCGCCATGCCGGCCCAGCGAACAACGAACCAGCTCTAAGTTTGTAGTGTTTATAGCTGTGCGTTGATGTTTAGAACATAAATTAGGTATGTCTACAATGTAAAGTACTTAGGTACGCTAAACCCTAAACCTGTCAGTTTGACTTCATAGGTTCCGTTACAGACTTGTTGTTTCAAGGAAGCAGCTTAATCAGCTAGTTAGTGTACATCGTACGATTTTTTTGCCTTTTAGTGAAATAGGATGTCTGGAGATTGTGCGCATGTGCACGATGCACGTGTCTGCATGCACACACGACTCTAACGTGACTTGTGTGGGAACACGTGCAAAAAATAAGTTAAAAACGAGATGTAAAGGCGATAGAACACAAAACAAATAGATGTGATGTGATGTGTGTGGTTAACAAATAGATGTGACGCTGGGGTGTTTGTTGCGCTAGTTCCTCCCAGCTAACAAAGAATCAAAACACGGGCGTTTTGATGAACCATTTCATGTAATTTCGAAGTTCAACAAGCACTGATTCTAACATGGGACTAAATTACACAAGACTGATAAAATTTTAGTTTTTCCTAAATCATATTATTATTATTAGTATTAAGGTAAAAAAATTGAAAATATTTTTGTAGTTCGAAAAGTGCGTACTGAATTACTGATTCTTAGTCTAATATGACGAAATGAATTTTTATTTTGTCATCTGAATAGAGAAGTACCTACCGTAGTTTTTCTAATGCGTTCCGCTTTTAACAAGTGTAAGAGACAGATGACTACTACCCTACACTGCACCACAAGAAATAGGTCCAAAAGAGATAAAAGTAAAAACTCCCATATCCTCTTACCACTTAAACCACGTAATAATTAGCCTGAACAAACACACTATCGTTTTACGACAATTCTTCGAACAATAAAACACAAGCTCCGAAAATACATCCCTAAAAACTTTGGCTTAGTCGCTGAAAAATGAAACTAAATTAGTTTTTTTGTTTGTTCTTGACTACCGGTCTGTTTGTCTAGTCGCAAGCGTTACTGCTGCGCTATGCAGGGTTCGATTCCTGGATCGGAACAAGATCAGGAATTTCCCAGTAGCAGCAATATGTGCCCGTTTGATGACAGTAGTGTCAATCCCTATAACTTGATACTTAGATACAATTGCCGAAATGTGAGTACTATGGTGTCGATTCTCCTCTGCCGAACCCTTCGGAGATTACAGGCGTAATGTAATGTTTATTTCCCTTCTAAAAACAACTACATAAGTGACGATTAGGTAATTGTAGTTCAATGACACTTTAAAAATGCATGAGACCGAGGACGAGTGCGTTTGGCCGAAAGCCAAATTGTGTTACACTCTGTTATATGCACTTCCCTATTGTGATGTGTGGTGCGTAACACTGGCGTGGTTTATAGGTAGGCCATTTATTGCTTTAGTGTGGTGTGAAACGCCTACGTTTAGTACATTGCATAGTTATTAGAAGCTGTGGTTTTACTGCTTACCCAACTATGGGTATCAAAAGATTACGTCAAGGGGATAGAAAACTGCATTCATTCTATACCTTTCGTTGAGGTGTGCAGGCAGGCATGTTCGACGTGCTAATCTTTAGAGAAGCCTATGTCGAGCCGTAGAGGTCTTTGGGCCTACATCGTGATGATGATGTGAGCACTGTCAGTAAATAATATGTGTTAAAAGAAAATTGTGTTAAAAAGATATCTATCTGATTATATATTACTTTTAATCCTGCACGCGCAGCATGAACACCACATAAACGAAAAGAAAATGACAGATTTAACTTTTGAAGTTTCCTACAGTGCGATGAAGCAATCAGTTTTCACTTTGTCTTCGTAGAATAGAGATAGAAGTGGTCATGTGTCCTAAATTTCAATGAGAATGTTAATAATAGGAACCATTTCTTTTACGATAGATACCACTTAGTATTAAAATCTTGAACTAAACGCGGAGATGCGCGCTCCGACCTTCAAAACGGAATACTTAGTGATATCGTAAAAGAATCAGTTCCTTATAATAAAATCTAAACTACGTATTTGTGCTACATTTTTTTATCTACCTTTACAGTCTCTCAGAATGCCTCGTGTGGGGTTTACAGACCAATTCGTTGGTCTAGTCTCGCATTTATTACTGCGGACCATGAGGTCCTGCATTCGATGCCCAGGTTAAACAAAGTGTTATTGGTATTTTTCATCAGAAATTTCTTAGTGGCAGCTTGCATTCAGGATTTTGCGGTTCGTGCGGTTGATGGCAATAAGCTCGCCCCCTATTACATGAAACTTAAGGAACAACTTAACTTACTGACAAAATATGGGAGGGTGTAGGTTGTACAATGTACATCTCCCCTTAATCCGTCGTAGAAATTGTAATCTCAAATTCTTAGCATCCAGGACTCGAACCCGGAACGCGTGTCTCCCAGCAAGTGGGCGGGGCTGGCGGGTAATTATCGGCGCGTACGTGCGCGTGCGCACGCTGTGTTGCGGCAGGTCATTAACTTGCACGCAACACATGCGCTGCCGCTCGGCGCTGCCAAGGAATATTGATGATCTTAGACGTTTTAGTACTATCTCTTATGTATTCGTAGGTGTGACAAAGCAAATATATTGTGCCTTCTTCTTGTCTGGCAACGAACAAACTAGGGCCAAGAAGGTGGAACCGTGCATCGCGGCGTCTGCAGCGGCTTTTAAGTCCTCTCCAGTGCAAGTGCAGAGCTACTTCGGGCCCTCCAGCTAGTGTGGCATGGTGTGCTCGGCAGAATGTTGAAAGGCTCTTTAATCCTCCATTTTGCCTAATTGTAAGACAGTGAAAAACCCCTTTTCATGTCAGAAAAAATGAATCTTAAAGGTTTACTCCGTGTTGATATGGTCATATTGTTATCGACTTCATTATCAATGCACTAGATCCTTCTTTTGTGATTGATATTTAGGGACTAGTTGATCTTAAAAAAATATTTTATTCCACAAATTGATAAGCTTATTCATACAGAAAGTCCTCTTTTATCATCTGTTTACATCACAATGCAATTTTGCAGTAGGTAAGTTTGATTACTTTCTTGCAAATATCTCAAATGTCCTAATAAGCTTACTTTTACTGATTTATCTTTGTTAATTCATGTAACTGCAACTTTTGAAATAACATGTTTCTAGCTTTCAAATCATTCTTAAAACAACCAGATTTTATTTAAAAGTATTATTAGTAACTGACCTCATCAACCTCAATCGCCTAGAAAGATAAACAACTTGAATTACAAATCATAAGATCCTTCTATATTAGCTTATCTATCGCAAATTATTATTCAATAAAAATGGAGTGTCATAATATGTTTTTTTGCCAAAATGCTTATAAAATAGTGCTGTGTTAGTGACGGGTGGATGTCAGTCGTTAGTCGCTCTCGGAGTCATCTGTGATCTCTATCAGCGGTAACATGACAGAAAAGACGAAAATATATGGCATAAGCTACCGAATAGCTTATGTTTATCCTGTTGAAAGTCTTTGTAGATACGGAATGCTTCGGAACCCATAACCACTTGTACAGGAACTTTTGTGGCCAGAATGTGGGTTCTAACAGCGGTCTCCAAAATGCTGATTAGATTATCTCCACCAACACCTACAGGAAGTAAAAAAAATAAAATAATCAGACATCATGAATTCATGATCCATAAATTAAATTAAACAAAACACAAGAAAAGGAAATTAAAATTAAATAATATTAAATAAAATTACAAATTTTATAAAGGAACTCCAAAGATAACCTGACCTAATTCAAAACACCGGACAAAACAAACACTGAAACGATATTTAGCATAGTTATTACAATATCTGTAGCACTGTGTTATTCTTCATTATTTTGTGTTGTAATTACTGCGATAACGGCACCTATATTGTTAACTTTAATAATTAATATCGTATTGCAAACATAATAGCGTGTATTATTTTACAATTATTATTGAAAAGCTAATGTTGTTACCTACTTCACTGAAAGGATAATTTTGTGAATAATAATATTTGTTGATATTAATTAATTATGTGATAAGTTTTGCCGTTTGTGGTAAAGTTTAATAACCTCACGGGATGTATGTCAGATGCTTGTGTGATATAGGTTGGTTAACAGGCGTTATATGTATGTACTGAAAAATAGATCCTCTAATGGCAATGACAAGAGAAGTACTAAATGTACCAGATACAAAGGAAGCTGCGCGATGTGTTGCCCTAAATAGATAAAATCTGGATCGAGCATAAACCACCAACTTTTTATTGATTCTTGATAAAGTTATAAATTGAGTTATAAATTCTTGATAGATAGTTTGAAACGTCTTAATGGAACCGTACTCATGTGTTATTTTTCTTCTTTATCACTACAGCCCTCCAAATGGTGAAGGAAAACCAAGGACCGAGGAAACCGGCATGGCTAGTGACAATCACCGACCTCCACTACTGGACCAAGATCACGGCCAAATGTCGCCAAAACAATTGATCCACTTCTCCGGATATTTACAGGATAAAATTAACAAAACAAAACAACATGCATTATCTCCTTTAATTATACAATTAAGAACAAACAAGTTGACACAAATAGTAACATAAACAGTTTGCTATCGGCACTAGTTAGCTACTCGCTACTCACAGGAAACACACACACACACACACACACACACCTATATGAGCTAAGCACAATAAATTAATTAAGTAACTACAGACTATCATAATAATACACTTCCCGAGCCTTTATCTCGGTGCTAATAATAATATTGTTTATAATTTACTTCAGCCTATTAGGTGGGCTGCAGACGAGACGGTTTATTTGTACGACAACTGACAAACGCTTTCAGAGCATTTTATGTTCCCATTATAACTCACAAAACTAGCTTGACACAAAGATATTTAAAAGACTTTAGAGCAAACATTTGAAATATTTTCATATGCAAATTTTCATCCCGAACTTTTTCGATTTTGACACACAAATGCTACCGACTTGTTACTAAATACTAAAAAGTATTGGATTACGATTTTCTTCGTCCTTACCCTTTTATCGCTCGTAATTAATTTAACATAAATAAAGAATAATAAAGAAATAAATATCTTTGGTTTCCCATTAACTTTTCGGTAGCATAAGTTAATTCAATACATTTAACTCTTTTCGATCATCGTTTTCACTGACAGAATGACACCGTGGTGAAGTCTCTTCGTATACCGATTCATGACCCAATAGGGAATTGTCATTGAGATACAAATTCAAAATTCCAAAATCATTTATTTGCTAATATGGGTAATTACATAAAGTTGTTAAAAAATAGAGCATTGTTCAACCATATCACTCCTTGAGGCATGCAAATCTCAATTAAGCTTTGTTTGAGATTCGCATGCACAAACACACAACATCACACACGCACAAGAAATCGTTTAAATCTGTAGTTTTTTTCTGCCGTGGTGTGGGTCTATCTTTTTTCAAGAATATGTCCGGAGCGATATACAAGATGACTTAAATACTGAGTATAAAGAAGAATATCAGTGCCTAAGTAAAATCTGCTACAAAACTTGGACTTTTAAACATGAAGTAGCTACAGTGACTACATTTTCCAAGTTCAGTTAATTTAAAAAGTTCAGACACAGTACGGAATTACCTCCTAGGAATTTTTCCAGGGCAAAAAATTGTTCACCGATTCGTCGGTCGTCAGCAACAAACCTAATTAAATGGCTCATTTCAATTGGATGTTGTTGTCCGCAGCGCGCACACCGGAAGTCATGATTTAATCAGTTTAGTTAATTGTACAGTTTTTAGCTGTTTTCACGCTTATCTTGTTGATTTCATTTACACCATGAGGTAAAACACACTGACCTAATTTTTTTAAATATTTTAATTTAATTCATTTGTTACGCCTAGTATGGTTGTCTAGTTTCCCGATATGTTTTATTACTAAGAGTAATTTAGCGTGAAATCCTACGCATAATACTGCTAGTGGAATATTTTGGATGTTCAAAAGGCAGGGTTTTTGTTTACAGTTTTTAATATTTTTAGTCTTATAAGATAAGATGATGACTTTTGTATTTTTTATAATGCAAACCAATATGCACTTTATAATAAGGAGTTCGACTACGTTTGCCTTATGTTACAATGAAAATTAGATAATACATAATTAACATTCAGCAGTTTCCAACATCGCTTCGCAAATAAAAACTGACGAACGAAAAAAAGTACACAAACATCTACATTATCAGGATAAAATTAAACTCAGAAATCAGTCATTCTTATTTATAGAAAACCTGTTGTGAGAGGAAGTATTTCAGGAAGTCGTCCATCACATAGGTAGGTACCTACTGGCTCTACAGGCTTTAAGTTGGTTGCTATGCCGAGCCTTCCGCAACTGTATCTACATAGGTAGATACAGTTGCACAGTGCACAGTTGTACAGTGCACGTCAGAAGTAAAACTTGAACTGCAAAAAACGGCCTTTACCGCTACGTCATAAAGGTTTTGCTTATTCCTAATCATTACGGTGGAAGTGCGGTTGACTGTACATAGGTAGGTTAAAGCAGCCTGTTTTGATTTCCTTGTGTAAGACTATATCGGTGCGAATAATTATAATTTGATGCGGATAATCAACTCCTATTGTGGGTTGCCTGTATAAACAAATGATGTGGTCATTTTGTTTGGACGGTCGTTAAGGAGATTCCTAATGACTAGCCAAAGGTAGGTAGTAGTAAGTGCATTCTTACCACCAGCCAACAGGTAGAAGCATTTCTACCTAATGGTATTTTTGAACAATACTCTGGAATCGGTTTGTTATCTTTTGGTTCAATCTGATAATATTACGCAAGTGGGTTAGCTCTCTAAAACCAGCGTTGTTTCTATAACGTATAAACACTAAACCACTAACAACTGAACTTAACATCATGATTGTGTTCCTACTCCATCATAAGTCACAGATCATTGCTTAAAACGACATCTTCCCCAGTGGCAGTGCGCTCAGCCAACGAATCTTCTCTCCACTTCAGGATGGACCCCAAAACGCTTTCCTACTTCTTTGATCCAAATCTAATTCCACCGAACATTCAAACTCACTTATATCTTCAGCAAACAGCGAAACTACGCATAACCGTCCGTGACGCGTTATTACCCGCCGTGGTGTGCAAACGGGGGTCACGGGGGGCACTTAGCAAGATTGTCTCGACGTGACCCCCACCAATACTTATGAAATATCACAATGTTACTGCGTTTTTGAGGAAGCTCGGGAGAAAGGGGACAAATGGAACGCTGTTTGTTCACCGCTTCGGGGATTACTTAATAATTAATTGGAAACGTAAGTGGAGGAGATAGGGGAAATTAAATCTATGTGCTTGTTCCGGTTCAAAATGTTTATAGCGGAGTTTCGGATTGAATTTTTAATTTTGGATACTTAACTGAAAAATTAGTTCATTAAAGCACTTAAGTACTTAAGTATTTGATATTTAATGCTTAAAAATGTGAGCGAGCTGTGAGATTCTTCTTCTTTTTACACACAAGCAAATAATTGTTTTTTATTTTATTTTAAAAACATGCCCTTTTTACCTTTACAAGAATATGTCGTGAGTTGGGAAAACTAGGCCATCTAATGAAACCTTCCAGACCAAATCGTATACCTACGAAGTCGAGAACTAATCAACTCGACATTGTTAGTTACTAGGTCAAATCTGTTTACTCCGCAAGCACTATAGCTGTTACCAAGGAAAACGAGCTTATTTTCATAATTACAAATAAGTCTAAATACTGCAGTCATGCAGTGAGACTCGATTACCGCTATAAGAGGAAAAGAGACGACAATAGTGTAGAATCACTATTGTATAACAATAACAAAACAATTGGGTTGCTTACCCAACCGTGACGAGTTGTTTGTAAGTCTCCTATTTCGCGAAATATGGACAAAATGGTGGCAATCTTTGTCCTTAAAAGTAGCTTAGTTTTGTAAGAAAAGTAAGCGGATTATATTGTAGCTTGGCAAGCGAAAGTTTGAGCGCTGTCAGCGATGTCTGTTTCCTCTGAATCTTACAAACATTTTTGAGTTTTGGTTGACTCATCGTCGGTAATAATCCTGTGAATTAGCGGTAGGTATACATATTTATGGCAAAACTGAAAGCCGTCACTTGATTTTATATATTTTCTAAAGAAGCTCATGTCATAGTAAAGCTAGTTTTTTGACAAGCAATATCTTCTAGACAAAAAGTAGTCTCAAGGTAATGGCTGATATAAATACTTATTAAATATCTTTCTACATAGACGATAAACGCCTTCCTGCTTAGATAAAACAAAGACGTCATAATTGAAAGGTTCCGGCGGAACCCTAACTTAAATTGAAATATCACTATGTCGAGGATATTGTCTCTATATCCGCCATTTGCATAAAGATCCTATTCTTGTTAGACCAAAATGCATTATCTATTTTCCATCCCTTTCTCCTTTCTCGTCTGTCATATGTCCGTCTCTCTCTAACCAATCATGCGGTCCCTTCATTAATGCAAATACCGTCAGACCATAACTCATGCGAGTTACCCCAACGTAACGTAATAAAAGGCTTTTCCCTCCGTTGGCTGCAATACATTACTCGCTGACAAGCGTGCTTGCTTTCACAATTTATAGCTTCACGCGTCGATGGATAGCGTCCTGTGCGGCTGTGAACACTAACCTTGTGAAATAATAAAGATGTACGATTTACAGCGTTTGAAGTTTGAAGATGTCCTTTTGACCCGATTCCACTCTAGTGCTGGTCTAATGAAAATTTATTGAAATGTTCTTCGGGAAGGGGTTGAAAGGAATCGTATCAGCTGATTTATAACTAGTCTATGGCACTTACATGTCGAAACGTATTACGACGAAATATTTAGTGGGGTATAAGGGGAAATTGGGTTCTCCATACTCAGCTCCGAATATATCGAGACAAGTTAGTAATGGCGTATATTGAGATTAAGTTCTTTTATCGCCATCCTACAATTGTTAAAGTCGTATAAAATGGATGAACATAAGGATAACATTATACCTTGTTCGGTTCAAAGAGAAACAATCTTAATATTTGTGCAAGTGCTAACAAATTATTGTAAAGCCAAGGCAATGTCATTAAAGATACACCTACGTTAAATGTTCATATAAAGACGCCTATGCAGTATGCGACTGTCTATGAACGTGTATTATTGTCTATGCAATCGACTAACAGGCTGGGTGGATGATAATTTATATTTGGTTTAAATAAATTCTTACATTCGAGGTTTTGGACTACGGAAAATAACTAATTGAAGGAATATCAGCCGCTTTTGATTCTAAATGATCGTAATGTTCATTGTAGGAACTCTTATTGTGGAGAAAAGTGTATTGAATAGTGAGCTTTATTCAACTCGAGTGACCTCAGAAGGCAGGAGGTCAATTTCATTATTTAACTTAAAGCTGAAAATATATTATTATTCTGTTTACTTATCGGATTTAAACGACAACTTATGTGCCATAAACATTTCTTTAATTAATCCTTTTTTGCACTCAGAATACCGACTATTTTGAAGTTTTTGTAAGAACAAACTTTAATGTTATCTGAAAGCTTACCCATTACCGTTTTATATTCTTAACTAATTGAATTTTGAAATAAAAAGTTTAATTTATGGTATTTAATTTTGAATGAAAGTATATAAATTTGTTATATGTTTACACTTAAAGTTTTGCTAAAAAGGATAAATATAACAATAAATTAAAAATAAACATCGAACATTACATAATATACCTACTAAGCGACAACGTTTATTATGCATGTGATTGGATTATGCAATGATTCACCTGCCATAGAGTAATAAACAGAAGTACAACTCTACCTACAAGCTTACATACATAAAAAGTTTAAAACAAAGAGTTTTTACTAAGGTTTATCTTTCTTCTCTCATAAATGAAAATAGCCTTGTGAAAATATTTGCCAGTGAGCAAGGCACTGGCGGCTGTCCAGGGTGTGTCAGACACATGCTACCAGTTTTTTAATATTCACCCATAGTCGCAATTGAAATGCACCTAAAAACATTCTAGACTACCTCGTTGATCTGGTTCTTGTTAATACGACTGCTTAGAATGGGTTCTTTTGAAGTCCTGTCTTCGATTTCCAGCTCAGGGAAGAAGTACCTTTAAATTCTTCATAAAGAAGTTCTCAGTACCAGCCCGGGGTCAGGATTTGTGCCCGGTTGATGGCAATAGGATCGCCTCTATAACATGGGACTTAAAACATAAGAAATCAGGGAGTAGTAAAGGTAGTGCTTTGCCTGTTTCTTCGAGAATTTTAGGTGTGATGGTATGTTGTTGAGACTTGTGTGTGTCCGGTCCTTCTGTTAACCGCCTCTTATGTGGCAAAAGGTGGTGCCACCAGTATCAATTTCAAGGTGACTTCATGATGAAGTGGTTTAGTAAGCCGTCGCTTACGTCTGAGTTATGCTATACCTACGGGTCGGTGACGCCCTTTTGCTGTTAATGGATAAGCAGAGCATCAGGTTATGTGTCACACCGTAATTTTTTACTGATGTTTTATTTGTTCTGTTCTTTTTGGAAGTCGGTCGTGTGTCTTCACTGCCCTAAAAGATTCTACTAGCTGATCAACAACATCTCGATAGAAGCCTATATAAATAGTATGTAATGTGATCCTTAGTAAATAAATCTCGTCTGTTGTTTAAAACTAATGAATTAATAATATAAAATTGGCCTTTTTCTTCTTCTGCCATGTCTTGACTAGATCAAGACTTTTTATATTTTTTCTATGATATGGTGACTAACTGAAAAAGTCATGCCCGACTCGTTACTGTTCCGATTGGTCACCAAATTCTTTTTTCATACAAGATGTTCCGATACGTCATCATAAGAAAACAAATGAATTTTTATGTTCATCAGTATACATTTTCGTATCAAAAAAGAAAAGAGAAAAGCATTGCATGTCTTTGCAAGCTATCTATTTACAACAACATCAATAAAAAAATATATATTACATACAAATTAAAAAGAAAAGTTGCTCGTTAGTAAGCATCAGTTTAGAAAACGTGTGATGCCTATAAAGTACTATAACTAGTAAACTGTTATCGAACATTAATTTTACATTAATTCAAGTTAACTATTTATGAATACCAAGTTGTCATAAATAAGAAAGATTTAATCTCACGTACTCTGCTAGCTATCATTCATAACCAAGCGTAAGCAGTAACCAGCAGCCATAATTTAAACAAATCAAAATTAAATGCCTTCAAGTTCGCTGCTAAGCGCATTACTTGACAAGAGCTGGACCAATTTGGTCAGAATAACGTTTTTAGGGTAAGAATAAATCGTGGAGTAATGGGACCTTCATTCTGGAATTTAAAAAAACCCTCAAACATTCATATTATAACTTAGGATATAATGTTACGAATTTGCCATGAGCAAGTCGGTCACTTAATACTGGATGCACCCAATACTGCCTTTTTTATGAACAACCACAGCATATTATAATATATTCATCGACTTCTCTTTCCAAACTGACACTTACAAACCGCCACTGTCTGAATAATTATATAACACTATTTTGCGGTTCCAAACGGCACAAAAGCGCGGTTCCCGCGTGTCACATTGAACTTATGCAAGCCTAGTACTTTTTGTAAGGTGAAACCATTTACCATTTATCTAGTAGCTCAAAGACGATTATAAAAAATAGGAGCGAAATGTTTTACGCACAAATTTTGACAGTGTCGTCGTTGGGGATGAAGATAATATGTTGTCTCGTTTACTTGTACGTAAACTTGTGTAATTATAAACAGGAGTTGTATTCTTTCGACTGTTCTTGAAACAGTTGTGAATCGTGATCTTTTGTTTTTTGATCACAAGTCGGAACAGTGACGAATCGGGCATAACCCAACTGAAACACCTAATCGGTGCACCCGAGCGTTTTGAGATTGTTCCAATTCTGCTTCCACTTTAGTCCTCACACTTGTTACATACCTAGTTACATTTTGCAAATATCGCAATACTTTCAGTGGTCACTATGATATTATGAAGGTTTAAGTCTGAAGTCCATATTTGGCAGTGCGGGTCTTCGGAGTTTTCCATAGAAGTGCGTATACGCATACGCATACAGAGGTACTATAATTAGCTGACTAATAATTAAGTAATAATTAAACAAACCGTAATTATAAACGTACTCAGCCAGTTCAATGCACGAAGTATTGCAAGCCACAATAAATTATAAGACCAAGGTCCACACCTAACACTGAGTACTCGATCTAGGTCGGAAATGAGACCTAAACACAAAGTTGTAAATCATTTGAAGTGCCCTCACCGTCCTTAGGTCGTGCGAAAAAGTGTTTACACTGGTAAGAGCTCGGTCGCACATCCCGCATTTTCAGCATGAGTGAGTGAGACAATACCATGCTATTCGAATATCAATGTCACCATTGAAATGAAAGAGACACAAATGATCATTTTTTGACACAGTCCGGCAAAACATGGTAGTGGCAATGTTACACGCCATCAAAATTAAAAATATGTCGTGCCAGTCACATTTCATGAAGTATTTAGTAAGTAGAAGAGTGAATTTAATGTTTTAAATCTTTGCCTCAACATCATTCGTTAGGCAATGCTACGAGCACTAATGATCCATAAATATATTATGTTTAGCAAATAATGTGCTGCATATTGTTGTTGTTTTACTGCTCAATGTTATGGTAACTGGTATAACAGGAGTGGTTAGTTACTGGTTGGAATAATAATGCGGTTTATATTCTAGATGTAACGTTCATATTTCATGAAACTGGGTACGGATTGTAGGTATGAATATTTTATGGCTGAGAGACTCTGAGAGATTATTTATTCTGTGACATTTAAATAGTAATTTATACTATTCCTTCATCTTCAGTGTCAACCACTTGCACCTTTCAGGATTTAATCGATGAAAATTTTAGAGCTGTGCAGGTGGCTACATACTGGTGTAACACCATTTGAGTTTTATCGACACGAAAAGAAGAAGAAGAACATCTTAATGTTTTGTTTCAATTGCAAGTCATCAAGGTTGGTAATTATTCTAATTACCTAGGGTTCGAGGGACGTACAGTAGACCGCATGTCAGAAGAAAGAATTATAACCAGTACACTGGACTCTTATTATATTGATAGTCCGTAGCTACTACACTCGACAGCTTAAATTCCAAATGTTGCCCATGACATGCGATGTGGCCTACTGTACTAAATATACCACTTACTAAAGAATCTACTTTTTCATTATAATATACTACTTTTGCTTCTGTTCTACTTGTATTTTTGTCATGTTTTTTTAAACATAGAACCATCTCACTTGCATGAAATAACCAAACAGTTCTTAACCTACAAACCACTTCGAAACATCTCCCTTTCACTTCCTTTGTCACCCTTATCTCCAACGAACACAAAACTGCTTATCTCCTTGCTTAGCGACGAGTTAGCGTGATAGCCGACAAAGGCCCACTATGAGCCATATCGGGCTATCGGCTAAGAGCTTGCACGCATTATCAATCATACGAGCTTCCTTCCGTTGCCATGGTAACGGGGTACTAAGAGAGCGGTTGCTATGTATGGTGAACTTTATTTTTTTGTAG
This sequence comes from Standfussiana lucernea, assembly GCA_964057025.1. Taxonomy (NCBI): domain Eukaryota; kingdom Metazoa; phylum Arthropoda; class Insecta; order Lepidoptera; family Noctuidae; genus Standfussiana; species Standfussiana lucernea. The sequence continues at coordinate 15,876,490 of OZ059801.1, read as the reverse complement.
TCGCTTATAATGTTAATTCAACCAATAAATAGGTACACAAATCAACAAATCAGTATCAGTAAATAGATATCTAATAAAAAATCATTGTGTCACTGTACCTACTTCAATGAATACACTGGAGAAGTCATTATGTTGTTAATGTTCAAAATAGATCAGTTTTTCCAGTAGGTAAATGTGTATCTGTCATTATTGTTTCTGTCATAGAGAAGTGCTACACCCTTTTTAACCGACTTCATTCATATCTGCATAATTACAAATTCTAATTTGCCTCCCGGCTGTGCCGACCCGAATATGTTACCCAGAAATCAATCCTCGAACTTGAAACACACACACCCAGTCTACCAACATTACAGTAATAGGTAAACAACAAAGCGAACCACTGGAACCATAATTTCAATTAGTCGCGGTGGCCATTATCCTTTGTATTGCAGTAATATCATTATAAGGGTGTGCGCACACTGCCGCGATCCGCCGCGCAGCCGCGCCTCCGAGTGTGGATGTAGTGGAAACATTCGGGAGCCATACTCCTGATTTATTACCCCCTCCCAAATAATTTCCGTGAAGAGCATAGGTTGCTAGTGATGTGAAGTGAAGATTTTATGTCCGGAATTTGAGACTCGGGTAGGTTAATCATATTCTTACTTAATCAATGTATCAAGCAAAAACTGCGTGTTGACATTTTGTAATTAAATACACATGTATACACAAGGTGGAAGGGACACCGTACCGAAAACGGCAACTACATACTCAGTAAATCATTCTGAACCACTCACATAGAAATTTTTCATAGGTACCTAATTTTAAAAAAAACAGCAAAATGTATGGAATACCATACATTTTGACCGTGTAGACATCGCATTTTTGTGGGAAACAGCGGATTTTTTTTTATAACCAACGAAAAATTTGTATGTGGGGGGGGCGTTACAGAATGATGTACCGTGTATGTGGTTTCCGTTTTCGGTACGGTGTCCCTTCCACCCCGTATATTATACATATATGGGTCGGTTTAGATAATATTACGAACTTGATAGGTTCTTGAAGTAGAAAAAATGGAGGGAGGCTTTTGCCCAGAAATGGAACTAAACAGGCTAGAATAAAAATAAGGAGAAAAAAAACCATAATAAGTTTATCCTGGATTCAAAATAATGCGCTCTTTAATATTCCCTACCATGATGAGAGGACCAACACAAACAACCAAAACTTAAATTAAGGACTCACTTTGTTACGCTTACTTAAAAGTCAAATGAGAGGATTAAAGCCACTTCCCCCGCCACAACATCATTATCAGAGGGGTGGAAATAACGGAGTTGCTTACTCAAGACTGACATTAAATTGACTCACTTATTACTAAGACCACCATTAAGTTCCGCGATAACGGAATCCCGCAATTTCCGAATTATCCCGGGAAGGCGCACCACTAGTCTTGTTTCGCAACACCAAAAGTTCAACGTTTACAAATGTCGGGCAACGCCCTACATACGAAGGTAGTTAGCAATTAAAGTGTTCAATGTATTCATTTCAATGTTCATTATTAAAGCAAGGAAAGTTTTTTGAATTCGGTGTGACATTTCTTTAATGGCGCCGGTTCAAATGTCAGAGTCGTAAAGTAAGTTGATTGCGTGAGATTTAGTGGCTGGTTTTGACACTTGTAATTGGTGGCTAAGGACATTATTGGTGCTTGTTAGTTGAACTGAACTTTGTAGTATAAAAGCACGAGCCACAGCCACTCAGATTTCAGGTTTTGCATCCAAAGTCATCAGAGCAGACAGATCAAAGTCACTTTTACCAGGTGTTTCGTATTTCTGCAAAGAATTTTAACAGGATTACATCAATGGGACGGACATACTAACAGAACTACTATATTGGTATCGCTGATAGAATTTATCTTTGTCCGAGTCCACAAAACACCCCTAAACTTGAAGGTCTGTGCTGCAGAAGCAGTCACTGGCGTCGTGACATGCCTAAAAAGGTAGCCTATTCTATAATAGTAAGAATATTATTTACGTCATTCTATATAGTCAATTTACAGATTTCGTTCGTTAGAATCTCCTAGGTACGCTACTGAAATATTCAATCTTGCAAACAACAGAGAGTGAGTTACATAAATAACCACAGCAGATCGTGTTTAACTGTAGTACCCAATGCCTCAGTTCATCATTCTCTCGCGAGTGACGGACAGATCACAGGTTCATCCCCGCTCGTGTTGGCTGTCGCTGTGCAATCGAGAGCATTGCTTTGTTGTTAGATTCGGCGCTGGTACCCTTTCGAGAGCTTACGAAACTTGCCCACTTGTAGGTCAAGTTGTACCTTGTTGACTGCCTACCTATTGTTTTCGATGATTATCTCATAAATAGGGAAGCTCATCAAAATCACCACCACCATCAGTCTATTTCAGCCACTTTACATGGACTTGAACAAGATTGTGTCTGAACATTTAAAATAAAAGGAGTCTGGATTTTAAAGGAGAAGTTGTTTCTTCTCGGAGTAGGGGGAGAGGAGACACCGGCCTCATCTAGTTGCTGAAATATTTTCTAATTTGTCCGTTGCCACACGGAAAACAGAACGACCATTATTATCATCCATTTCAAGACTCGTTAACCACCGATCTTACTTATGTTAAATTTGTTCATTTTTGTTTGGCATCTCGTCTTGGAGCTCGTGGCTAACAGCCGCTCGGGTCGATCGTCAGGTTAAGCTGCGCTTGCCTGGGTTCCTGGGTTGGTCCGTGGATGGGTGACCACCCATTACATAGCGAGTTACCTCCGTGCCTCGGAAAGCACGGTAAGCCGTTGGTCCCGGCTGTCAATTGTAGATCTTTGACAGTCGTTACAGGTAGTCAGTGGCCCGAAAGTCAGACAACCAGTCTTACCAAGGGGCATCGTATTACCCAGTACGAACTGGGTTGTGGAGGTCAGATAGGCAGTCGCTCCATGTAAAATACTGGTATTCAACTGCATCCGGTTAGACTGGAAGCCGACCCCAACATAGTTGGGAAAAGGCTAGGCAGATGATGATCTCGTCTAGAATCCTAATAGCCCCATCATCACCACTTACTAACCCCATCCAAACTACACCGCTCCCACCATTACAACTAATAAGAAGGAATGCTGAAAGGATTGTCATCAGGCCATAGATGTAAATTTGAATGGGCGGTCGGGTGGTCACGGGATTGTGCGAATGTTCGGAGGTCTTATGTACCCCCTAGTAGGGATACTGTACGGTGGGGGGAAATCTGGACAATTCCTGAAACTTTTGATGGAAAAATACTCGAATTAAATAACGACCCTGCCAATGCATTGCAAAAATTTTGAAATAGGTGTTCGATTTGATGCACATTTTTGTGCGATTTCCCACTTTTCTACAATAAAGGGTCTTGTTTAAAAAAATCAAATTTTATGAACAAGAGTTTTGTGATAACACTTCCCATTGTGTCACCTTTTCAACTGTTTAAGCATTGATGTTCGTCAGACGAAGTACAACTAATTGTGTAAATTTACTTATAAAGGCGATCACAAATTCCTATGCACAGTGTAAGTGCATCAACCTAATCCAGGATCTCAATATTCATAAGGAAATCCTGTTAAGTCCGGTCTCACCCCTTGCCTCTCATCACAGCCACCCTATCTAAGATAACGGTATCTAGTGGCGTCCTGCGCTTCATTAGTTAGCTAACAGCAGTAACAGCCGTCGGTTTAAATTAACCGCGCGGCGGCGTAATGGCGGCGATATCAAACACTAGTGATGATAATGCTGGTAGATTACACTGCATTCAGGAGTAGTAGGGGGTGGTTTTTCGCAAAAATGCCCTCAAAGTTAATGTATATGTTGCAAGCCGTTGTCGATTCCAATGGTTAAGTAAGGCTTGCTGATGCTGACCCGTGGATGGGTGGTCATCCATTACATGCAGTTGTACAGCAGTTGGTTTCGTTCCGGCTGTCATTTGTCAGAAGTTAAGCTAGTAAATTTTCTTCTTGGTCTTCTTGGCAATCACCAATAAGGGAAGGCACTGACGATCTGTTTGTTAAAACGCAGATATTCTTAAAGATGATTGTGGATTCGTTATCCCAGATATCAGATTAGTACACTAGATAAGATCTAGAAACCTTATAAACTTCAGCTACCGATCTGTCCTTGATAGTGCGTGGGTGGTAGTCGTCAACAGATAATCGGGTTACCGTCCGTCCTCCCACTGGGTGCTGATAGCACTGATCTGCCGTGCCCCTGACTTTGATAGCGTGAAAGTTTCGTCACACCCACTCGACGTACGACAAACTTAGTTACTGGCTGTCGGGATGCTAGAAATGTGGATAAGAAAGCAAAACGCAGTCTAAACGGTTGTAGCCAAAATGTATGAAATTCTGAAATTACCAAAATAAGTGTTGTTGGTCTATCTGCTGTTATAGAAATAGCAAGGGTAGCTAGATAGGTAGTTTTTTTTCAGGACTTTTTCTTCCGACTTTTGCCTTTTCAAAGGCCGTGGGCCCGTCCATTTATATTTTCTACCTCAATGCTAACGTATCCTACGAATATCCAAAATGCCGCTTTTCTTTTATTTTTCGTGTGAACGTTTTTGAAGATTTTCCAATCTAACCCTGAGCTCACCGACATACAGTGTCAGTCATTCCAGCTTGTCGGATCGACGTCGCGTTTGATGGGATAACTCGCGCCACCGGCTAGGCGAATGTATTCGTGACAGCGCTGGGAAGAGCGGAGGCAGGGGTGGAGCGGAATAGGGGTAGAATTATCATCTTTTAGAAACCCACAAAGTGTACACATAATGGTTTAGAATCCGGATCAGAGTCCATGCTAAAATGTTGTGTCATGATGCTCCTTCCTTCTTATAATATGTTCAGAGTAGTAGGTACGTACGGAAAAGATTATTACATTATTTTATTGGTACGTATTCTTAACATTTTAGAAAGGATCCCTATTTACATAAATGTTTATGGACAGTAACAAAATCTCATGTAATTAATAAGTCTCAAAAAAGAACATGTTCATCAAGCTCTGTATAATTTTCACATATAATTTTATTTTAGTTTTGTAGTTTTATTATTCGTCGTTAATCCTTTCAGCGCCGCTATTAGAAGTGGTCACCCATCTATAAGCCGGCTCCTAACGATAGTACTAACACGCGATATTTCAACCGCTGACTTATTACTTTTATTATATTTTTTGCTGGCGTGAAATACGTATGTGAATTAAACACGAATTAGCATTGGGTGTAATCAAAGCCTTCTTACTGCGGAACATGTAGATAAAACTGCTTTTTCTTTTTTTGTTTACTTGTTGACCGGGACCGTACATGCCAAGCAATACAATAATGCTTAGTTTTCAGACTTGTGAATCGGTTTTGGTTCAGTTTGTGTTCGATTTAGTGCACCGCTAGATTTGGTTTCTTGTATTTTAAATCGCTCCCGCTTCATCTTTCGCTTCTCTAACCGCATCCTTCCAATTCCCCACAAGGGCACCCCACAATCCAATTGCGACAGGTAACTGAAATCTTCAGTAACAACGTTCAGATATTGACGTAACGGTGTAAATGGCGAAAATGTGTTATTTATTCATACTAACATGCTTTGACGTATTCCTTCAGCCTTCCCTGGGTGGAAGCCGTTTTGAAGCCGGTTTATATCTGAGTGACGTCAGCTTTGGAAGGTTAACACCCTAAATGTGAGTGTTGAAGAAAAAAGGTTTATTCAGAATCGATAATCCTTACTTAAACAGCCCTCATCAAGTTTCATAGAAAAAAATGGAAACGCTATTTTTTGGAAAAGTTCGTGTGAAATTCCACTATCTCTACAAGGTCATTGGGAATATTTTAATTAATGGCTTTTATTCCGACTTTTAAATTGGGATATAATACATAGTATATATCAAAAACCAATGTTATTATCTCTCTTTACTACTCGTACAACAATATTGGAGTTTCGCCACAAAAACGAGCTTGTATAGCTACTTCCCGAAACGTGTCCGCACAATAAATTTCCTATTACTGAAGGCAGAAGTTTGCCGAAAGCGATGCACAAAAACAAGCGAAGCCTTCAGACAAACATTATGAAAGTTAATAACTACTGCCGGAAGTTGCTGAAAAAAAATTACAACGTGTTTCCTTCGCGTGCGCTCCGGACGTAACGCGGGGACACTGGCGGACAAAATAATGGGCACAATGAAGTCTTTTTTGTAAGGACTGTAATTATGGTGTTCATATTAGTTTTGGTGTAGTAATAGCTTTTACCCGACTGCTGCGGAACCCAAACAGAGGGTCATGTTGTCAGTTGCTGTAGAGTGTAGACTGTATAAAAAGGTATTGCTACAGGTGATCTTAAGTTTTTCGCATCTAATCCAATTTACGAGCTAGTCTAGCTAAACTTGCTGGAGGGCCAGTGCTGTGATATTTTAAGCTTTCCAAAGTATTCCTTCACTCTTCGAGAAGCAAGAATAACTTCACACTCATTTTGATGCACTCAATACAACAATATGCTATTTTTTTCTACTCGCCTATCAACAACTACAACTTTGTGTCGACCATAAAGTCGAACAAATATCAACACTTTTCTTAAAGTTTCCGGTCGGAAGTAAAAGGCCTTACATTGCAAGGCTATATTTAACAAGAAGAACAGGTTACGAGTCACGTACACACATTAACGTTAATAAAGTGTCAAGGAGCAGTGACGTCATCAGCGAGATTTATCTGCGAGGCATCGGAGATAAATCTTTGGCAGAATTTTGTCCTTTCTGTTTTTTGTTTCAGGATGAGTGGTATTTAAGCCGGAATCGTCTCTTGGTATTTTTAAGTCTTTTTGTTGTAAAGACTTATTGACAAACTTGACATTTATTGATCTTTTTTTTTAAAGCAACTGATCTTTTCATTTTGTGCGAACAATTGGAGAGGGTATTAAACTTAAATATTATTTTGTTTCCATGTTGTTTTATTTCGAAAATTGAAGAAATAATACCACCATTTCTTTTATCTGAAATGGCAGGATAAGCCCTCGGGTTTAAAGCTACTAAGATGGGTGGCTCGCCGCTATCTGCACTCTGCCGTCGAAGCCTCATCGACAAACGACAGGATACAGGTGATGTTAAGGTAACCGGTTGCTCTGCGCTTTCCCTTTTTTGTAACTGGGACGAGTAGTGCTCTGGGCTCCACTGAAATAAAGGTCGATAATGACACATAATAATGATTACTTGTATTACTCGTATATCATGCTAGACTAATTTACACTTAAGAAACAAGTTCCTTCGTCCAGTATATTTAGATAATCAACCTTGCTGTCAATTCAGCTGACTGAACAAATACCAAAAAAGAAGATGCTCTGCTCAACTTACTCAACCTATATTAGGTAAGATAGAAAAACGACCACATCCGTTGTCAGTAACAAAAATAAACTTTTTTAATTCCCCATTTCCCTGTCCACCAGTGTACCGCTACAGGGGATGTAAACAGGCGCGCAGCAGACAAACAAATAATAAAGGAAACTACGCCGAGCGTCCCGCTGGGTCGTACAGTTGTACTCCTTCTAATTTATACTAGCCTACTACTTTTACGGCGATAATTACACAGTTAAAATTATGCATATTTTGTTTTATTTTATGTACGCGTATGAGTAATTAAAATTCGTGCTGTGTACTCGTTGTTAGCGTTTTGTTCTACTTTGTGTATTATTTTGCCACATTGGTTAGCATACACAAGTCGTATATATTATGGAAATGATGAAAGTAAAACTTGTATAGCTAGCCATATAAGTGATGAAAAGGGCTTCACTTGGATATTCTAAAGGTGCTGCAACACGACGTTTTCTTAATGAGTTTCTCATTAATTAATTAGGAAAAAGATATTAGGATCTTCGAATACCAATCCGTGGTGATAATACCAACACTATCTCACGTGACTCGTGTTGAGGATCGGTTCCTTTACCTTATCCCTCGACGTATTAGTCGACGTATTAGCCGAGAATCGTGAAGAAAATGTGTTAGTACTGTATTTATAACAGCTGGGCATCTATTCCCCGACTTACTAGGTCGTGAGTTCGAATTGAAGCGGGCAAGTTACTTTGTATATAGTAACCCTTACGGAGGGTGCGCGCGTGATGGATTGCGGCCCACTCCTTCCCTGTATCCAGCAGCGGTAACATTTACCATTTAGCGGGAAACAGAGGGATAAGGGATGCACAGAACCGAGAGCCCTGAACCCAACAGTCGGTCAGTCGGTTAGTCAACTCAGCTGTCTTTACAAGAGCCCCTTTATCTATTCACACTGACATAAAAAGAGAAATAATAACAGCCGCCAATCAATACAGTCAGCCGATGGAAATCGGGCGCGCCCACAAAAACACGCCATGTTAACAACCAGCAGAAAAACAAACACTTAAGTGCTGCTAACTGCGGTTTCCCAACACATTTGCAAGTTTAATCGACGCAAAATTGCAATGATTGTTGTCTAAGTTCACGTAAACAGGTAATAAATTGTAATCAAGCTGGAAGTGGGGTGAGTTAGGATATGAAGCGGGAGCGGATGACCAAGCTGAAGCGTGATTGTACGAAGTTCAAATATAAAAAAACTGAGTAATTTAAAAAATAACATGCAAAATAAATAAACCTATTAATAAAATATCTCTCCTCCCTGTCTCATTGTACCTCTTAGAAAAGGTCGTCCCTATTTATTTATTTTTCTATTTGAAAAAAGTAAATAAAAATAGGTACTTCTTTTATGTTACCAAGTTACAGACTTTTAAATACCTAGAGTAAGCCGTTCTCTAAAACTGTTCAGTATTGATCTATTACTATTCTTAAAATCGCGACCGCTTATGAATCAAAACCTTATCAAATCACAGTAGTAACTAACTGTTGGTTGTCATGCGAGTCGTCGAAACAATTGCATCGCTGCACCGACTTGCGTCACTGTTGCCATGCGCGCGCGCACCCGAACGTAACCGTACCATCAGCGAGACTATCATTTTAGAATATACGCTGGGAGATGGGACACCGGCCGCTCCTGTGAGAGGTGAACTGGTATCATACGGACCTGGTGATGGTGGGTCACATGTCTTCTTATGCTTGGTTTTAGGAAAAGCCGGTTTCCTTACGATGTTTCCTATCGCACCTCGCAAGGCAGGGTCGTCATCTAGCACACTTTAATTTATTTTATCGTTTTTTTTTATTTTGTTGTATCGTACTGCTACCATGCAGATGTTGACGTTGGATTTCTTGTGTCAATTGGCGAAAATTCGGCTGCAGATTCACTGCCTGATAGCTCAAGCAAAAACTACCTTAACTATCTGACAGATTGTCCCATGGTGATAGGCAGAACAGACAAAACGACGTGTGTTTTATTATTTAAATAGGTGGTACTTTTGAATGATCCACGTTTATGCATGCACAAATTGGTAATGACCAAGTTTTACTTACCTAAGTTTAACTTATTCAAACCTCATCCTCCACCTGTTTGGTAGCCAAATACAAAGGTCAAAACCCGGACCTCTACCCACCCTATAATCAAATTTTACTACAAAGATAACCTCTATAATCAGCTAGTGAGGTACAAAGTGACCTCACGACCCCTAATGGGGTCTTTAAGCCACAACATCGCGTGATTGTACCCTATGTGTCAGTTTTCATGTTAATTTGAAGCACAGTTTGAACCGCGGCTCTTTTCTAACTGGCGATAGTGTCTGATTGGCTGACAGGGTAATTTATTGCTATGTATATGTTATCTTTTTTATAGCAATTTAGTGGCGTATATTATGTATATTTAGATATACAGTCGCGTTTCTGTTTTATAGTAGTAAAATGTTGGTTTTCGTGCTATAATAGTGGAAAGTTTAGTTCTTAATTAATGTGTTTTTCCTGATGTGCGTTTAATTTATTATTCTGTAAAAAATATATAATAAAACGTTATACATTATTAGACACTGATGTTTCTATGGAACACGTATTTTTCTGCTTAAAGTAACTTTTAAAGTAGGTAATTTCTCTCTCATAATGATGTTACAATGATCTTTATGCACATATCTAGCTAGACATAAAATGTACACAATATATTAATAGCAAGTTTAATTCAATAGTAATAAATAATGTCAAACATACATAATAATGACATAAATGCTAGAAACGCGATAACTTACTGCATGTGACAAAGAAACGTTGTTCATTTCATTGTTATTTACTTCTAATTAATTAATGACTAGCGCAGACTATAGGTAACGGCTATTCTTAGATTTTATTTTTTATGGAATAGTTTAGCGTTCCTTAAAGCAAAACATCGTGAGGAAACCGGCGTGTGAAAAAACAAGTGTGGAACATAAATTAATGTAATAATTATGTTTTACGATTGCGTTACCCACATTATAAGTTACCTATTATTTAGGCAGAATTTAGCAGCTTATGTTCTGTTGTAGGAGAGTTTAGAAATCCTTTCTCCAATCTGTTTACGAAGTGTGGTGGTTAGAGAATATGTTTTCATACGACTAGTTATTCAACACAACGCTTCTAAAGCGTTGCTAGCTAATTGTTCTGTGTACCAAATATCCTGTAATTTTAAGTTGCTTTGTTTGTAAACATTTAAACAATATATAGTGCATGATGTGCTTACCTGTAAGAGATTGATACACTAGACCCGAATTGATTCAATGTAACCCATAATTGTTCGAGTGTACTCAATTGTTGGTGAGCCAAATAAATAAAATAAAAATAAAATAAAATAAAGCTGCTTGTTGAACCCAAAATCTTAACATATGAAAAACTACACGCGACTTTTCCCATGAAAATGAAGCCAACTTTCCCCTGTCAACGTATATATGTGGCTACGTCCAAACTAGCCACAATTTCCGCGACCATAACACTAAAAGCAAATTCTGCTTATAAATGGCCGCACTGTCCAACTGAAATATTTTCTGAAATATTTGCCGACCGCATATCCTATCACAATGTCTCACGGAACCCTAAAACAATAGGCCAAACTTGAAGCTCATAAATCCTTCTGACTATTGTTACCAAAAAACAAAGAATATACCCGTCTATTTCATACTTTACCTGAGCGTATATTTCTATCTCTCTCTAAAGCAGTTGCTGCGACCATTTCCTGTTACCTAAGACTTAGATTGCTTGTATGGTTAATCGAGCAAAAACTAAACTAATTTCGATGTTATCTTTCCAACTATTATTGTGGATGTTTGTTTATATTTTAAAGAATGGATGGTGTGTCAAGTTTGTTTCGGTTTAACGTTCAAGAATATATTTTAGCCTACTAAAATGTAATTGTAATAATTACGTGACTAATTTCAAACTATGGATATAATAACAATGCCAGAACTTTAATTTAGGTAGGTACTTGAAAAATATTGGCAATATTGGATGTCGTCATTGAAGAAAACTATGAAAATCAGACCGATTCACAATGATTTATAAATACTTAAATTAAACTAAAAAAAAACAAGCTTTTATTAAAATGACAAGAAATAAATTAGGTTTATCTATCAACATTGAACGCGAATACGAAGTTTGTGTCCTAATTATCAAGTCATGTCTGTCATAAAAATGTATTGTGTCCAGAACCAAAAGTGTGTGAACATTTCAGCTCAATCGGTTGGGGGGAACTGGTTTGAAATTGAGCTGCAAGATTTGACTAATATCTAAATACTCACTGACTAACATGGCAAGTTAATTAAAAGCCTATAAAATACAGGACTCCTTTTGAGAACATTTCAATATTTCGCCCCCCTGACATAGTCAAAAAGCCCTGCAGAGGGCTTTTTTGCCTAGAGACATGAAATTGTTCCACTATCAAAACGACGTGTTATCTGGACGTGCATCAGCAGGCACGTTCATTTGTTTCGCTGATAACCATCCACCGGTGGCGGTGGCGGGAAGCGTGCCCATTGGCTTGCGATACTGTTTCTTTATTTAAAAAAAAAGAAATTTTGGCTGTCTTTTGTGTCGAACTTATTTGAATTTGAATAATTCAAGGTTTCTTTTGGCACTTTCATTAAGAACTCACGTTTAAGACATATGTGGACCCTCCACGCCTGTTGATACTCCTGGGTTACCCTGTGTTGTCCGTTGTCACTAACATTAGACGACATCTAAACGAATGCCTAAATATTAAAAAAGAAAAGTTGGATCGACGATGGGCCCAGCGGTGGGAGTTAGAAATTGAACAGTGCGATTTTATGCAGGTAGGTAAATGGATGCATCTATTTAGGTGAAGCCTTAGCAGTCACTTACTATCTTGCTGAATGCTTAATCTCATATTCACTGCCATATCGCTCGTAGACAAGGTTTATTATTAAAAAAGAAGTACAAATGATTGAATGTGTGTTTATCACTTTGAACAGCCCCAGTTAATTGTATACTGATTTCAATCACACACAAATATAAGACAAATTGTTTCCAAAACACAGTGTTCCGGCGCGTAGGCCTGTAATTCGTGAAATGATTAGCATACGGTATCTGATGTGTTGATAAATTGCATTAGCCAGCCCAGTTGCTCGGCACAAAGGTGTGAGGAAAGTGGCCAGCCGAGTGTGTCTCCTAGTGGCTGTGGGGGGTCTAAATACTGCGGTATTTTGGAAATAACGTAAAATCACGACTATTAGCATTTGAAGGGTTAAGCAGAAGTGTGTACCTATAGTACTCCCTCATTTCGCGAGCTATGTATTTTAAGTTCCATATTATGCGTCATACTTCAGGACGCGAGCCTATTGCCATCGACCGGGCAGAATTCCTTATTCTGGGGGTTTATAGAGAATATCTTGGTTGAAAAACCGATATCACTTTGCCCAACCTGGTAGGTTACCATGATCTCTTAGCGCAGGAATGCTTTAGTTCTATTCCGAGAGTGGGAAAGAGATGCATCCAGCCATCGATCACCCCACTGGGAAACGAACCGAGGATCTCGAACTCGGGACTAGCGAGAGATCATCTGATCAACGGGGGCATTTAAAATATTTATTATATTTTTAATGAAGTGTTTAATAGGTTATCGACATTGGATGGTTGTTGCAACTTGCTCGACTGTTGTCATGATGAACTTAGCATTTATGTCAACAAGTGGTGATCACTGAAGCATTTGCCAAATGTGACGATGTCTTATCCCATTGTTTGATTGTTTCCCAGAGGGTTAGGCAGAGGTGTGCTTGTGTAGAAAGTAAGTTGACTACGAAGTGAGAGATCATTAATATAATGTAATGTGTTCTCGCCTTGTTCATTCCACTGTCCTTCCGCAGTTAATGTTTTCCGGTAATGGAAATGATTAATTGAATTTATTAATTGCGTTAACCGGTCTAGTTGTTAAACACAAAGCTGTTAGGAAAGTAGCCAGCGAACTGTATCTCCTAGTGGATGAATACGGCCGCAGTGCAGTAGTTGGAAAATTATGGGTGACTGTGACTGGCTTTGAAAAGTAACTACATTGTTAGAAGAATAGTTGTCCTAAATGATGATTATAGGATTGTGCAGCTATTGTTAGCGGGAATTGCACCATTTTGTATGCAGTTATTATTATGCACAGTTCCACGTAGCCTACCCATGATGAGTTCAGACAACATGTACCAGACCGGGTACCTTGAATTCAGTAAATGATTCTACCCACCCAACGTTGAAATTATTCGTCGGATCATCACTGTTAAAATTCCTCGTTAAAAGTTTGTACCTTCCACCATGTATTATGTCCGCACGTTTATACCTGGGCTGGTCCTTACCAGCCACAATAAGAAGATAAACATACTAACGTACTTAGCCGTGTGTTTTGGTATCGCGCTTTCAACTCCACGTACTTGCGCATCAACCGGCTTCCAGGCCTTGTTCCATTCTACCTTTAAATTAAAAACCCCATTACTCACGGCTTATCTCCACCATATAAAGACCTTACTTTACAAACCTTTTAGAACAAAAGCCTCGCCTACAGTATTTAGTACATGAGATGCTCTCGCATCATAATTAACTGGGTATAATCCGGCCAAATTGTGTAGTAGGTGATGTCGTAACGTTTTACGATAATCGCGCGGCAACGTGTACTAGCGCGGTTATAATGTTGTGGAGGCGCCATGAGATTCTACGGGCATGGGATAATGTCATTTTGGTACTTAATTGTGTTGTTATTATGTGGGTGCTAATTGCATCTTTTGCGTGTACTATAAAATTAATGTACCCGTTGCAAGCCTGTCTGCTGAGTGTGAGTTCAATTCCCGGGTTGGGCAAAATCCAAAATTTTTCTTATGTTGGAGGTTGGTGCTGTTGTCATGCGCCTGATCTTACTCCGGTCATGTCGAAAACCCGTCCCATCGGACCATAAGAGTGAGTAAAGAGAAATTCAGAGATCTGTGTTGATGGCTAGTCTCCGCAGGGTATGGCCACCATGAACTTCATCATCGTTAACAACCTCATTGATGTCGAAAGTGACAAGTAAGTAAGAAACTATGCATAAGTAATACGTGGCCACTTACTGGGCCCAAACATTGTAACGTACCAGATAAGTTTTCTACCAATCTGATACGAATTCCCACCGGGGACGATGACACACTTCCATTCAAATTGGCATCCCCTTACGGGACAATTTTTTTTCTTGAAATCCCTTCTTAGTGCCCATTTTCTCTGAAACCTTGGTCACCTTACAAAATAAACATAAAATCATACGATCCCGAAACTTCTCCTAAACGAAAGATATATCGCTTAAACTGCTTATTACAGCTTATCAGCGAAACAAATCAACAAGCGATGAGCTGTGAAAACGTTTATAAATGATGTTTCTCCGCACTTTAGAAGATCGGCTCCAGATTATAATGCACTTTGCATAAGTTTTATATAAACATTAGTTTACATTCAAATGAGAATGTAATTAAATGGTATTTTAAATAAGACCCGGTCGTTAAAAAAGCAATTTTCATCGTTAGCTGCGTGTTAATTATAATTATCTCTTTTCATAAAATTGTACCTATATTATTTTCCTGTTTTTGTTGTCAGGTCATCAATGTAATACCATTAGAGGTCTCTGTACTACTTACATTCCATCGGACTATTCTTATCACCAATTTTTTTCAACCATCAACACACCAACCGCCGCATTCTACTTGTCAAGTTTGTGCCTAGGCGATGACGCCCTAGAGAACATAGTAGGCAATAAATAGGATTACATAATATATAAGATGAATGTATAATCTCAAATAACACTTTTGTGTCTGGATTGAACCCATACAGATAGCGTCCCCATAGATCTCAGAAGTGCGAGCCACGCCCACATTTTCGGCTTGAAGCTCGCTAGTTAGTACCCAGCTTTAACTGCACCTATTTGTTATAATAAAAAATATTTTTTTTACCAGCGAGGCCGTACATTTACCAAACAAACTTGTATCTCGAAGCGTCTATTCAAGACCGCTAACACTGCTGACCTCTACACAAACAATACACAATTTTCTCCCAACCTTGTCTGACGCAACAGTCCGCACTTTTCCATCATGTCGCCTCTTTATATAATTAAGGCGAGGCAGCAATAGGATTCCTTCATTTTCCTAGCTGCGCTTGCGCAGCTCTGGTGGAAAAAGGGTTAGCGGGGCTAGTATTTGTACTAACTAAAAAGCTATGGATGTGAGCGAGGAATGCGAGCAAAGAATGTGTGCAAAACGGTGTCGGGATATAGGTGGCTGAAAAGAGGAGACAAGAGCTAAAAACAGCAACACACCGTTTCATAGCTTCGCTACGCATTCTAGCCCCGCGCAAGCGTCTCGCACAGCTTTGGTGGAAAACCAGCCCAAACCAATTTGATTCGTAAATCATTGTTCAGATGCTGTGTTATTAGACCATAGCTTTATCTGTCGATCGGCCATTTGCATTAATTAGTCGACAATTACGCCGAGCTGCTGTAAAGCGATGTTTTTGCTTGATTGTAAAAAATGTAGTGTGAATTAATTGATGGCTGCCGATATAACTATGTAAGTGGGTTGTGTTGCTCACGTGATGATGATAAGTGGGTTGAACTGATAACTGCTAAACGAGCTGATTGTATTAATTTTGCTCTATGAATAAAAATATGACCAAGCTAAAGGCTGTGGTTCTTCCCAGTGTCGTAGACGACGTAATAATAGCGTCGAAGAAAAGATACAAAACACAGAATGCCAAGAAAAGCGCTTTCCAATCCGCTCTAACAACACATTGTAAGCACCAGCTGATTAAATCCTATGTTATTGTTTTAATAAGGACTAGATAGATACTAAAAATAATTATAATAGTAGTCAGAGGCCCGAAAGTCTAGGTATCGTGTTACTCAGTCAGTTAAGCAGCCGCTCCAGGCTGCATCCAGTTAGTCTGGAAGCAGACCCAAACATAGTTGGGAACCGTCTATGCCGATGATGAGGAGGTGTCCCTTGAATCTTATGTAATAACTCTCTATGTGCAATGTGTTAAATAGCACGTATGTACAGTGTGGTAGTTCTTTTGTTTATATCCACGGATTTAGCTGCGAACAACGGGTTCGGTTCGGTAGACTGACCCAGTTCCAGGCGAAGGTCTCGTGAGTTACAGCTTGCAGCGGTCGCTAATAGGTTTATTGCTTTTCGTTGAACATTATCATGTGCGATACATTGATGGCCTTGGGGTGCTCTTTGTTGGATAATAACTGTCCAATTTGTTTGTTTATTCGTAAATTTAAGAAAAATCTGCGGTAAACGGTTAATAATAGAGACAAATTCCTCTAGTGGTTAGTGATTGTGTTCGGAAAGCGGAGCTTTGAAAGACAAGGCGACTTCCCATTAGGAAAAGATTTTGCAATGAATTGGTTTATATTATAAAATTATAAAATCGTATTGTTAAAGCTTATCGAATACCGACAATTAATGTCAATAGATAAAGTTTATATTAATAACTTATGCCTCTAAGTAAATCTGTCCATTCATTAGCAACCGAAAACATATAATAAAACATAGTGACGACACGTCACGTGAGGCCTCGCTCAAACACTAACAAACCTAGTTTAGTTAACCCTCACTTTACTTTAAAAAAATATAACCCGCGCCATTGACGCAAGCACACTATATTTAATTAATAACAAACCAGAGCGACGATAAATTAACATAAACACGCAATGTTGACAATAATACAGTATTTATAAATGTTATTTTCTTCTTGGATACCGGTTATAACTGGTTTTTATATTATCATCCTCTACCTATAACTGTCCTGTCTGATATGGAGCAATGTACGCTTTATCTTATACTAGCGACCCGCCCTTGTTTCGCACGGTTTTACGAGTCGAAGCCGTCGAGATGTTTTTTTTTTTTTCTATATCTAACTTTAATACTAACGTGTTATAAATATAAACTTTCCGGAGTAAATTCTCCAAATGTGAAAATTCGTTTCGTAGTTACGTTTATAGGAACAACGCGGTCACACAGGTAGTACAACGTGGGAATTACATGGAGGGCTGCCATTATTCTTTAAATCAAGTATATTATGTAAAATTAGTTACAGAAATGGAATCAGCATAGATCATTTTGATGAGTTCAGACTTTTCCAGAGCTTGGAAAGTTTGCAAGTACACCATATAAAATCTTACCTGTAGTTCGCAATAACTTGTATCCTTGCAAAAGTGAACTTAGAAAAGGTTTCTATATGTCAGTAATGCTGATCGTTAACGCTACTTAAACATCAGCTGATCCCTAATAAGACATGGGCCAATTAGTTAATGAACCCTCTTTTCCCTCATAAGTGGCCATCAATATTCATGAAAATGGTTCCGAAGAAGTTTTCTAACAAAATTATAGGGCGAAGTAGAACTCGGGAAAAATAAATAAAGATTTTTTGATGTACAATTTTTCATCGTTCCTTGTGCCCGGAGCCTTGAGGTAAGAAATGTAAGAATGTAAATTTAGGCCACCGATAAGGAGGGTCCGGTTGCCCGAAGATGATAGCTCTTCGCGATGTACAGTCGACAATAAAAGTTACGTTGGAATATTTTTAGATTCGTTTTCCTCGTTCTACTTATAGGTTTTTTGTTGCGTGTGTTATTATTTGCACGTGACGATTTTATTTCCGAAGAGTAGGCCGGAACGGAAGATACTATTGTATTTAGCTTAGAGCTGCCGTAGGAGTCATCTGCGTGGGAATGAATATTTCCAGAAAATAAGTAGGTTACCACGTGTATTTCCATCCCCATATCTCTTCAGATGTGAAAAACTAATTCCATTTTATCATTTCTAAAAAATATTCAAAAGGTTATTCACATGGGAAATGATCGAAAATAAGCAGAAGCATAACCAGCCTAAAACTTGTCCACAGCTGGGACACGAGAATCCTCGGAAATAAGTTACAGCTAAAAAAACAATTCCCCTGGCGAGCACTTTTCTCGCCACGAGTACGGGGTCCCTCCGACATTGATACCTGTTACTATCAGATGCTTCCGAGCCGCTGCGTCCCGCTGATAGCCCGCTACCCTGAATTATTGCTTCTTACGCCATCTTCCACGGTTTCGACACCAACTTGAAGGGAGTGGTTATCGTGAGGGTGTTTTATTTTGTGTTATGATGTGGTATTGGTTATAGGTAACTAAAAAAGAATAAACTTACCCAGGATCTAACTACAAGTTGAATTCAGGGAAATTAATAGTTAAGCTGCTAAATTGGTTACCAACTGTCCAACTTTGATAAACAATTATTTTCTCTGACTGCACCTGTATATTTTTGTTAGTGTGAGCAACATAAAGTGCATGTGATTAACAGATTTCATTCAGAATGATTTTTTAGTTATTTATTTACAAACACACGAAGACATTTCTTTCCTACAAACCCTCTAAGTATGTCTTGAAACAAATAAATATCAGTTTACACAACATCACTGATCTCAATATTTTTATTCTGAAAATGTCTGCAAACATAATATTATTGGCTAGCAGCATTTCCTGTTGCAAAATCCTCCATGGTATTTGAAAATTCAACCTCAAAAGGTTGGTATCAATTTTCATATCTCCAAGCAAACGCTTCGTCGTCTCCCATGAGATTGTACAACATTACTTAGTTATATGACGTTACAAAAGGAAAACTGTTTGTTTACATTTTCCATAAACATTGCATATGTTTATGGAAAATCGAATAAGAATCATAAAACTTTAACCAAAACACCACAAGTTTATGAAATTAATCTTTATTAATGAATTTCTTTGTTTTATTGTGTTTGGCATCTCGCAGGTGAACCTATGAGGCGGTCGCCTGCTTAACCGGACTATCCCGTGGATGCCTTGAGTTTTAGGTCTCCAGCCAGGGACTACCAATATGAGATTCCACAGCACCTGATATGAGATTTTATAGGCATTCATATTTGTGTCAGTTTTTCTAAAAACAGCTGTGTTAGCCTCTGTTTGTTACGGCATCAGTCAGCAACAGTATTTTATCTATTAAACTGTAATAAAAAATAGCAAAACGATACTTAATGCGATCGTTCAAAATTAAATATCAACATGGAAATTGCGTTGAATGTACTTAAGTTAAATAATTACCTTATTCACTTCACATTAAACAGGATGATTCAATTCTTACAAAAATTTCATCATCTCCGAAAAACAACAAACATGATGTAATTCACATCTCGGCTCTGATCATAGTAGCCTGCTTACTTGTAACGACGTGCTTTAAGTAGATCAAACTATATCCAAAAAGGGAGAGAGTGTACATTTCATTGGGTATAAAATTACGTCGAAATAGTTCCATAAATGGGGATACTGAGACAATAACAATGACGTTTCACAATTATACATTTATTTCATTTATAATATTGCCTCGTTGGGCGAGTGGTCCCAAGCGCGACTGCTGCCCATGAGGTACGGGGTTCGATTCCAGGGTCGGGCAAATTGTTATTGGGTTTTTTTCATTAGGAATTTCTCAGTAACAGCCACGAAGTGTGGATTTGTGCCTGTTTGATGGCAATAGGTTCGCCCCCTATTATATGGGTCTTAAACATAACTAGCGAAGTGTGGGTGTACTATTAGGTACACCTCTGCCTAACCCTTCGGGGATTACAGTTCTAATGTTATGTTATGGTATGTACTATTATAGAGTTCATTATTATCAGCAGTGAGAGAGCTATTAGGAAGACAGAGAGTTCATTATTAATTATTCTTCATCTAAAAAAGTTCTACGGAGCTCCCTGTTCTGCCCCAGCCACACGAATCTTCGCCCATAAAGCATTTTTCTTTACAAATAGCGTATCAATCTACGCGGTGAAATAGAAAACGAATTGATGGGGTCGAGAATAAATGCGATACCATAACCCAATGACATTGAAGAGTTTGGTGAATCTAAGATGGATGACCCACGAAATAAGGCGAAGTTTTATTTTTTTCCTCACAAAGAATATGATTCTATATATTTTTTTAGAACGAACGCTCGAAATTGATATTCAGGCAACTGGATCGCCGTTAAAAATACTTTCCATAGATTGTTAGGAATAGCTACAAAGGTACCTACCTTCATAAAGATATGGCAGTAGGTACCTATAGTATCCTAAATTCTTCAATGGTTTTCAATTAGTAGAATTGTTTAATAAGTAGGTACTCTGACACCACCCGCAGAAAAGAATATGTGTTAAAATTATTAAATTAAATACGTAAGAAAAGATCTAGAGACCAAATAACCTCTACATATTCAGGCATCATGTAAATAAATAACTCTTCAAAAAGTTTCCTATCCGTAATATCAAATCTCGTGTAACCCGGGTTCGATTCCTAGTGAGATCAAACGTGGTAAACACATGAATTGGTTGCTCGTAATTCTGATGCCCACGCGCCGTGTGCGTGTGCGCACCTTACACGCGGCGCTGCCAACTTTTGGTGCGTCCGCGTCTCAATACTTTAGACAAAGATTTTAATTTTAAAGAAGTGTTTTTATGTAGTAATTTATAAGACAGCTAATTATAAGCTCTGTAATAAAGGATTTTTTGAGGTAAGATTTCTGGTTTTAGCAATTGTAATACCTGTAATCTGTATACATGATAAAGAGTATTCACCAAGGCTCAAAGCCAACGTTGTTAACTCATCCTAAAAAGCTCAATAGAGCAAAATATTACATTAATATCTACTGCAACTTGTATAAGCAAGCGAGTTGCCTAGACAAACATAGTTTTCCTAAAGGTTTGACTGCAATTGAAATGTTGGCAACTCCTGCATAAATACATAGTAGCTACACGTGGCTGCTATTTATATGCAGTGGAGGATTAGATACAAACACAGCCAATGTAACTCCATTGACCGG
Organism: Standfussiana lucernea; assembly: GCA_964057025.1. Lineage (NCBI taxonomy): Eukaryota > Metazoa > Arthropoda > Insecta > Lepidoptera > Noctuidae > Standfussiana > Standfussiana lucernea. The sequence goes on along the minus strand of OZ059801.1, from coordinate 15,855,260 downwards.
GCATTGTAGATAACATCCGAAATTGTGCACTGTTTACGATTTTGTAAGCTCATTAATAACTGGATTTAGGAGATTTTTAGATTTGCTGAAAGAAAAAACAAAACACTTGTGAATCTTTACAGTAGGTACGTTTTGGACAGTGGCTATTTTGTACTTTTTGTCTTTGTATCTTCATTATCCGTATACCACAGTGGTTTTCTTCTTGTACTGGTAAAACAGTCGAGTTACATAAATAGATCTTTTAGACCAAAGTAGCTTCAGTGGCCAAAGTAACTTCTAAACATTGTTGCAATCTTCACATTGTAAATAGAATCTTCTTCCGGGTATCTGTTTTAAATTGTAATTAATGTGGGAATCATCCGCCGAAAGACGACCATTGCTAGACTCAGGCCTGGGATCAGGCGCCACGTCGACCGCTCCTGTGTTTCACGTATCCAGCGTTTTCCTGCGACCTTCACAAAGTTTTTGGTCCACCTTGTGCGAAGACTCCTAACGCTGGCCTTCCGATGTGGGCATTCCTCTGACAAACTTTCTAGAATTGCAGCCGCCATGTTTGTTATTACCTATTATTATGCTCATACTATCGAACATTACACAATCGATCATTTTTATAATGTCACCACCACGTGTGCGCATAAGCATACTCGCGCCAACACGAATAATTACCACCAGTGACGTGATGACGTCGCCGAATGACGTAGACATAAGTTTTCAAGAGTTAGACAACATCAATTGCTATCATTTTGGCTGGCTTAAGATAAACATGTTTTGATCATTTAGTAGGATGCAAATATCTGAAGACAGCGGGAATTTTATTTGTTTTCGAGTGTTTTATTTATTGTCTGTTGCTGACGTATGTACTAATATAGAAACTAATTGATATCGTCACAGTAACCAATGAATAATATTGTCGTGCTTGATTTAATTAAATGACCTTCTCTTGGGTGCACGACAACTCGCGATGACATCTTCCGCATTCGGTCCACCATATATTCTGGAAAGTTTGGAAGAATCAAATAATTTACTACTTAAGTTTTTATGCTAAGTTTCTCATATATAAGTGAACTATGTATGTTCTTTTTGAGAAATAAATTTCTTTAAACCGAATCCGCTTTTGATGGCCTATGTAGACTCAGCGTTTTTGAAATCATGGGACGATATTAAATTCTGTGCCAACCAGATCGTCAACCCCAAACGAGGCTTTAGTCATCAGAAAGCTGTTTGTCTCTGATCTCTCGTCACCGACACAGTGTCACCAGTTGTAAGTCAAAACTTTTACAGAAGCTGGACTTACGTCCAGCTGGACTTACGTCCAGCTTCCGTACGTATGTATAGGAACAGCAGTTAACATGCTGAGAAGCAAATCAAGTTCGAGGAACTGTCTCCATATTCATGAACCATCAACATTGACTGATTACCGTTTGTAACGGCACGATGCAGGGAACCCTGGTGACTATGTGAGAGCTTATTTATCGGTTGCGCTGGCGCCGGTCCAACAGCCTCAGGTGTTTCCAAGTCGATTGGGAAGGAATGCCTAATGTACTGCTATTTATCTCCTTACGACTGACGGTATCTTAACGGCTCATCTCCAGATGAATTTTAGTTGATGCATTTCGATTGAAGGACTCATTGGATTGGCTAAATTGGGTTTAATGCTAGCAGTAATAATTCTGAAAAGCATAGTCCAGGGAAAAGCCACCAATAAGTGTCTTTAAACCCTGGCAGTTTCTCATTAAGCTAAGCTTTTCCATAAGCTATCCCTAGAGCTGATTCAAATAAGTATTCGAGATTCACTGTAAGTGAGAGAGACCCACTTTCTTACCACACAATCGCTTCAGGTTTAAAGTACCATAATAACTAACTGAATCAAGAAGTATCCTTAAAATAAACGCCGCCAATTTGAAACAATTTCTTAACAAACCAACAATAAAAATATCTTGAAAATGTAAAGCGCAGCAGCTTCCTAATTGCAGCTCTTGTGACAAGTGACGAGGCGTGTCGTATCTCGGCCCGAGGAGACGGCAATAAGCAGCTGTTCAGGACACCTCTCAAGCACCCCTTCAGCGAGCGGAGCGAGGGGGGGAATTCTCTTGTTGCTGGCATTTGACACTTTTTCAGGTGACAGATGGACACTCTGCACGGATGAGATCATGTTTTGGGGTTTTCTAGGACCTGTTTTGTGCTAAAGGATGTATTTTGCTCTTGAGATTTATCACAATGACAATACATTCTGCAAATGATCTGAGTAGGCACTGGTTACACTCAGATCATTTGCAGAATGTATTGTCAGCTTATCAACCGATGACACACAAAGCATATTTTCCATCTTTCTTTCTATTACCCAACTCTTACTCATATGTAAGCGTTGTGTGATAGGTAATAGCTATTAGTAAATTTAGTTTTTAAAACAGAAACGAATTCACGTTCGGGGAATAACTTTATATTGGAGAATGTTTATTGTTCTAAACAATTACTAGTAATTTATTCATTGCCGACGAATTAGAATAACATCAATATTTTATGGATAAAACATTTTGTTTGTTCACCTAGCAGTTCTAGGGATTTTCGTGGATTTCATTGAGATGAATCCGGGTAGATAATTGTTATTGTATGATGCAACAATAAATTCAATTCATAAAAGCTATGTACCTACATTTCGCGAAAGATTGTACAGGGATAGTGTCAGTGATTATACAACGACGTTTGGCAGACGGATTGGCGACCGCTGTGAGTTATAATTACATCGCCAGTTGTTCTGCTGTCCGTCGACCTGTCACCTTTAACTAACTACGACACAGAAACAGGCTTATTCTAGCCGAGGGTCAGAACAACAAAGTCGAATGTTCTTCAAAATACAAGATCTTCTAACTAAACGGCCGACAAGGACTAATTCTCGACATCCCAGCTCGATAACTGCCCTTCCAATCCATTTTATCCATCCATATCGTTGGCAAGAGTCCAAAGCGCTGTTTTGCGTCTATCGCCGCACGCGCAGCTTTCCCAGACTATTTTTAAATGGCGAACGCCCGATGTGCTCCGAAAAGTGACGTAGATTTACGATCGCTTAATGGCTAATTAATTCGTGGTTAACATGTGTTGGATCATTACGATGTTTTTTGGGTTTAATTGTGGAATTACAGAAGGGGATTGACTTCGAGTTGTTTCTATCGCCAAGGATTTTTCAGCTATTGCCTTATGTAGATCATGATGTGTATTTTCTGGAAATACTGCATAGCTGTAATTATAAATTAAGGCACCTCCTTTTAACGACGCAAAAGCTTTTATAACCAATATTATCAAACTATTTTCAGGCTTTGAGATTATTCTGAAAACTGAAAGCATCGTCCTTTTTCAACTCAAGGAAAAAATGTTAAGACCAGTAAGTAGGCTTTGCCACCCTGAGTGGAAAATTGCTATTCTTAAATAGTTTGGTCTATATTTCAATATTAATGAAGACCCACAAAAAATATGCTGAGGGACCGACCTTAATATCCAATTTTCATAAATTGATGACATTATCAGGGAAATAATAAATCCTAACAATTTCCACTTTCAGGGCTTGTTAACTTTATTTATTTGATTCGCGAACATAAAACATAATGTACATAGGTAATGTCAATCATCAAAGGAGAGGAGCGGAAGATATTCTTGATCAATCAGAAGGATAGCATTATTATTACTAGGGAGGACTATAAGTAGAGCATTGAAGTAATCAAAAAACATGCGAATATTTTTTATATCTAGTCTGATGTGACGTCATACTTGTTTGTGCTGGCACATGTCTTGTAGAGATGGACGTCAAAGGGTAAGCGGAGATGAAGATATGTTAGTCATTGGTTCCGTGTGAGGGAATAATCCTCGCAATAGACTGTTGATATATAGCAGGTAATACACGATTATGTGCAATCGTGGTAGAGACGCGGTAGAAGACAAAAATAAGGAGGTAGTTTTTTCAAACCATGTTTTCTGCTAAAGCTACAAGACACATGTGTTACATGGGACTTACAGATAACTCGTGAAATGTGGGTGCACTGTGGGTACGACTAACCTTTTGTGGAAATACTGACATGATGTTATATTATGTCCAAAAAAAGCAAAGCCAAAATTATTCTCGAGCTCATACACATGACTATTTAAGATAGAATATTAATAGCTCGTCAGCTAGATTAGCAGCACACCATTAATCAATAGGTCGGCTGCCCTATTAATTTCGATCGGCTGACAACAATTAGCATGTGCCAAAAGATGATTCATGTAATTACAGAACCATGAATGTTTCATGGTTGCCTGGTAGGCAGGACAAGGTCCATTGATGACAATCTACTTTGTATCAAATGGTTTTATTAATGGAGCATATGTTGACTTGCCACCGATGCCAGTATTTACTGTTTCTAGGAACAACAATGTATTTATGGCCGGAGCTGCCCCTTGTTTTTCTGCTTCTTGGCAAGAGCTAAAAGAGAATAGTTCAGATGACTATAAAAAGCCAATCATCAAGATAGGTAGCGAACCGATACACAATAATCATTTTTTCGAATTGTACTATCTAGTACACCAGAACACCAGCAAAGTCATTCCTATACTAATTTATGAAGCTTACAAGCTTGCTTATTTACTTTGACGATTTAAGTAACAAGAACATCATCACTATCGACCAAAACCCTGAAAAAGACAACTCTAATAGCTTGTGAAGAGTTACTTTGGCTTTCAATCCAATGCGACTAATCAATAGTTATCCACCTCCTCAATTCGTGATCTCCGATAACTTTCAGACTAGTTGGCAGACTGACCGTCTCCGCCTCCTCGTGGCACATCCACGCAGCTATTAGCCACGAGTCCCCTTATTACGCTGGATACACATCGGGAAACCCTTGCGTATGCTGAGCATTGTTGGCGGTTGTCGAATCACGCGCAGTCTGAGTGTTACATACACGAGCTACGCTGAAAACATGCCAGACACGCGCCGAGATTAGGTTATAAACAGAAAAGCTTGTGAAAAAGTCGTAAAAGAAGTTTTATACAACCGTAGAAAAGTCAAGGAATGAAGGCGTCAAATATCTCTTGATTGTGTGATGTGACGTCCAAGAATCGCGCTGTCAAGAATACCTACATCTCAACAACAAAGATGACGTCTAAATGTTTGTTGCCATGGAATAAAAGATAACTTTCTTATTTAGGAAATACGAAAGAAGTCATCTAAGTCTTGGAAATTATACACAAATTACACGAGATAATACCGTTACGTTTGTATTTAAAAATTACCGTTAAAATATTACTTCCGGGTCTTCCGGGTCTGGCTGTTTGTGTATGTGAGTTTAAATGTTTGTAAACGCACCCACGATACAGGAGAAAATCCTAGTGTGGGGCAACGTTTTTTTTTTTTTAAATACTTCGATTTAAACTCCCTCTTTCATAAAAGAAAGTTTCTCGTAAGCTAATTCGTGCAACAATTTATTTATAGACGTCTATAAATAGCTTCTTAATTATAATCGACACGTGTCTAACAGTATTTATTTCGAAGCGCGCGTGGATGCAATGCAATGCTGTCACGCCTGTCACCCGTGGCGACCATCTTGTATTCTTGACAATTATGACAACTCGCGTTTCGTTCGGAATTTATTACGCCAATGCTCCCCGAAGACAACTGACGTAATATTCGACTCGTACGCCCTTCAAATAATAATTACAATTTTAAAAACAAACTCATTAATTGTAGTAAAAATTACACCAGTTGTTGGAAAAATTCGGTAATATTTCGATGTTTATGAAGATAGTTTGTCTATTTTCTAGTCTTTACAGTAATTTGCTTACATTAGTTGGCAAGGACAGAAACATCAAGAGTCTTCAGATGTTCGTCCCGAGTGGGCTTTTAAAGTTAATTGAAGGTCTTTAGTGATATTAGTCTGAATTAGTTAGGCAAGCTGTATTCTGTAAACATTTCGTTTCAGTCGATACCTACTTTAGAAACATTTTGTAAGTCAATAACTAAAATTATCATAACAATTTAATACAAGTCTGCTAACAAGATGGCTCATAAATTCAGATTGATTCCAAATAACAACGTAAACATAATTATTATTCACTTGACATACAAAGAACTTTCTTAAAGAGTATGGTTGGTTGCAAACAACATTCATGATATCCTTAAATACTTGATTGTCGCATAATCGAGAGAGGTACACTATTTTGTCAAGAAAGTACCGGGAAACGATCAATAATACACAAAATGTTAGTTATTCATCCAAAGTTATTTTATCGCCTTCAAAATATGCTCCTTCAGAAACGATACACTTACGCAAACGAATAATCCAATCATCAAAACATTTTTAACCACTTTTTCTGGAATTGAGTTCAGTTCTCGCCGCGAATTCTCCTATAATTATGTCTTCTACCTAATGAAAACGGGTGTCACGAAGTGGTAATTTGAGTTTGGGAAAAAGGAAAAAGTCGGCTGGAGCTATATCTGGTGAATAAAGTGGTTGCTCGATAGTATTTGTTGAGTTTTTGTTCAAAAATTCGTTCACTATGATGGCCTTGTGCGAAGGCGCAAAATCCAAGAAATTTCTTTCCGTAAATCTGGCCTTTTTCGTCGAATTTGCTTTCTTAAACGCCGCGTAACGCTCAAATAATATTCTTTATTTACTGTTTTACGTTCCGGCAAGAATTCAGACTGCACAACACAGCAATAGTCAGAGAAAACAGTCAACATGACTTTGCCTTTTGATCGACTTTGGCGGTGGTTTTTTCGGTTTCGGTTCAGTTGGAAGGCGCCATTCCGAAGCTTGTTGACTACTTTGTCCCGTCACGCCACTTCACCAGTAAAAATGCGTTTCATGAATGTTGGGTCGGAATTGACGCGTTTTAGCACGTCGTCCTCAGCGACTCATAAGCGATTAAGTTTTTGGTGAAAATTCAGGTCTTTTGGGACTAGCCGAGACACACAGAAAGTTCAGCGGCTATCTCTTTCAAATTTCAATGAGGATTTTCAGAAACTATTTCCTTCACTTCCATCACATCTCGACCGCTTTTGAATGCTTTGTACCACTCATAAGCACGTGTTTTTGATAAAATCGATTCACCAAGTAAGCGTAAGCCTTCTGTAACATTTTCAGGGACTCCGAACACGAAATTCCATTGACGATGCAAAATTTAAGACAAACTCTCTCATGTTTTTGTCCATTATGAAATTTACAATACACACTAGATATGATCTAACTAAAAACAGCACTGTATTTAATCTAAATACCAGATGCCATCCAAACTCCGCGCCAAAATGGAAAACAGTGTGTGAAATAACAACAAAAAAAATTGAATATGGAACCATACACAAATGATCCATACCCGGAACTTTTTTGACTGAATGTATTTAGTTTATATTATGAAAATTGAAAAAAAAATAACTAAAAGTTCTGTGAGACCTTCCTTTGTGAAATGCACAGTTATGATATTCTGACGAGCGAAAACGTTAACGTTATACAAACTTTATTGTTGAGCTATCAATCGGGAAACTTCCACCGAATGACCCTCCTACATCGGCCAAGATGACAGTTTTATTATAATCGCAGAATAATAATTTCACTATGCGTACCGCCATTCGACATAAGCATTAATTTATTCTTAAATTATTAAACAAGAATTCGAGAAACATAAACACAACAACAATCAAAATTCAGAATCCTCTTTCCATAAACTCGGGAGAAACCCTCCACCATCCGTGACAAATTACATAAACAAATTAAACATTAAAACTCTTTTCTCGAAAGTCCCTCAATCGTGGCCACAAGATTCATCATTGTAATGCCACCTATGCATTATGTAGACAGCACCTACTGATTGAATATTGAGATGGTTTCTTCGGCCCTGTGCTAGCCTAGCCGCCATTTGCAATACAATGGCGGGTGCAAGGAACTCCACACATGAGCTCGCTGAATTACGACACGCATTTACATGTTAAAGACTTCACTGGATTGGAGATTGATCTTATGAAGTGAGCTGACTTTCAAGTCTTCGTAGGACTTTGGTGCTATCGAACGTTACTGGCAACAACCATCATGATTATCATGCTCGTTATCCCAATTTATTTGGGGTCAGCGTAGCATGTCTTCTTCCTTTCTTCTCTCAGGCTGTCTTCATCTCAGTCGATAACCTGTTCCTAGCCACATCATCATAATATGAACTCGTAACCCATTATGTTTAGCTATTAATATTATAAACAGAGAAAAATAGATTGCTAGAACAAAGTGCTGTTAGTGCCCGGCCCTTACCCACCCCTCTTCCAAGGAAGAGAGAAAGGGGGGTGGGGATACAGGGTACAAACTGTACCACTAGCTACTCCTTCTCGACAAAATAGTTGGATGCTATGTAAGTATATAACCAAATTCTAGCTTTATAATCCAACACACGCTTCAACGTGACCATACACACCAAATCCCCACAGACTCACAAACGACCCTATTACCTCCCAACGACATAAGCAACCAGCTTGATACACAAATCTGAGGAACAGCGCTTCTTCAAAGTCGGCTAAGGGCCGTTCACCGTTATTGATGAGTGACGTCACCGTGCCCCCCGATGGCACACCGCACGCCTCTTGACGGATTGCACACGAATAATCTGACCTAGGGTTGGCGAATACTCGAATAGTGGCAAAAATTCAAGACGGACGACAAGAGAAAGAGGATTCTTGTATCAATTTTAAAAAGATCAAAAAATATAAAAGTATTTATTTAGAACTCGCACAAGAAATTAAAAATTCCAATCAAGAAAAAAATTACAATTTTACATTGTTGAGTGAGTACCAGTACAAGACCAAAAAAGGCATAAGAATGCATCTCGTAACTCATAGTTCTGCGACATTCAAATAAATAAACAGAAAACTACAAGCATTACTTTACTTTGTTTTGTGTCAAAAGTTTATTGATGTTGTTGTTATAATTATTGCGGTTCTGATGGGATTCCCAGGTTTGAAGAAACGTCACTTCCTCAAGACGGGATTTGATCCATGATGCATATCGAGAAATTTGTATTGTGCAGCTCAGGAACAGGATTTCATAGGTAGGTATTATTCTATCAAACAAACAGCCTGACATAAGAAAATTATAATTTTCTAAGACCCAGTTGTCATAATTGGTCTGCAATTGGAGAATTCCATTCCCAGTACTCAAATGCTGAGATAACTAATAAAGAAAACTAAAACGAAAGACAAACGCGAGAACCACACTCTTTATTTTATACGAATATGTAAAACTTGAAAACGCAAGTATAATGGAATCAGTTGAGTACTCTCAATAAAGTGGACCAAACAAACAGCTTTCTCAACATTTATAATAAGGATAGCCAATTATAATTACAAATACAATCGATTTGTAGCAGGGCATTTTAAAACATGATTCTTCTATTTTAATAAGTTAAAATAAAACAGTATTGAATGTATACTTACCTAATTATTATGACTGTTTTGGCCATTCAATGCAAAACCGCGTTATGGATATAAATTTACTGTTTAATGTAGTAGTTATTGAGATAAATTATTCAATAATAACTCTAATGTGGACTAATGAGAAGCAATGCAAAAAGTATCTGTCATCCCTAAACGGTCAATTCTACCATTTCCGATCAAGTATTTTCGCAGCAGGTAGGTAGGAAACCCAGTAACAGCCTGGAACTTGGACTTTTGCTCGATTAAGAGCAATGAGGCAATAGAGTCGCCTGCTATCACATGGGACTTATAACCAGGAATATCAATTCTATATCTTCTATCTATATCTATATCTATCTATACATATAATAAATCTGTAGACGAGGCGTTTCTGTACATTGAAAATATTTAGAAAAAAAATAGTAGGGGTGATACAGGATAACAAACAGAACCCATTTCTACTATTTTTAGAATTTTCGTCTGTTTGTCTGCAGTTTGTATGTCTGCAGTCTGTGAGTCTTCGGCTATGTTTGTTTGTTTAAGTAATACGTGAAAATTACATAACCAATGTGGTTAGTTTCAATGCACAAGTATTGTGCGTAACTTAGAGAAGGTATTAATTTTTGTTTAATTGCAATCCGTGCTCTTAAATAAAAGATATTTGAATTAAAAGTGTTCAAGAAGCAATCATCATCATTACTTAAGATACATGCAACGACATCTATTGGACCAAAATAGTACTAATGAATAAATGTGCTCACAAGATCACTTTTAAATAGACTGCTCGAGTTTTTCAAAAAGTGATGATAGCAAAAGGTACTCTAAATAGTGCTGCTTTGAAAATCTACATATAATAGAGTGGACTGTTCGTTCGTTTTCCATGCATTTTATTTTAGCAGTTTAACTCCGTGCTCGATAGATGGCGTTGTTCATTTGACGCCAGTTTCTAAATCGCGGTGTTAAGATTTTCCGTGAAAGAACGACCCTCGCCGGGTAAACTGCACCTATGCCGGTTGTTAGGTGTCTTTCGTTTAATGTTGTTAAAGTATTTGGTTTCAATATTGGTATTTTGGTATATATATATACAACGTGTAACGGAAAGGGTATATACATACCAAGAGCAAGGCTTCTTTGGATGATAACAAACGATACGGCAAGGGTTTTTTAATCCTATCTCTAAATGTTCGGAAACATGAGAATTTTTAATACATAAGATACCAGAAACCGAATTTTTCTAATTGAAATAAATACATCACTAGCACTTAGTCAGCTGATCGGTGTCAACGAACTATTTGCAAGTAAAAATAAACCTCTTACTCCTGGTATTTCTGAATAAAGGGTTCTGCATGTTTACTTTTTGTTTACAAAATAATACTGACTTTTCCTAAACTAAGATTATGTTTGTGAACAAGATACAATACAATTAATTTGTCTAGGTATCAAAATTTAACGAAATAATATTTAGGTAGGTACCTGCTTGAATTGTCATGTATCATTTACACACTTGTTTGGTTTTTTCGTAGTTTTTCCTTTGTAATAGGTTACTTTGTAGATAATTATTATCTACATAGTAATATTCCACCCACCACCCAAATTACCATCGTACTAACAACACAGTAAATACCTAATTTAATAACAATATTCCTGTAAATTTCCGAACGTTATCCTTTTTTGGTGGTCATAAGGATCAACGATGTGATGTGAAGGATAACCGATTTTTTATCCCGTGAATCCCGTGCTCTTGAATCGATCTTCTCAAAATTGATTCAAAAAACGTAAAATCAAAAAAAAAATTAACAACACTTTACACACCTTTATTTTGTGATATTTACAATTGCTAGGTAGGTAGGTATATCTAAACTTTAAAAAAGAATGATAACCTTTCCGGCGTAATTCGATGACTTTCATTCAGATGGTACCTACAGATTTAGTCGGTTATAATCACAATGACAACAATATCACAAATACAGAATACGACGCCGAGCGATAATTTATAAAATACAGCCATGTCATTCGAAATAAGAACTTCTATCAACTTCAAATGTTTCAATAAACAACTAACATAAACAATGCGGACAAGTTAAATAGTGTCATGTGCATGTAATTGATCTTGTTTGAAATATGTAGATAAGCCTACCTATTTGCTGTTTATTATTGTCAGCAGAATACTTTGGGCAAATATGAACTCGTATAAATTATTAGCCCTTTTCATAATAATTTTTACACGTACGATCCAGGAAATTCGATTCAAAGGTGAATGGAATTGGTGATTTAATCAAATAAAATACGAATAGTAAGGACTATTCGCATTTTATTTTATTAAATCAGCAAAATATTTACCATATTGAATCGATTTGCTTGAAGATCGCATTAAAACGAATTAATTCGAAAAATCGTCAGATCGTATACCATTGATCATAAAATCGAATCGTTACGTGCATACCAGGAATAAATTGCTTAAATAAACATAATTGTTTGCCATTAAAACTAAGAATAGAAAAAGGATTTAGAAACATAATTTATGTCCAACTGAACCCAAATCATCATCTTTAAGCAACTTATGCATCTCCTAGTATAAATAAAATCACAATGGTTCCGTTCATAATTTTTAAAATAAGGTTGTAATAGTTTTTTTCTAATACGTAATGATGACGAAAACGAAGTTTTCTTTTAATTACAAAATAATACACGCACGCATAATTACTGTCAGTCTGTAGGACTAACCGAAAGAATTATCGGAAGTTTACGCTCTGTCGGTGCTGTTTGGGTGGTACATGGGTTTTATTTTATTGATTTGAGCACGTTTAGTCTCTAAAATCCTAAGGAAGTTATAAAAAATGTCGCAAAACTGTATTGAACTGTGAAAAGAAATTAATAAATGGACCAGGACCGCATGAGTATCAGGAATTAATATTGCCGAGTTGAAAATCGTTTGTTCACACTGTTCACAGAACCCTGATTTCGTCCTTACACACACAATGTAATCATCATTGTGTGTATAAACGTAATGTGTTAGAGTTTAGGGTGCGCGAACCAATTGCTGTCCCTGTCCCTGTAGTTTAAATTACTCCTGGTAAATTCAACTTCTAATCCTAGATTTCAAAATAACATAATGTCTTTTGATCAAAGATTAACATAAATTTATGTTATTTTGAAATAAAAGCTCACGGGTTCAGATTCTTAAGTATTACAAACGTACAACACATGATGAAATGTACCACATTTATGATCTTTAATGGATTGATAAATGATTTTTAAATTTTGAATTTGAATTACGCAATTAATTCTTGTTTTATTTATGTTATGGTGTGTGATTTACATAAAAGATTATCGGAGTTTAGTTGAATAATTATAAGGACGTAAAATAATCTTGAACAATATTTTTAATAGTAGTGGACACATACATAAATTAGGACGGCCACCCTATTACCAGGATAGCAGGGAATAGGTTTATTTTGCATTATTGTTACCTATTGCTCGTCAGTCAGTCGTCAACTTTTCCGCGTGTAGTGCAGACTGCAGAATCGTTTCTGTCCGTGTGATACGCGAATCAGTTCAGTACGGCTACACCTAGTTGACTATTTTTTTATTGTTTGAAAAATGGCGTTAAGTAATAGCGAATATTACGAAATGATATTGTGTGTCGGAGCAGAAGATGGTAATTTGCGAGCTGCCCGAGAACTGTACCGTCACCGTTTTATCGAGGGTAGACCAGATGCTGAACGTCGACAGCTGCCTTCGTTGGCGTGTTTTAGTCGGATGGTACATCGTCTGCACCAAACTGGGTCATTCCACGCACCTGCTTCAGAGGGTCGCCCAAGTACTACCGATCCAGAATTTGAAGAAGCCGTATTGGAACATTTTAATAGCAATCCACGCACTAGCACACGTCGAGCTGCATTAGCGCTGGGTGCCTCTAACCATATGCAGGTATGGCGTGTGTTGAGCAATGACGGTCAGCACCCATACCACTTCCGTCGCACCCAGGAGCTGACACCGGCAGATTTTTTGCCTCGTGTGACCTTTTGCGAGTGGTACCGAGGCCAGTTAGAAGCTTCGCCAGATTTTGGGTCAAGAGTGCTATGGACCGATGAGGCATCCTTCACGAGAGCGGGAATAAGTAACATCCACAATGAACATGTTTGGTCTCACACGAACCCGCATGCTTCGACAGAGTCGTCATTCCAACACCAATGGCGACTGAACGTGCGGGCAGGAATAATCGGAGATGTCGTCGTAGGACCAGTTTTCTTGCCACAAAGCTTAAACGGCCAAAATTATTTAAGCTTCCTAAGGAATGAATTAGACGATGTCCTCACAGTGCTACCAGTGTCAAGTTATGTGAATCTTGTGATGGGGAATAACTTCGTTTTCCAACACGACGGTGCACCGGCACACTTTGCTCGGGATGTGCGCCATTATTTAGATGCACGCTTTCCCCAGTGGATCGGGCGTGGCAGTAGAAGCGTGGCTTGGCCTCCGCGGTCCCCAGACCTAACCCCGTTGGACTTTTTTTTGTGGGGGTACATTAAAAACATAGTGTACGCAGTGCAGTGTGATACAGTGGACCAAATGAAAGTGCGGATTGAGGCCGCTTTCAGGACAATAACACCAGACATGCTACGCAATGTCCAGGTGTCCATGAACAAGCGAGCGGCCTTGTGCATACAATACCAAGGTCACCACATTGAACCCCATCTTTAAAAATGTAAGTCAATTTACTAAATTAAGCAAAGCTTTAAGATTTTACTGTTTATTCGGGAATAAGTAATAATATGGGATGAAACTAGATAGCCTATCTAAATTTTGTTTCGATTTTTTACGTAAGTTTTGTTATCTCAGTTTTTACGTGAAATTTCTGTCTTGAAATTTCGACGAGGAAACTGTAAATATGTAAATCAATAAATACCTACGCAAAAATTTTTACATCACGGTAAAGTAGGTATGTTTATTGCGCGCCCGCGCACTCGCTTTGGCGGCGCGCGGCGGCATGTTTTATTTCGTAAGTTCGCGCCGACAAAGAACACCGCCTGCAGTAGGCTACTAGGCGGTACTAGGCGCGCAGATTTCCGGAAGAGATTTATCGTGATATTAGGCAAGTAACGTGGAAAGTTATTGACCCACGTAGTGCGGTGACATGTTTGTTATGATTTGAATTTAAGAAACATATGAAACCGAAAATTTGGTATCAATTCTTAGAGTATTTTATTTTGAGCTGAAACCCTTGCCATATCGTTTGTTATCATCCAAAGAAGCCTTGCTCTTGGTATGTATATACCCTTTCCGTTACACGTTGTATATTGGTCTAAAACTGTGGTCTAAAAAAGTATTTGGTTTCATATCTATACTAATATTATTTATAATATTAGTACTTTTTAGCTTTATAAAGCTGAAAAGTTTGTTTCGTTGAACGCGCTAGTCTCAAGAACTACTGGTTCGAATTGAAACATTCTTTTAGTGTTGGATAGCCCATTTATCGAGGAAGGCTATATAGCATCACGCTGCGACCAATAGCAGCGGAGCATCAATCAAAAATTTAACGCAGACGAAGTTGCGCTTGTCAAGCTGGTATTATAATATCAATAGGTTGGTGAGTACACTATAGAGTGCCTTAACCTACCTCTTTTACAGGCGTGGTGTTATATTTGCTGTACTATTGCATGGTTCTGCAAATCAAAATCAAAGCATTTATTTCAAGTAGTCTAGTTACAGGTACTTCTAAATAGTCGAAACAAAAACAACAATAAAATGAAGCTACAGTCCCACTCACAAGGCATTAAGCATCCCCCAACAAGACAATGTCACCCTCTCACGCACACATTCGTATACCTACACATCAACCTGTATACGTAATCACATACATACCTACACCGTCTTTCTCTCTCTCTCACACACACACAACACCACAGAGACACACTACACCTTCCTCATCACACTCACACTTCACACACTAACAAACACACATACACAAATGGTTATTTTAATTTAATTTTGTTTTATTATTACTTTTTCTTTAGTTCTTTTCTTACAATAGTCCTACTTTTGTGATAATTTAAATCTCGGCGAGGGGGCCAGGAGTCCATAGCACAGGGTATCCTAGTTTGGATTCCTGACTCACACAAACCTCTGTACCTCCGATATATGTAACACCTGTATATTTTAATTGTACTTTGTGGGAGAAAATAAATATTATTATATTATTATTATATTATTATTATATTAATGTAGTTTAACCCTTAAATAATAATATGTCTGACACCATCTCTATTGCATATTTTTTTTCTAGACAAATGTATTTCGTGTGATTTTCTTTTTCTGTAATTTCCCGTAATTTGCAGCCCTATTTGAAGTGACGCTATTGACAGGGCGTAGGTGCCGGCCGAGTATTGCAAACAACCCTAGCACTCTCAACCCTGCAGATGATACCTGACCGAAATACGAGCTACATTGACCGAACTATAAGCTAGTATGTTTTCAGAGAAGAAGGAGAAGAATATAAACTACTAGCGACCCGGCCCGGCTTCGCACGTGTGGAATGTAGATACTAATTCGTTGAACGAAACTACCCCCGCATTTTAAATCTCTGAAATCTTCTAACATATTCTGTCTTATTCTTATAAGCACATCGTTAAAATAAATATCTTTATTTGTTTTAACGATGTGCTGTAAATGGTAATTTCGATCTAGATTAAACGCACAACGTATCTAACTTATTTAATTGGATAAGGAATAATACTGTATTGTTTAAAATAGCGTCGTAAATAAACCATTTTTTTTTTTTTGTAATAATGTAAAAGATAAAAATGGTTACTGCTGGTTATCCTTAGGAGATAGACACAAAAAGGTCTGCGATAATACATAATTATGTTGGGGTCGGCTTCCAGTCTAATCGGATGCCGCTGAACACCAAGTATTTTACATGGAGCGACTGCCTATCTGACCTCCACAACATAATTAGTGGATAATACGATACCCCTTGGTAAGACTAGTTCTCAGACTTTCGGGCCACTGCCTACCTGTAACGACTGTCAAAGATCTACAAATGACATGAAAAAGCACGGAGGAAGCTCGGTATGTAATGGGTGGCCACCCATCGACTGAGCAACCTAGGCAAGCGCGTATGTGTTCTTAATATTTTGATTCATTTCACACACTGGTCATGGTCAATACGCTATCGCTCGTACACCACTTCAGACCTCAGCCAACGTCTTAGGCGCTTGGTTCCAGAAGTGGAGAATCGAGGTGAACCCCGACAAGAGCCAGGCGGTAATTTTCACCAAGCCGCAGCTAATACTTCCCCCCCTCGCAAATCGATCCCTTGGGAGACGCAAACCAAGTACCTAGAAGTCATACTTGACCACCACTAGACCTTCGTGCTTCGCGCTGCGTACCTATAACAGCAGCGCGTAACCGAGTGGCCTTCGCTATGAGTAGACTCCATCACATGTTATCTGCAAAGAGCAAGTTGTCACTTAAGTACAAGTTGTGTCTCTACACCGGAGTGATCTGTCCCATTACGGCATTGCTTTTTGTTTTGAGTGGGAAAAGGGGAAATCCTCATGGATACCCCCCGTCTGGGGCGGACGGAGGGTTATATCGGACTCTAACCGACTAAAAACCCACTGTTCCTACTAGTACCGTGTGCCGGGAGCCCGGGAGATACAAGAACATTCACGCGCACCCCCGACTGCAAACCGATTCCTCCGTAAAATCACGGGAGCCCACTTTTATGTTCGTAATGACAGTCTACATTTAGATCGATGACAGATGACAGACAGATGGCCTACCGTCCTTCAGTTTATGAAACGCCTCTCTAAGAGTTATTTTGACTCTGCCGTAAACCATCGTAACCCTCTGATGGCATCGGCCGCCCGATACGAACCATCACGTATTAGCAAGGTCCAGAAGCCAGCTTCATAGGTTAACCTAAAAGTTTCTATATTTTACCTCATTTATTGGCTTGAATAAGATTATTTAAGATATTAATTTTACATCTATTTGACTGCACCCCTCGTGTTACAAGACAATTCTAATTGCCCTACTAATTATCAACCATTGTGTGCATTTAAATGCAAAATTATTCAATGGGTACTTTATTTTTTCCTAGTCCCAGCGACCTCGATACACTGTTGTTGTTTTTTTGCACGATTGTGTACTAGTTGTACCACTGTGCAAAACAAAACAATATTAGATACCTACCAATTTTATCTGTTTTTAATGTGAAGTTAATGTACTTACAATAATTACCCATTTTGTTTTCTTGCAGCTCTAGGAACATAATTAATGTTGTTCTGGTTAAAACTAAAAAATTACAAAACAACTACCTATTGTAAAAGGATCAAATCTATAGCCACGCAGTTATATTAGATACATCAGTTACATTAGATAATCTAAAAAACAAGAGAGAGAGAGAACAAGATGCCTCATTGGTGTAACCTAGCCAAGTCGTAACATATCTTGAATATGATGTCTTGGGTTCGATTTCCAAGTCGGGCAAAGTGAGATTGGGTTTTTCCATCAGAAAGTAGCAGCCCGGAATCTGGAATTGTGTCGGTTTGATCACAAGAGGCTCTCCGCCATTACTTAAAGACAACTGGCGTAATGCGTGTTCACCTCTGCCTAACTCTCTACGGATTACACGCGTGAAAATTAAGTAGGTGTGTGTATTTGACAACTACAAGAGCTAGGTAAAGTGCGCCAGGCAAGATGATCTCATTGCTTAAAGAACGATGTTAAAATACAAAGTAATGATAAAAACAAGTCGCGAAAACATCCTAGACTGGTTGTTTGATGGAAAAAACATTGAATTTTTAATATGGCCATGTTTATCTATCAGAAACTTACATAAATTACATTACAATAGCTATTTATTACTACTAGCTGCTACTACTAGCTGTGCGAGTGACTTCGTTAAATTTATATTGAATTTTATTTTTGGAAATAATGCTAATTTTGGTATCCTGTGTCCTTGCCTGGGCTTTAAAGTATTTTGAGGTACTTTTTTCCATTATCCGATCTTTCAGCCTACCCCCAGGTGAATGCCGAGGAGTACTTTACGTCGACAGTTTACAGAAGAAGCAGAGGTAACATGCTTTGATACTCTTTTATAACATTGGCAATTTTACCCGCTTTCCAGTGGTGAGGTTTAGGAGTAAGGAGTATGTAAGGATCGTAGCAGGTGGCGTTCTATAGTTTCTGCCTACCTCTATAGGAAAAAGGCATGAATTTATGTATGTATGTATTTCCAGTGAGCTGAGGTGGACAAGGTGCCATTTTATCATAATTATGGTAGGTACATATCAAAACGTTGATGAAAAATTCAAATGGAATGATGGTTTCATATAGTTTATGTGAACCCAGTTGCAGACTCGTTGTAGAAATGCGAAACGCGATTGCCAGTGGTCCACCATCATGCCACCATCTTAGCGTACTTCAGAAAGCTAGGCTTCGCTAGGGCAACCTCTACATACATTTTCAGTCCTATTGACAGTGTGTCCTATGCCCACCGTAGTATAAAATAAGCAAATGCATGGTAATGTGATACGGGAGAGAATCACGCGCAGGCGACCTGACATCTGTGCCACGTGCGCCCGCGTAGCATACGTAATGTCACCACCTCGCAACTACCTGCAGAAGATACACTCCAGGTCACTGCACGAACATTTAAATGTTTGTGCTGAGTTTTTTTGAGCTGACATCCGTCAGCGAGTAGCCCCAGAGATACCATATACCCATATTGATGCTGTATGAAACTCTAACTACAGTTGAGGTCGGCCCAGTTGACAATATTGACGTTTTTATAAGCTAAACTTTTATTCAACTTGCCTTGTTAGTTTGTTTTGTTAACTAGTATCATGTTAGTATGTATTGGTCAAATCTTGCAAGTGAATTTCAAGCCAATCCCCCCAACCAATTGAGCTGACATTTTGCACACACCTTTAGTTCTGGTGACAATACATTTTTATGACAGACATTGCTTCATCCTGTAGCCAGGGTCATCTCCTCACGAGAGAACTCCTCAACGGTCAATAACGTGGACAAGGAACTTTGTGAACGCGTTCAATTTTGATAGATAAAGATTATTTTTGTAATGATCTCATTCTGCAATCAGGATCGTCTCCTCAAAACGGAAGTCCTCAAAGATTAATAGCTCGAATACGAAAAAGTGTTGAGACAATGATGCGTTATCAGAAATAATTACGACAAAACTAAAAATTAAATTTTAATTAAAAAACCTTTTTAAAACTAAGCTGTTATAAAAATGCACATAAAAGAAGAAAATAAACCTTGGCATAAAGAAAAGTAATAGTTTTCATAAAAGCTTGTCACATATAGTTTTTCTATGCCTCTTCTATTCACGTGACAAGCTTATTTTTAAAAAGGTTTTTTATTTATCCTACATCCTTGTAGGTGTCATTATCTCTTTCTCTTTGAAGGCTGTTTATACGGTAGTAAAAAAAAACCGACTTCCAAAAAAAAACACTAAAAAAGTGGAAAATAACTTTACTTTCGGAAGTCAGTGACTATTGTTTGTTTCATTGACTTTTTTGCCACCGACTGACTGATACCGAGTTTTTATTTTACCCTTTTTATTAGTTATCGCATCACACACAAATCCCTGTCAAGTATCAATTTCGCAATTTCTTTTACTTGGATGACATATTTTTTCCAGCTATTTTGATTTCAAAACCAAACTGCTGAACCGATTTCGATGAAATTTCTATGGGACCAATCGGAAAGTAGATCCATTCAGATAAAAGAAGAATTTTTCAAATCGGTTCATAAATGACGAAGATATGAGGTAACAAACACAAAAAAAAGTAGATTGATTCAAATGTTTTGAACATCCTTACGGCGATCATCAATCTTTGATATCAAAATAATTATTTCCTCATGACAAATGTTTTTTAAAAACAATCTTAGCTACAGCCTGTGACAACTACAACACTAGACCATGTATTTTTTCTCAGTAGCAACTGGGATGACCTTCCCGGCTCGCCACAACATACGTCGCGTAGACGCATACATTTGAATACGATGTGTGTGTAATTCGCGGGTCATGGCAGGACACCCGTGGCACCTGCACTAGGTAGGGCGACACACTGTTGGGAGTATGGAGGACTGTCCTGGTAGAATTTATATTTTCATTCATCTTCTTATTTTTTTCTTCTACTTCTTCGTGCCGCTGCATGCTGGCAGGACGGTCTTACATTTTGTTTGCCCAAAATTTCGCAATTTCCACGGCGTCTTCGGTGGCGGAGTAGAGGTCAGTTTGGTTGCACGTTTCGGGGTACAGAGGTCGAGACAGAAGGCGGAACATAGTTTGTAAAACAGCTCCACATCCACACTCTAAGATTTTCTGTTGAAATTGGGTGTGCTGGTTATTTTAAAGGGTAATGTACGCAAATGTAACACCGATACTTGGTCTTGTAGGGTGTAGGTCACTGATACGTTTCATCGCGTGATATAGGTTTTGATTGATAACTAGGTTGTACTCTACTTAATTAATTGTACACAAAACTCAATACTCACAGAATCTATTATTAAAAGTAATCATAAGATAAAAGAAGTCGTATTTAGGGATAGTTTAATAACGATCAGGTTTCGTGGTAAGCTTAGGATGGATAGAAACCGATAATTGAAATAAGGGTGGTCCGCAGTCAAGTATAAATAATACCTAAACAAGATACAGGTTTTATAATTCTTCATTTTTCTAAATCCAACACATTTATCAATCTTATCTAACAGATATAAACAAATTAAACACGTAGATTTTTAAATTATAGCCATACAAACATCATAAAACTGTGTTTCGTAAGCTAACCATACAATTTATGCCATATACCATACTTGGATGGCCATAAACCAAAATCTCATGATAAAAAACCGCTTTAGTGGTTGCGTAAGCGCAAGATAATATCTCATAAATCAGAATCAATAACAATTTAAAACAGGAATAATTTTGTTTATTTGTTTGTGGTCACATAAAAAAGGCTTATCGATACTGAGAGGTGTTATAGCGGATAAACTTACGGTATAAGCAGTGGTACAGGTTTAGTTATGATGTAAGTACGGTAGGCTGTGTTTGTATCAACTGTTTGTGCATTTAGTATTCATAAGAAATCATTATTTAAGGTTTTTCACTGTGCAATGTTTTAGCGAATCTCTGGAACATGCTGAATTATAGTTACTTAATAACATAATATCACACCTGTGTTTCCAGAGGTGGACATTAAGAACATCCACATTTCGCCAGTTATGTTGAAGTTCCACGTAATAGGGAACGAGCTTATTGACATCAACCAAACACAAATCCAGACTTCGGGTTGCTACTGAGAAATTCCTAAAGGAAAAACCCAATTACCTTGCCGGTTTACCCGACCTCGAAATGAAACTCAAGAACTCATGCCTTTATTACTTTTTGTTTGGTATCTTACCCACATATAAGCGAAGGATATTAGAGTGCGCCCACCACAGCCAATTGCGTACAGGGATAATAAAAACAAGTGCCACTACTGTCCAGAGGCTCGAGTGTAGTCTATGGCGGCCAGAGACTCGGGACGACGCGAAGGCGTGTCCCATACTGCCTGCTCATCATTAACTACATCTGGAACCCTTACTAAGGAAAAATAAGTAAAGGAACTCATTTTCACTAATGTACTATACAAAAAGGAAGTTAATTATCGAACTATCAAAGAGAGAAGATGAAGTGAATTACAGATAAATCTATTTTATGTACTACAAATTAAAAAAAAAAACTATATGAGGCCAACGTACTCTATCTTTTTGTTGTGACAAGGGCCCTACAGACTCACGCCGAGAACCCTCGAGAACACCTGAGAAGCGTGAATGTGATTGGATTGTGATTGTCTCGCCATATAGTACTCATTGAGAACAAATCTCGGCGAGCCTTCTCGCCGAGACTGACTCGTGTGAGTCTGTAGGGCGTATAGACATACCAAGAGCGGCGAGATTCCATAAAACAATGAAAAGAAATACTAAGTAACAATCTGTATATTTACATATTATGGATCATTGGCGGGTGGCCATGATTGGAACTAACGCTGACTGCTGCCATCTTGATTTTCCAATACAATTTCCACAGACAGCTTTACAAATGGTTACCAGCACTGACAATGACTTTCCAGCCGCATGAGAACCATGCTGCACTGTATTTTGTGTCACCAACAATCAGTTTTGTTTATCCCACCCAGTTCTATTTCAAAAGTTTACTCCACGGTACTACCCACCCGATAACATCAATCGTTCTAAATGTTAAATTATGTAAACGTTTTAAATGTTATTGATATGAATTCACGGATATGTATTTATTGATAGGCGTATTGTGTGTTTGTTCTGATGCCATGGGTACACAATGGCTTGGTACGAGGTAAATAGAGGGGGTCTAATGGGTTGTGGGATCAGCGGGATGTGGTATTGATCTGTTTATGTTATTGTGACGTCTATGGTGGGGTAATCAAGCAATTATTCATGGAGGCTTTGATATGGATTGGAAACTGAATTTAGTGTTATTAGCGTTAGTTTCAATATTCAGTATACTAATGAAATTTACGGTGTGAGCTTAGGTTGTAGGTCACAAAACATAATCTTGTGGAGCCTGAAGGCAGCAAATTAAGGTAGAAGGGATTTTATTTTACAATATTAAGTTTAGCGATTTTTCAAGTTTTTTTGTAACTTAATATCGGATGACGTACAATTTATTGGCGTAAAACAGCTCTTAAACAACGAAAACGCCCACAGAAAACACTGAGGTCAAAATCTCAACTCGAACCTCTCCTGAACTTGAAAGACTTAACGTCCTACATAATTACGGAATGGTCTAAGGTAAGAGCTACATTCTACTTCTTCCAACAAGTGTACCAGCCACTAAGGTACCTACATCAGTCCTCAACACACTACTTACTCCACACGTAGGTATCAGCGACCCCTCTAGCACGCAGGAGGGCGACCCTCCAGCGGGGTCTTAACGCCCCTCATGTGTGGTGCTAAGCAGTACTAGCCCCGGGCTGTCGGCTAATTGTCTACACTTGACTCCCCCAACCATCTACTGCACTTTACAGCTGTCATTAAAGTAAGTCTACTTTAACTACATGTATAGATATGTAGTAGGTCAGCTAGAAGTTTCTATGTTATGGGGTAATGAAAGGGGAAAAAATGTGAGTGCGTAATTACATAGTGGCTTATTTCATTTAAATGGTTGGGTTGTAAACAACTTTTTAGATGTAGAAGTTGATTGAGACAGATGGTGAAATAGTTTGAACACGTTGCGAGAAAACCGCTGGACTACATAAGCCATAGGCAAAAAGCCTACCTTCAATGACGTAGAAGTGGCGGTTTTGGAACAAAAAATTTTGAAGTATGCCGTGCCAGCAACACGAAGAAGAAGGTCCAAGTGGACATCGAGAAGAAGATCGAAAACTAAGTAGACGGAAACGGAAGATCTTATAAATAGTATAGAATCTATAACCAAGGAATAAAGATGGAGCGAAATGGAGAGAAGAGATATGAAAAGCTAACCCCACCTACAAATTTTCCGATATCTTAAAACATACATGGTTTGCTCAATCTTGAACAGCACAAAACACATCAAAGGCTACAAGAAAACAAAATCTAAAGTAGGAAGCAAAACCAATCCAGTTTCAACCATACAATCAACTCATATCGTTCAAATGTAAACAAAAACAGTTTCTTGTTTAGCAAAAAGCGCGTAACACAGACCCGCATATATAGCATAGTAGGTGGATAGGCAGTGGTGGTAGTACCAAAATAACGTTGAGTAGAAATGGTAGGGCCTGCGTGGTGCGTAGCAAGCAGTTGGCCAATATTCTACATGGAGCACTGTTGTGTTGCGATCCGCTGTGGTGTGAAGCGTGAGAGATAGCGGGTATTTTGCTCTACAAGCTTTCTTGCTAACAAAAGAAAACCAGAATCACTGATAAAAAAAAAATAGAGTGCATCTCTCTTCGGAGTTAGTCAAATGTATGCAGTATGCAAATAATTTGTGAGGAACATCAGCCATAATTATCAGTACATTGAGTCCATCTCACAGACACAATGTTTACCAACTCGACTAGTCTACTATCTCTGATGATCGCTATGATTGCACATATTATACCTCTGCAATCGCTCGTCATTCAACACGGTTCTCAGCAATTCTCATCCAGCTTCTACCAACCACCCTGCGAAGATCGTTTCACCACCTAGCCTGAGGGCCGTCCGTTCATTTCCCCGCACTCAGCTCAACAGAGTCGTAAGTAACCCCGCGACCGCTTGTGTCATACACCGACCCTTCTAACACAATATTGCTTAATCCGCTGTTGCCACGCGACCGACTCGCGCAGAGCACATAAATGGGCCTCTTTGTTTCTTATCACCAGCACATAGCATGGGAAACACGGTTCTTTATGTACTTCATTATGTGCTGCGTGTCTGTTTGTGTTCATTGTTTCCTTACATAGTAACAGCTCTCTGAAATGTAGCGTGGTTTTCTAAAAAAAGGTTTAAAGTCTCTTTTTAAGACTTTGTTTTTCTTTGCACTCAATTATAGCCGTTTTTAATTGCTTTGATCATCAGTTTTACCACAAGACGTCCACCGCTGGGAAAAGACCTTTCCCAAAAATCGCCAAATCGACAGATCTCACACTGCATCCAGCCAATTCCCGTAGCCTTTAATCATATATAGATAGTTTAAGTTAGGTTCGAAGTACATTCACATTTCGCCCGTTATGTTTGAGCCCCATGTAAGAAGGGCGACCCTGTTCCCATCAATTGGGCACAGACTCTAGGGTGCTACGGAAAATGTGCTGGTGGGAAAACCCAATCACACTTTTTCCGATCTGGGGATCAAACCCTGGACCTCGTGCAGTCGCGCAGTCGCCACTCGCAGCTACTAGACCATCGAGGCAAAGGTTGCATGATTATGATGTCACCGGAAAGACATCAACACTGGTTATAGATCTCTCCGAAAAAACGCCTCAACGACCAGTTCTACAGTACATCCATTATTAGGTAGGTACTTAAAAATCATTTCTGACATAGCTACTATCAGCACGCATGTGACGCATGCCAAATTGATTAGTTATCGATTCGCAATCATTATTGTAGTAGTTGTTTTTATTATACCTAACTCGGGCCTACCTTAACAGGTCTTGATGTACTCCCTCAGTCCAGGGTTACATTAAATTAACGAGCAAAACTTCATGGCCGTATCGATAACAAATGGTGATAAAACAAAAGAAAAAATTGTAGGAATATAATGCGTTTTACATTTTTCTACGTAGGTACAACCAGTGCGGATTTCTCATTCGCGAAAATGAAAACATTCCTATAAATTGTTGTCCTCTATTTAATCCATCTAAGCAGGACGTATTTTATTCATTAGTGCTTGCATTGTTAATAGAACCTCATGCTTCTATAACTAGACCCAGCGGTCTAGGCTATGCTTTTCCTGACGAATCGTATGAACTAGATTGTTTGATAGAGAGATCTCTGGGTTGTGTTAGTGACCTTCAACTTCAAGAGAAAACGGGTTTTCACTCGCACTAAGACATCTTAGAGCGAGTGAAAACCTATTTCCTGAAATACAATATTTGGGCAACTGATTGCACAATCAGTTGCCCAAATATTTCATTGCTGTGAACCTGTTTGTCCATAAAAGACAGTTGAATAGAGTCAGCTAAAGTTTCGACCTGCTATCGGAGCAGTAATGACTGATGAACTTTTTCACACGGAAATCCGTCTCTAGCAGATTTCCAATATTTAACTGAACCACAGCACAAGGAGGTACCTACAGCCTATGCCAACGTTTCGTAATAACCTTGCCCAAGTGCTGCCTACCTACACATATGTATATACCTCTAACCTTAGTTTAATATCACAGAATGGTATTTTCAAAACGTAAAGATTACAATGAGTTACGGTACACCGTTGCTGGCTTGATCGAAAAAACTTTTCTATTTCTGTTTCCATCAAACATACGTTATCGCTACTTTGACGACACATATTTTAGTGTTTTGTTTACCATATAACCTGTAAAGAACTGAAACCTTTATGTGCTTTCAAAATACGGGTGGTTTTGGCATGTATTTGCAATAGTATTCCGATAACGCTTATGCTCATGAAACGTGACGGCGAGCCATGACCAGCGCAATGTTTCGCGTTGCAAATTTTGCTTATAGTCAGTGAAAAAGGAACATTTACTTATTTAAACATTAAGTTTCACTCGGTCAGCGAATCGGGTTACTGTTGGACAATAAGACATTGTTATGACTTTTATACAGGGTGATTGGTAATTGGGTGTAGTCCTTCAAATGGGTGACCCTAGAGCTAATTTGCAACCAATTTGGCCCCAACAACTAGGGGTCTAATCTGAGTTTGAAAATTTTCTCACTCTCTACCAAAAATTGATATTGATCCAGAAATGCGTAATAACCTGTACGGTCCAAATACTACCTTGTCTGGAACAACTGTTGTTATTATCCATAATGTTTCTCGAAGTGGATAGTGATCCCAATTTATTTTGAAAGCTATTTAGACAAGGAAGTCGTTTCTGCAATTTGCACGTTAAGTGACATACATTTATTTTGCGTAATCTGCGTTGAAAAGCAAGGGTAGTTTCAAATTTTTCTCATATTATGAACTTTATGACGCTGTTAAACCAAAATTTTGCGTTCTTTTTTGACAAATTGGTTTTCGAAAGATTAATTCGTTTATGCGCTATCTGAAAATCATTTCAATGCTCTGAGCGACGTAGATTTGTCACAATTATCAATATTTGGTCGAGAGAAGGAAAATTTCCAAAAAATCTTAAAAGTTCGTTTACTCCGGAACAACTCAGATTGGACCCCTAGTCATTGGGGTCAAATTTGTTGTAAATTAGCTCTAGTATCACCCATTTGAAAGACTGCACAAAATTAACAATCACCCTGTATATAGAAGTTGTTCACGTGTTTGTAGAATGATGAGAATGATGACTAACATTATAGTTGATTGAATGAAAAGTATTATTATAAATATATATTTGATTTATTGGAATTTTGCCACTAATTATTCAAGCTGTACTAATATTTTGTACATTTTCAGGTATTAAACATACATACTGCTGCGAACTATGTATGAAACCAGTCGTATTTAAAAAAATACATTCTTTTTTAAACTACCTGCAAGTATAGGTAGCCTAGATAGGTATAACGACTAAGGCATAAAGTAGACTCAGTTAACGATTGCCTCTAAGGTCATCAACTCATCATAACTAATCGATATATTCGAAATTCTAGTTGATTTTTCTTAGCCTGTCGATGACAAATTTTCACCATATGTCTTTGGCTAAAATCCAGCTACGCAAACTGCGCTCGCTGATACAGTCATAAGAACGTCTAGTGCGCAGATGTCAGAGCAGTTCTAGTTGTTGCTGCAAGTCTACAGGAGATACGACTTTCTGCCTTGAATCATCATAGGCACCGTCCTAATCTTTTCTCATTATAGATGGGGTCGTCTTCCAGTCTAACCAACGCATCTGGATACCAGTATTTCAAATTGAGCGCCTCCCTGACTGGCCTCCACACGTCTGCAATTACTTGCATTACCTTTTAAGAACAATAAATCTACTCTACCAATATAGACCATAGATATTTATAATTAAAGAGTAAAGACGAACATTACACTCTGAAAATCTGACCCAACCAACAATAACCAAATAAATTTTCCATCGAATTCAGTTCTCCAGACACATGTACACCCACGCGACGTGCTGACAACCGAACAAAAAGCCGTACAGTACCTACATTGTATGATAGCTGTTGCCATTGCCTCGCAATCATGGCTGCCTGGTACTTCGAGCACAATAATGTTCAAGCAGTCGATTTTTACAACTTGCGCTACTGATAAGCAGCTGATTGCGTTGCTTTTGGTATGGAACAGTGCGCAAGGTTCGGTGTTTAGATTTGTGGCTATTGATTCTGTTACTACCGGGCATTCATGGCTAGTATTAAAACTACATGAAACGATTGGTCGCGAAGGTTAGGCTGTGTGTACTGAGAACAAATATGTTTTTGTACTGAGGAAAATCATAGGTACACATTAATTTACAACAGTGGAAAACTGTACGAGAAAATAATATCATTGATATCCACCATGTTTAGTGGAAGTAATATGTTCAGAAAGCCTTGAAAATGTGAAATACTTGCCATCAGCGATATCGATGATGGGAAATGTATAGGATTGACATAAGCTACCGAAAAGCTTCAATAAATTCTTTTTTTTTGGGACAAGCCCGCCACACTATTACCATTTCTTAAATAAATTCTGTTAGAAATCGATGTAGACTTCGACACTCTTTCAAACCGATTGCTACATGTTTACGGTTTCTTCTTCTTCTTCTCTTCTTCGGCTCTCCTATTCTGGCGCCAGGACAATCTGTCCTGTGTTGTTGGGTCGTGCAGTTCTTCCTCCAATAGGTGCTTCGTCATGCTAGCTATGATGACGATGTAAGGCTGTGTCTGTGAGACAGCGGAGCGTGTAGCGGACGGAGAGCCATCAGCGATAGGAAACAATATAATACTCGCTGGTGTAGTGTTTGCACCGCTATGGCTGCGCATGAGGTCCTGTTCAATTGGCAGGTCGGGCAAAGTGTCATTGGGTATTTCATCAAGAATTTCTCATGTAGCAGCCTGGAGTCTGGATTAGGGCATGCGGAACCCGGTTTCGGTCCTATAGGAAAAACCTAGTAGTCCCCTACTAATAACCTAGTAGTAGTAGTAACCGGGTAGTCGGGATGTGTGCATGCCCATGCTTGCCCCCTACATGGGACTCAACACTGGCGAAATGTGAATATCCTAAAGGTACACCTCTGTCTATCCCTTGCAGAATTTAAGGCGTAACATCACGCTAGTAATCCCTGAAGGACTAGGTGTTAAAAATTACACACGGTGAAATTACAGGAACACAGGACTTTTCCCATGTCAGTAAAAACGTGTCCGTGTTACATGTTTGGTTTGGACATGTTTCGACTAAACGTGAATGCTCCTGTTTCAACCAACTTGATGCCGCTCGTTTGTTCCATTCTGCACATATATACATACAATTTCCATGAAGCCTACATTTTGGCAAAATTTTCTCTTTTTTATCTCCTTATGGGTCTCTATTTTTTTTTTAAATAAATTATAGCCTACTATATGTTACTTCCTGATAAATTATCTTTCTATTGAAGAAAAAATGGTTTAAATCGGTCCAGTAGTTTCGAAGCCTATTCGGTACAAAAATCAAAAATGTGTATTTTTTTTGTGTTAGGAAAATATCATCTCTTACACGCAGGCAAATCCACAAGTTCAAATATTTTATCGAACCGAGTTCCATCTCTGCTTACTCAGTAAGTCACGTGTTTGCTAGCTTGACGTCGTTGCTAAGGCAGCCGACTGCACCGTTCCGTAAAGCACGGCTTTGTGTCGCTGACCGACTGACTTGACCCAGTAGTTAGGCCAAATTACTGCTTACTTTGTGTCTCAGCATAGTGGGTAAGCTGTCTTGTGGATTTACTTGTCCTAGTTCATTTTATGCCGACTCAGATGCTCTTGAACAACAAAGTCTTAGATCCCTACAACCAATGGGCCATGGTATGCACAAACCTGGATCAAAATGTGGTCAAATGTGGTCTCTGCTGGGCCATCGTGTACTCGATGCAAAGCCATGCCGTGATTGGTGTTGGGCCATAACTTAATTTGTTAATGACGACAGGTTGGAGCGTTATTGACCTGATACTGGGCCATTGTCGGCAGGGATTTAATCTAGGAAGCTATCAGAATAAATATCACAAATAAAATGTGACACAAGTTTTAACACACGGAGCCCCGTCTATCGTAAAAATATTTGAATGTATTGGTTGCATTTGCAACCATAATGGCATCATGAGATTTTTAAGATCAAGAAGTAGTTTAAAGGTCTTTTTAAACTACTTCTTGAGCTTAAAAATCTCATGAAATAAAACCAATAAGTAGCAGCATTCGTTTTGCTTTCCAATCGTAACTCTACACCCACCTAGTGATCGGAAAAGACTCGGAAGGCGATTGAACTTACGAACGCTTTAACATATAGGGATGAACATAATTATAGGGTTTCTACACTAAGTGTGTGGAAAAGTACTTTGATATTTAGTGTAGGTATAAAGTGGGTTCTTACTAATTAAAAACAGTCGATACGGCTGTCTTTTCCAAGCCACCATTACATATCAATGTGAAAATAACTTTGATGTTACCTTTTCACACCTAAACAGCTAAACGGATTTGGAAAAAATGCCACACGGATTAACTATGGCCTGGGTAGGGGCATAGGATACTTTTTACCCTGGCACCACGTTCCCGCTGGATAAATGGGCGAAGCCCCGGGCAATAGCTAGAATATTATATTGATGAAAGTGTGTTACTCTGCTGGTTTGTGCTTGTTTTGCATTCAATGGGTCGACGTGATTTTTTGCGTAGATATAAAAGTTAAAAGGTTGGTTTTCAAATCCAATCAAAGTCGCAATCAATTGGGAGAACGCCGTTAAATCGTGTGGTTAAACCTTTCCATAAGAAATGAACTAAAAACGGTGAGTACGGTGGAATCGAATCAGTAATCCGAGTCGGCCGCGGCAAATATAGTCACATTTAGAAGTCGGTGCTTTTGATGGTCAGCGGTGTCCATATCAAGTTAAGAATAGATAAGCACGCTTGATTTCATTAATTAATTAGAAATACAGCTGAATGACACATGTTATTTGATACGGGTTAGTTTCAGCTACTTGTTATACTTGCTAGTTAAATCAATAGGTAAAACTCGTATCCAAAATTATAGTGCGTCCAGTTCGACCTTTGCGTTTTTTATCGAAACCGATAAATTTGACTGACATACAATGTTTTCTTTTGAAGGACTCAAGTTTTGTCTGTTCGTTGATTTAGAATGAATAAATTTTCAAGTTTCTCCATATAACCTTTTTGCAATATTAAACCAAAGGTAAAGGCCTTATGCTCCGTACTCACTTACATAAAAATAATTCTTACTTTAAAAAAAAATGATTTTATCCAAAGAAAACATTTAAAGATTTTAAAAGTTAGTCTCTTTCTTCTGGCGGATATTGACACCATTGTGCAAAAACCTTTTTAAATAACAAACGCTATGTTGTACCCACGTGTTTAATATTTATTTAAATTGTTATATCCTTTATGCTAAACAGTTCGCTCACGGCCTCAGAAGTACTCGATAAATATTTTAATAATAAACATGAAATCCGCGCAATTTAATTAATTTCTATAGCTGTTATTTACACCGGAGAATATGTTTATTCATGTTATTGTCGTATGTTTATTAATCATTTCTATTTTTAGACCAGTGTATGGGTTACCCTTGTACTTTTTGCCTGAAAATAATCATATAAGTTTTTTTTTCCAAAAATAGTCTTGATCGCTTTTATTAAATTATTATTGTTATTTACAAAAGCAAATTGCTTTACATTCACTAGCTACATGCCATAAACGTTAAAATGACGAATGTAAAAGTTGATCTAAGTAAGACCAACCTGCAATTTTTTTTATAATTTTGTTCAAAATCTGTTAAATATCATCCACGGTCAATCAGCCTGACAGTTATTATTACTGTAAGCTTAAAATTAATTGGAGGTAACACGTCATATTTTAGCATTTAAACAGCTAAAACAGTGATTAACGATGCAAACAACAAAGACTTTTAGCATATTCTAATGACGATACCAGATAAGGGATTACCATCGGTTTAACTCTTAAAGACAATGTACCTCTTTCAAACCCTTTTTCCATCTAAGGTGTGACGATTATGCAAGGCGGTGAAAGTCTCATCAGAACACAAACAAATGTTTGGCTGCCAGTCTGTTCACTCCTAATAGGACGCAAAATCGTTTTCGTAACTTTTCAACCACACAAACAACTTTTCTACCATATACTCGTAATAGCACAAGACATGTGACATGCCTATACGCTAAACTTTTATGAAACCTCATCAAACTAGTCTAAAAACTAACAAATTACTTATCTCCATATAAAAATGCAAATTCTACGTCAAGAGAAACCTCGTAAGATTATTTCAACATCGTTTTTTTAACCTGCTCAGCACTAAGAATGCATTTCTAGACTGTTTTAGAAAACCTAGTCCCGTCCTACATGGCAAATGCATCCGCCATTTAAAATATAAGTCCATGTGCCGACATGTTTTTACTTTATAACAGCTATATAACCTAGAAAATAGATCGCGATTCTATGAACTGAGAACCATTCAAAACTACTTCTACGATTACTCCTAGATTTCTTAATACATTGCATCTTGCCTATGCAGTTTATTTCTGCAACGTCCTAGGGAGCCAGCAATGGTTTCTATCGACGTTTGAAGAGAAAGGTGTGGTCTATTGCGGTGGTAGAGGGCGCTGTAGTAGATCTTTCTGCCTTCACTTCGGTTGCTAGTTGCTAGGCGAGCTCTGTGCCTGTGTGGGTGGGTGCAGTGCCCGAGGCTGTAGTGATGTGATCGATGTTATCGACTATGTTGCTTATGGAGGTTGAAAAATCACAAATTAACCATCAGGAAACAAGTTCTTTTTGATACATCGCTAAAAATAAAATTTTATAACGAGCTCAAATCTCAGGTTGTAGCCACAAAATGTAACAATAGTAAAGCTATCAACAGTAAATTTTCCTCCTCAATCAATTTTAATCAAGCCAATCACCACCAGTTACACAACTCCAACCTTTTACTCGCAATCTAAGACAATCGACGCGATTCCTAATGTCTTATAATCAGTTTCGACAAAAAGTTTCGCAACTCTTTCACAACACTATTATTATCTTTCGAGCGGTACGCACACATGCACAAACTGCATTCGATTATGACAAAAAACAATTTTACATTCTGCCGTTCTGAAATTGAAAATTAGACGAGTTTAGACTTTATTTGTTGCAAGAAATGGTTTCGAGGTTATTGTGGGAGTGTAAAGTAAGTTGGTGTGTGTACAAAAGTGACGTAGTTTAGTTGTGCGAGTGTGGTGTGCAGTCATCGACCCGTATCTCGGGCGAACCTACCCCAACGCGAAAAATATAAGTGTTTCCGAGTGTTGTAATGATTCGTCAGTTTTTGCACCACTTTCTAAACTGACACGAGCCTAGCTGCCTAGCAACGTAGATCGCTTCATCTCTAGTTCATCGATAGCTACGAATCGTCGATCGCTTGAAGAGGCCAAAGGTGCACTCAACGTTTTATGTGTGCTCTTCTCAGTTTACACATTTATTCGTTTGGAAGCCTGCCCAATGTTATGTCAATAGGCTTGCTACCTATTACATATGGACTGAATATATTTACGTGCAAATTAGGCGACGGTATATTATTATGTATGCCGTTCCGCTGAACAAAACTTTATTCAGAATCAGCAGTTTGCAACCCTCAGCAATAAATGCAATGGAAAAGTGCCATGCAGTTGTATTGTGTGCAGTTTTCCTGGGTTTGATGGCTTGGAGACTCGGCGGGTCATAGGGAGGGTCATAGGGTGGCAAAATATGGGGCTGTTTTTGTGTTCAAGTTTCCCCGATAGAATGTTTAATGTTTTCAGTACCATATTTTCTGTGCCCGTTGGAAAAATAACACCTTTGCTGATAAAAACAAATGGTTATGCTATTGTGTTTCTCGCATATTCGCAGTCTTAAACAAGGTGTAGTCATCATAATATTATCATCATCAATCCAAGTTTCTCTTAACTGTTACTATGTGATAGGATTCCGGGTGTATTCTTCTTTATCGTGTGGTTAGTACCTAACCTAGTGTCAGAGTGTTTATGCCGCCTATGGGCCTCTCACTTGGCTTTACATGCCGTCGAGAAATAACTCTCAGGCATGCTGGTTTCCTCATGATGCGATGGTTTCCTTCACCGAAGCAAGTGATAAATATATGATACGCACATGAATCCGGAAAATCAGAGGTGCGTGCTTTGGGTTCGAACTCGTGACCTATGAATTGGCAGTCCGACGGTCACACCACTAGGCTATCACTGCTTTCCGGATGTATTGAGTGGCAATAACTAATTCACACGTATCTGAGAGGTCAATTCCTACCTGACCTCCTGCATGAGCAGTTATTATACTGTGATATAAGTAATATCATCAATGCTTATATGATCAGTTGATCACTGTCCGACCTCCTACAACTAGGCACTTATAATACCGCCCACAGCAGAGACCAACTGACCTGTTAATCTATTTCCATCAAAAGCTACATGGGTTTCTTTCCAAACTAAGTAATATTATAAATGTGAAAGTGAGTTTGTTTGTCACGCCTGGATAGACTATTACCTGGGTTTAGATATATAAGATATATGATATCCCGGTACGATGTTGCAGGGGTTGTAGGACAATTTCCGACCCCAAAGCGAGCGAAGCCGTGGGCAATATTTAGTATTTTATCTAAACTATCCGTTACACATGTCCATCGGTAATGCTGCCCGTCTAATCGTGTATGGGTATCTTTATTGCATTTTTATTCACATCGCTCCGGTCAAATGGGCAAAATGATAGGTGGCTGGGCCATCATACGGAGACACCGGTAATACGAGCTGCCCAAAGTTGGAGTTCTAAACTTTTATGGATCGCGTCTTGGTGCGTTTCATATAAAAAATGTTGGGATTGTGAAATTGAATGCGTTTTATTTATTTATTAAAATTTACGCGTTATGCGTTATTTATGTTTATGCGTTTTATTTAATCATTTATAAAAATTGTGTTAGTTCCTTCTGTATCGGATGAAGGTTCGGGTTATGCTTTTGTTCTAATCGTGACCATCCCAAGTTACCCATACATCATCACTAATATTTATTACTTTACTATTTGAAACTCCAAGTAGCGTTCTTGTTAGAAATCTGTTAAAAATAAAACTCAGCTAGGTCTTTACCTTTCAGGAAAGGTTTCCCTAAGTACACTCAAGCTGACGACCCCTAAGTTTCTACGATTTCCCCCCTGGGCAATCAGCCGCGGCCCCACCACACATCTTACTCAATGACGAACCCCCCAAACTTAATCTGCACATAATCGTTACATACTACTGTTTACACTAGCAGAAAGCTGTAACGTTACCAGTTGCCTATACAAAGATACGAACAGGTTAGCAACTCCTCGGTACAGTCACGAGCAATAATACCTATACACGTTACAACTCTTAATCAATGTTTCAACCTACTTTATTGATTGTCATTTTATTCTGTTACAAACATAGTATTTTGGATCCCATGCTTTCTATGAAAGACGAGGTCAGCCCGTGGGCGGGTGAACATTATTTTTCGACTTCCCTCCGTGCCTCGTTACGGATAGTCAGATGCCCGGAAGTCTGGCAACCTTCTTACCAAGGGGTATCGTGTTGTCTACCTAGTAACAGGGTTGTGGAAGGCAGAAACCCAGTCACTCCATGTAAAACACTGGGTGCAGCTGAATCTGGTATTCACCCAGTTAGACCGGAAGCCGACCCCAACAAAGTTGGTAAAAGGCAGGCAGATGAGTTTTGATGAGTATTGCTAGGATCGGAGGGCCTAGACGATTGGTGGGTTGGTTTGACAACAACGAGTTTAAAAAGGATGGAGATAAGGTTTCCTGTAGCTTATGCCAGTGCCATACATTTCTAGGGTTCCGTACCCAAAGGGTGCCAACGAAACCCTATTACTTAGGCTGCAGTGTCTGTCAGTCTGTCACAGGGCTGTATCTTTGAATCCGTAATAAGTCCCTAATATAAGTGGGAAAAGGCTAGGCAGATGATGACTTAGCTCTGATTTCAAAATTTCAATCGATATTTTACGAGATTAGCTGTAGAACTTTGCTAGCTGTATAAGTACTGCTCATGAGTGTACACTTGCAGCGTGCCCTCGCGAGATAAACGGCCCGCGCCCTTTGCTCCGCTAACGACTGATATTTATTGTATCGAGTCGGTGTAGTTGTACTGCTGTAGCACTGATATTACATTAATAGAACGTACTTACTAGCTACGATTGTTATTTTCTAGTGTTGTTGAATTGTTCGGATATATTTTATATACATATTTATTACAGAAGATCATTAGGGTTCCGAATTCAAAGAAATTCATGTGCAGTGGTGGCCCTGTGGTAGCGGCCCCAACTTTCGATTGATAGGTCGTAGGTTCGAACTCAGCCGGGCGCTTTACTTTGTGTAATTTATTTCATCACCACTACTATCGAAACGGTGAAGGAAAACATCGTGAGGAAACCGCCATACCAACCTGCACGGAGCCAACGTGCTGGATTACAGCCCACTCCCTCCCATAGAGTGCAGGCCTGAGTCCAGCAGAAGTGGGAACATTGCACGATGAAAAGGAACCCTTATCCGATTACTTCGTGGTTAGTCTGTCTGCCAAGACGGTTGGACGATGGGATTATCAAGTTGAAATTGATATCAAACACCAAGGTCTTCGATCCCGTGGAGCTGTAAAAAAATCAAGCATCTAAGTCTATGCAATAAAAATGCAATACCACTTATGACGCAAATTTTGACACTCTGATATAAATCAATACCTGTAGAGTACTTCCCGTTGACCTAGAACCATGAAATTTGGCACAAAACAAGGTCTCACAGAACAAGTCAAATACAAAATCGTTAATTTATAGTTATTTCACACGAAAAAAAAATAGCAATAGGGCTAGTAATAACTTTACGTCTTGGCTGAGTTTTGGTCGAAACAAATTTAATTAAATAACTATGGGAATCATCGACACGAAGAAGAAGAACAGCTTTCTGTAAACCCAAGCGATTAGTGATATGTTAGTAAACTTACAGCAAAAGTGTTATAGTACGTGCACAGAAACCAAACCACAACCCACAAGTGCAAAGGGCAGACAAAGGAATGACTTTGAAAGCGGAACACAATCTCAAAACCGATTTCACACCAAGCTTTAATTACCTTAAACAAGTTCAATTACAATTATAAAATCACAGCAATTTAAGAAAATCGGTAATTGTAAACAACACCAAAGCAATTAATGCCGAGGTACCACCATTAACGCCAATTTCCAAAACCCAACCAGTTTGGTGATACCAGCTCACAATAACAAAGCGCGCGCAACGGTACCAGCTAAGTGGTCCGCTAGAGGTGGGCCGCTAGAGGTGCCCGCTGAAGGTGTCCGGCGTAGAGTGGGACTGGTTCGCGCTAGAGGCGGGACGGGTTCTGCACGTCCAAGACCGGAGTTGTTGCTAGGTGAAGTGATCTCTTGTCCTACTGCCCGGTACTGATGAGGGCAGAAGTGGTTTCAATAATAAGAAAGAAACAAAACATTCTAGTGATAGTGGCAAGCACAGCTATTGAACTATGGCACACATAATAATGCTCAACAATATTGAGATTTTAGAATTTATTGATACCACTTTCAGCATCAATTGAAATAAGGAAATTACAGTTGGCACACATGTAAACTCTTTTGGAGGTTACATTGCAATTCCAGACGGTCTTTAAAGAAGAAACCCCTTTTTAGCTACAACTGCTATATATACGATTCGGTACGCCAATTACCAGCAATCAATGGGCCAGTTCTAAGTAGTCTTACACCAAGTTCATTGTGCATTTTAGTTTTTTCATAAAAACACGTCTTTACCACTTTTCTCCTCACCAGTACCCACACAGTCGATATTAGAAAGCGAGATGTCGCTGGCGCCGGCGTCTTCCACTCTTCACGTTGTTTGACCCGGCGGCGGCGGCGGCGCTCCGGCAACAATCCGGCAATCATCCGGCACGGGAGCCGGCCGGCAACACGGCATAGATATATTATGAAAGTTGTCTGATCGAGCTAAAAGCGCCGGTCGACGGTCGTCGCTACCGGCTTCCGTATTCTGTTGCTATGCGAGAAATTGATGGAAATTAGATTATGAGTCTGTGTTTAGTTTTGTTGGCGGGGAGTTGCTAAGCTACCAGAGGGTTAAACAAATGCCAATCGCTTTCAAAGTGTTTCTTGTCTCATCAACGAATTTCAACCATGATTGGCGTGGCGTTAGCTTTTCGGTAGCTAATGTCAATATAATTTTACTTTTATATTATTACCTTCGTGTTTCAGGAGCCTGTCTTTGGCAAAAAACCAGTGATGCAGCGGTGTTTGGTTATGAGAGTTATTTTTCGTTGATGAAAAATGCACTTTGTAAAGGAAAATTTTAGTAACGCCTATATAAATGATCGATTAATTCAAACCAGTCAAGTCTGGAGCTTTTACACATGGTTACTTAATAATCATCATATAATAGTATAGACCTGGGCGACCGAGCTCCGCTCGGATGAGAATAGAGGAAACGAGTTTTCACAGATATGAGACCTAGCTAGATCGATTTTTCGCCTCTGTATACCGCTATACTGCAACTTTCATCGAAATCATTAGAGCCGTTTTCGAGAACGTGATTACAAAATATATAGCTCATTTAAAAATATGGGATCTTAATCCCATATTTATACAAATGTCCTAAAAAACAGGCCTTTACAAAGTCTAGGAAATCCATTGAATATATCACTAATGAAACCCATTACTTTCACTGTGGCAATCGTTTACCAAGCCTAGCATTGATAATCACCTGTTTGGCGATAAGATCATCATCCAAGTTTCTGCACATGAAACTACCCTTTTCAGTCTTCACACTGTATTTATTTCTAACCAATTTTAATACATTTCTTAAACCATCCGAACCCGTCTGGCATTACCTAAGTAAGTATATATTAATAAATAATAACTACGGCGCGTGTATAGCAAGCAACATGTTTGTACAGGTTCATATAAACAGCCTGTCTGTCTGTCTGTCCGTCAGATGTATGGAAACTGACATTTTCGCCTCCGTGCTGCCGTGGACTTGTTTTTGTAGACCATGCGGTACAGTTAGCAACACAAACTGTTTTGTAACAGTGTACTTGTTACATATTCTATGTTACAATAGTTTTTTTTTTTTAGTTTTGTACTTAAAGGCATTTTGAAGCGTAGCCTAAAAAAAGCATAGCGGATTGAGGATCATTTTTGTGAGTCTATGCATTCCAATGTCCTATTTGACGTTATCCTCTAGGAAAACATAAAAGTCTTTAATAGACTGCATCATCGCTTAACATCAGGCGAGTTGCGGTCAAACAAATCAAATAAATCATCATCGCCACTTAAAACTGTATGCAGAATTTAATTATGCGAATGTTAAAACCAGAATTAAATCATTGCTGAAATCCATAACATAACACATTCTGTCACAATCCTCTAACATAATACAGTTTCACAATCCTCTTATAGGTACCTATTATTCAAATCTCAAATCCTACGATCAAATCAAAACAAACCATTCTTTTTTCTAAAACGTTTTTAAATTGAATTGGTTTTTAATTAAAACACAATTTCCATTTAACATTTCGTTTCTAACTGTACGCCATGTTTGTGATACGAGCGGAATGAACGCTCTGACATTTCATAAAGAAAACAATTATTATTATTTGTTTGTTTGTTCCGAACGTATAGGTGCTATTACTGCTGGGCCATTACGTAATCGCCTAATTTTGTGAACCGTGTGGCAACCAATCAAAACTACCATTTACCTACATACGTCCCATTAGAGAGAATTAATTTGTCAAACAAAACCGTGTGATAAATTCGTGAAAAGGATTTAAAAGTCGCGTTCGGCTGAGTTCGGGAGAGTTCGTGCGTGTTCGAGAGCGTTCGGCTACGTTCGGCACGGGTCATTGCTCCGACCTAGATCGGGTGCGCCCGCGCAGAGCCACTGTTGCTAACTCGCGTTTTATTCTATTATTTGTGTTAAATAGTGGAGCGTTGCGTGTTTGCGTTTAGTTTGTTATAAAATTACACATAACTTGCTGTAACAGGTTCTTTTATGACCATAACAAAGTAGAAAATGGCGAAGTACACGCGAATTAAACACCATGTTTGTTGATTGTTGAACTGACATTCGATTTGATGAACGGCTGCGTCATCTCGACGTTTATTTGCTGCACTTCCAGGATGTAATAAAATACTAGAAACAGAAATTAATGTGTGAACACATTGCAACAGCTTTGTTCTGCTAGTTTACTTTTCGATCACGTATAGTTTTAGACTTTCTCATACTTTTTCTTTGAACCTGTCGTTCATGGTTCACGCCTTGACAGAGTGTATTAGAAAGTCGGAGGTTACAAACTATACAGAAATATTAAGGATCTTAGGGGGTCGTCCTTTCATCACGTGAGGTTTGAACAGGGGCGGAGGGGGTCAGAAAAAAATCACGATTAATCACGATGGGGGGGAGAGTATATAGGTATATAAAAATACGAAATAATATGAATTTAATGTGTGACGTGTAAAATACGTTTTACCAATAATGAATTAAAAACCCGAGCAAGCAATTTTTTTTTCTGAAA
The DNA here is from genome assembly GCA_964057025.1 of Standfussiana lucernea. NCBI lineage: Eukaryota > Metazoa > Arthropoda > Insecta > Lepidoptera > Noctuidae > Standfussiana > Standfussiana lucernea. The sequence goes on along the minus strand of OZ059801.1, from coordinate 15,814,427 downwards.
AACACGATTTTTATTAAAAATCAGTTTTTTATTCATTTTTGTTAAAACAGATTCTAGAACTATCTGATGTGTTCAATAATAAAAAATACACGTGATGCTGGGAGGGGGAGGGAGGGGTAGCCTGAAACCTCGCGACGTCTCACCAAGGGGGAGGGCAGGGCATTAAAGTGGCCTAAAAGGTTTTCTAAAAAATGCCCAACATGCCACCGTCGGCTATAGCCGACCGTGGCATGTTGGGCATTTTTTCATTTGTCGGCTATAGCCGACCGTGGCGGTCAAAAGGTTAAAGGACGGTCCCTTAAACCATTGAAAAAAAAAACAAGGTTACATTGACTAGACCCGATAATAAGTACCTAACTACAGTACCCCGACAGAGGGCCAGCACTTATTTGAGTCCTCATCATCAAACTCTAAGTCGCACCGCAGTCACAGCTCTATCTACACCTGTCTTTTAAGGAACAAAAATGTAGAATGTAAAAGAAAAATGCAGTATTCGATTTTCAACGCTCGCTGATGGATTTCCAACCGTACAATTATAGAGTAAGGTTAATAGGGTTCGAAGTGATAATTATCAAGAAAATAACAAAAATTATTACAAATGTCACTTGTTCACGTTTATCCAAAACAATTTGCCGCTTCCGCGCGTGTCCAAACGCGAGGAGTGCCAACCTGACAGGAAACGATGTGTGGAAACTGTAAACAAACAGATTTTTTTGTGTTTTCTTGTTAAGATTATTTGTTGCTGTTCTGTTTCACTACAGAGTTATAGTTACGAAAATACCGAAATTTAAAGACCGCTTTTGGACTGAATACGAGTGCTTGAAAACAATAACAGCGGTTTGAGTAAAATATTTAAGAAATCAAGTTTTCAATCAGCATGGATTATTATTATCTGATAATTATTTTAGAAAAAAATCTTGATAATTTCGCACTCTGAATTTTAGGCACTCATTACGGTGTAGCTTAGTTAGTAATTCAGGACATGATACTCCATGATTGGAACAGCACGTGACATGTCTTATACGAACATCTATTGTATAACCGACTGCTTCACTTACGTACTTGCAGGTGTGAGCCTGTACTCTTTACTTGGCGACACACAAGCCCCATCAGGTGGCAAGTGTGGAAACATTAACTCATACCTAGGGACCAGCATGCGGGAAACCGACTTGCCAAGTTACTTTGGAGAAGCCGGTAAACGGTCATTGGAAATAGACAAGCCGATGATATTTGCACTAAATTATGCAGGGTGTACTTACTTACATCAATTCACTACCCGCGCAGCGTAGCAAAATTTTCAGTTCTGTTCAAACCTACCACGGCCATCACCACTTAAACGGTCAAAATACAGACGAACGCTGGTCTTGGGACTTGTGTGAACACGTCTTATAGGCGTGAAATTAAACTGGTAATAAATGGGACAAACTTTAATCCCGGTAGGTCACTTTTTACGAGTACACTCGTAAAAAGTGATTTCTTGTGCCCTGAAGGCTGGCAGCAATGCCACGTTGGGTGGCGATGCTGATTCTTTGGCCAAAAAAAATGCCAGCCCTCTGGTCACGTGAAGAGTCGACCAACCGCTTGACGATATCCCGAAATAATAGGTGGGCACTCGGACCCCATGGCCCTAGCGTTTCAACCCCAAACGGCTCAAACACATAATTACCAATTAAGTTATTGTATTTGCGCCGTTTAAGCTCTCAGTCCCTGCAGCAGCCACCCCAGCGCAGCCCACCGTGCTAGGAAGATAGGATGGTGCAAGGGTGTCGACGCAAGTCGCATCCCACACCAAAGACCTACCCAACTTCCATGGCATTATGGTAATACCATCTGGTCTCTTCCCATCGTCGCGTGCCAAGCCATTGGGTTCTAAGACAACTGGCACCCCGGCGGTGGCAAAAGCACGACAGATGAGATCATGATAATAATAATTATTATTATAATTGACTTTGTATTAGCCTTCTAAAATGGAAATGAGAGGATTCTCCTTTCAAACGCCTGAGGTATTAATTAAATTCAAACCGTCCAAGATATAATAACTATTCCCAAATTCCATTAATACACTTTCATATCATTCCACAAAAACACCATTAAAGTAGCTATATCAATTAATTGTCGGACACATTAACAAAATTCCCGCTTGCATCCAACAAGGTCCTATGAGCTGGCCCTGTGAGCACACACCTTTAGCTTTCAATGAAATTACCCGCGACACGTAAATCATGGCCGGCCCACTGAAATTAACAGCCATTTATGTAATTATGAATACATTTATATTCGTTCTGTGCGTTATTATCATAATTTAATTGATGTGATTACATTTGTGTGGAACATGGCGTTTTCATACATAATTTGGGAAGTACTTGTGGATGTAATTATGTGTTGTTACTCGTTAGTTTGATGTATTCATGTACTGCAATATAGTTTTAAACGTATTAATTCATCTAGTCTACTTATTACAGTTGTATATACTAAAGATGGAGTACAAAAGCCCGCTGGCACTATTTTAGACCACAAACACAAATAGATGGCCTTGTCAGACTGGACCAGAAGATGGAAAGCGGGTGTGATGGCGCTCCACGGGCAGGCCAGGACGAGCCTATGCCCAACGGTGGACTGCAACAGGCAGAGTTGATTGAATATTCTACTAATAAATCTTGAGATCATTATAATCCTTAGTTTCTTTTATTGTTAAGTTACCATGTTAATAATCAGCGTAGTTTTAAACTTAAATTGCAACGGCAAGGCAAACTTGAAAATTAAAATCTTGTGATTTTTGAATCTCTCGCTCCCACTATTTAGAGAGCAACACATGATCCTTATCAAATACCCAAAAGCAAGATAACATAGATGAGGCGGCCGTCGTGGTGCAATTAAACAGAATGACCACAAGATCGTGCAGCATCAGCAATGGGAGTCACTATTGGCCACTCGGAGCCACGCGCAACCACGCTGGGCCACGCAGAGCCACGCGCCCGGCGGGTGGTTGCGTGACCAGTGAGGGACCAAACAACATGACTTGCGGGAGCCACAGCATCGGGGAAACAGAAGGTTTGCTTGATCGAATCTAGGTTTGCTTGCTAGGTCTTGGAGCTAGTCGCAGACCAACTGGCAATGCCGCATGCCGTCCTGATCCGTGGCCATCACAGAAATTCTGACGAAAAGTTTCATTGCGCTGGTCGTCGTAGATTTTCACAACACGACATCGCATCTATCGCGAAAATTTATTCATGTGTTTTGGCCCTTAGTAGCAGTCATACGTCCAGAGTTTGATTGTTTATCCATTCGTATTTTACTGACAACAAAACAAGGAACTCTCCTCCTTGTTTTGTGGGTTCAATCTGTTTTGTTTCCATTTCAAGAGCTTCACAAACTTGATTTACTGTCTTCTCTCCACAGTGACTTTCCTATGATAGTTAAACTACATGATTCGTAGTTATAGCCCGGCTGTACAAAAATAGGCCGCCACAAAAACGGCGTGTATCACACGTACCACAGATTGCCACAGATTGCCTGCCGTAAAAAATGCTAATCGAATTTATTATTGGACTGTCACTGTCGCTGGAACCATCATGGCGGATCACGAACAAGTAAGAGTAGTGGTAGTGATGAAATAGATGACATTTCCAATTAGGTGGCGAACTAAAAAAATATTCTATCTGAGCATCATCATGACTCTGATTATAACCTCTTCAAACTCTAGTAATGAGTGAAGGAAAATTATTTGGTTGACAGACAGGAGGCCTGCTAAATTCTGCAAACGAATGCATAATTGCAGCAAATATATTAGGTACTCGTTTTAGTATGAACCTCTTCGACTTAACCAAGTGGAGAAGGTTCACGTCAAACATCGCGCGTTGCTACGTGTAGGAGGCGTACTCACGAGCTCTTGTCTCACGAGTTCGGCACCAAAGCTACTAAAATGCAAGCTTTGCTTATTAAAACTCTCCTACATCCACGCACGATGGTGCAATAGAGTTAACTTTTACTCGCAGCTTGAGATGCCCTAGCTAGAATGATTTTGTACTGTTGTACACAAGGATATCTAGCTGAAGCTATCAGAGAGACACATTAGAAGGTACCTATCTCATGGACATAGCTATTACAGGCCTAGGCCTTCATCAAAATAAAATAGAACAAAAACCCGTAATATAATAGACAATAAAAAAATAATGACATCATTAAGGCTTATTTGCGAAACAGTGTAATATAGCTATTTAGTACACATGCCTAATGTAACCACATAATGTAATGACACCATAGCGTGATGATATTTACGATCATAACAGTGAAAGTTACATCTTAATGGGTGCAGCAATTTAAGTGATAGTTACCAGTTTATACAAACAAGCACACATGAATTATTATATTAGCGATGTTTTTTGGTTTTATAAGAAAAGCCTTAATTAAGTATATTTGAGTATCTGTAAGAGAACAGACAAGATAAGCAGAGGAAAAAGTTTATAGTCGGTGTTAGACATTGTGGTACAAGTTTTTACCACGGATTCAGTACCTAATTCATGAAATCAAGACTGGCCCCAAAAAATTAATACTTAAAAACTGATTTTTGACATACGTGTAGCACTTTTGTATGAAATGGTAGTATTTAACATAGACGTCGTAAAATTTAAATTTCCGTAATAAAAAAAAAATCTATTATAAAAAAATCTAATATATTTTTTTACGACATTTTAATTTAAGACCGTACATAACAGTCACAAGATGTTTTCATCACGACGCTGTCTTCTGAGATAGTAAACAGGACAGTTTGTCACGGCACATAATACGGAATGGAATCGTTTGCGTACCCATCCCAAGCAGAACGCCATAAAGACACGCACAATGAAAACATACGTCAGCAAATTACATATATTCGTAGGAGAAAATATTACATAATGTCACGCTTGTATTGCCTGAAGATTTCGCCAGAAATAGTAGATATACATAAATGTTACTGGCCAAACCCGAGATCAGCCCAAACTAGTTTATCTTGGACCAAAGTTACCATGCTAGGGCTCATCACTAAAATGCGATAATAGGGTTCGGTTAGGCTAGAACTGATGGGATACCAGGATCTGTTAGTGCAGGAATGTTTTAGGACTATTCCGAGAGTGGGAAAGTGACAGCGCTAGACAGCTGTCTAGCGCCATCTCTTACCAGATGATGGTAACCGCCCTGTGCCCAACCAAGTTAAATAATAAACCAGTTAATCCGTTTGGCCTAGGACAAATTAGTGTGGCCTGATATTGGGTTTGATAAGTAACAGATACAGTGAATGTATTCAGTATATCTGTCACCTATTAGATAGATAGATCGAGGAATTTAACCGTTGAAAAAAATCTTCAATTTGCCGTGTTTATAATAATTTCATACAATTGTCAAAGAATTACAGTTGTGATTTAAATATATAAGGACAATATTGAAGTCGGTTAGTAACTAAATGATTAATTTCCCTAAAATTATTCTACACCAAAATGCAAAGCAATTGCAGAAGTGCATACAGAACACCCACATTTAGCCAGTTATGAGGAGCTCGTGGCTAAATAATAACAGCCGTTCGGGTCGATCTCCAGGTTAGGCCGTGCTTACCTAGGTCGGTCCGTGGATGGGTCGCGTGGTCCGGCTGTCATTTGTAGATCTTTGGCTGTCCTTACAGGTCGTCACAGACCCGAAAGTATGACAAATAGCATTGGCATTGTGAGTTTGTTACGTAATTATAATACCGGGGCATTAGACAAGCGACGATCGCGAGGACTCCAACACTCGCAGTTGCTAGAAATAGATTAACAAAACGATCGAGGTAGATAAAATAAATACATTAGGTACCTACAGCTTACCACATGCTCCTATGTTGTAACTATTACTGACCTATGTTATAACAGGAATGTTGTACGGATAAGGTTGAGATCAAAAATCTTACAGTACGTCTGCTTTCCATCAAATGCTTGATTCATCGACATTTGTTTGTGGGTTCATTCTTGATTGAATACTGTTCTGCAATGGAATGTAGGATAACACAGTTTCGTCATTCATTACACCTGCGGTGAGAAGTGAGATATCGCAAGAATCTGCGCTTCACTAAAAATGTATGAAATAGCTTTATATCCTAGAGAAGAATATTATTTGGAACTATCGTGTTTTTTGGGGCACATACATAGCACCACTTTAAAAACTTTAACATCACATCACGCCTGATATAACCTCGAAGGGACAGACAGACGTGTTACTCAAAGTATTTAAGTATGTAGGTACACCCAAAGTTGGCCAGTTATGTTTGAGTCATGTCGTATCTAATAGGCGAGCCTAGTTCCATCTAAATCCAGTAGGCACCGAGGTGCCACTGAGAAATTTCTGATGGAAATATGAATACTAAACTTTCTCCAACCTAGGAATCGAACCCAGGAGCCAGGATCTCATATTCAGCATTAAAACTTGCAGCCACTAGACCAAAATGGCATTCAAACACCATAAAAAAAAATAGAGAAACAGATATTATTGAAATATTATGAAAACTAGACATTAAATTCTTACAATATTTTAATAGTGCACATAAAGAAGACTCAGTTTTCAATTTGTATTTTTCTCCATGAGAAAAAATTGGACAATAGCGTAGTAGAATAATTTGGCACAAAAGACACCTTACAACAAGATTACTTATGGACCATTTCCCCTCATTAGTATCTTCGTGTTTTCTTATTCTCTTTTATCAAAATCCACTGATTGTCACCGCCCCGCCCCATTGACACGTCAGCGTCGAAATTACGTGAACATTCGTTACAAATTGTGTTCAATATGAAAGAAACTATGTCGTGGATATTAAAAGTTTGTTAACGCCACTACAAAGAGCTGAATATATGTGGAACATAATGTAAGAATACTTTGATGTACAGTGAAAGAGATATGGTGTTTAGACCACCCGAACTGTGGCGCAATGATTTGTCTTTGGAGTAAAGCGCAATCAAAAAAACTTTAGGTGACCTAATGCTCTGAAAAAGCATTTAAAATCGGTAATGCAACAGTTAACAGACGAATAGGTATTAGGGAAAATAATTATAAATGTGACTCCCAAAGGAGTTTCACGGAAATAGGAAAACCTTTTGTAAACTTGGATTTTTCAAACGTATGTACACAAAACAATTCTTTATTTTTTTTTTTTTTGAGGAAAACGCAGTCTAACGAAGCTTCCTAGTGTAAAATTATAAACTCCTACAAACAAAATACTAACTAAAACAATAAAAAAACTTTTTTGCAAAAAAAAACCGACTTCCAAAAAAAACACTAAAAAAGTGGGAAATAACTTTACTTTCGGAAGTCGGTGACTATTGTTTGTTTCATTGACTTTTTTGCCACCGACTTCCGAAAGTAAAGTTATTTCCCACTTTTTTAGTGTTTTTTTTTGGAAGTCGGTTTTTTTTTGCAAAAAAGTTTTTATTTTACCCTTTTTAGTTATCGCATCACACACAAATCCTTGTCAAGTATCAATTTCGCAATTTCTTTTACTTGGATGACATATTGTTTCCAGCTATTTTGATTTCAAAACCAAACCACTGAACCGATTTCGATGAAATTTCTATGGGACTAATCGGGAAGTAGATCCATTCAGATAAAAGAAGAATTTTTCAAATCGGTTCATAAATGACGAAGATATGAGGTAACAAACACAAAAATTTCCAGCTATTTTGATTTCAAAACCAAACTGCTGAACCGATTTTGATGAAATTTCTATGGGACCAATCGGGAAGTAGATCCATTCAGATAAAAGAAGAATTTTTCAAATCGGTTCATAAATGACGGAGATATGAGGTAACAAACACAAAAAAAAAAAAAAAAAAAAAAAACAAAAAAAAAAACATACAACCGAATTGAGAACCTCCTCCTTTTTTAGAAGTCGGTTAAAAATAAATCAAATCCAGTCAATCCCATAACAATACGACTATGACTACTGTACAAAATGCCTGAATAATGTAAACATCGCCCCGACGAGTACCGTGATATGTCACCGACAGAGACAGTGGTCGCGCACGACCCCACGTGGTGCTGCTGACGTCAGCACCGGACGGGTCGATGAACCCTTTATTTTTATTGAGCGGCGTATAGCTGGCCCGATGGAAGTGCTGAAAAAATGTTCCAGATTGTGAAAACTGCTGAAGTATAAGTTATAAGTGATTTCTGAAGAATTTTGTTATTGTCCCCTATGAGTCCTATGACATAGGAGTTAAATATAATTGCCGAAATGTTGGTGCACTATAGATGCCACTATGCATAGCTACACCTCTGCCTATCACTTCTGGTAATTATAGGGTATGTTGTGTGGTATGTCATCGTAGAGAAATAAGTGTTATTAGTCTTATTTTTAGCAAAATTTTGATACTTTGCTGAACTATGGCTAATATTCTTATTTTCCTTTAAGATAATAATTCTTGCTGATTTTTATCAGTAACAATGTTCACATGTTTGTCCTTCACTAAAATACTTTCTTATCGCCATACAACATTAACAAGTAATTGAATGGTCACGACTATACAAACACGACCTTACCTAACCGATGCATTGTAAAGCTCGTAAAATAAACTCACGCCTGTATTTTCCCCAAGGATTAAGTAGAAGAGAACCTTAAGCCCCAATGCTATTAAAGGGGGAGCCATCAACCAGGCACAAGTCTTGAGTTCTGGCTGCTACTGAGAAATTCCTGAAGGGAATCGAACCCAGGGCCGCATGCTAAGCAGGAGCGCTTGTAATCACTAGAAATCATCAATTATTTCGCTCTGATGTTAAAACAGATTTGCTACCAGCTCCTCTGTTAACCTAGATCGATAATTTTTAAACAAAGACATGAAAAAAATCTACAATGGCCGAGAATTCGCAAACGATGCGAAATATTCGTGAAAATCTTTTAACAGAAACCAGTACGAACCGGTTGGAGATCACAACTGGATATGAAAACAGTAATAAATTGCCACAATAAAAAGCAGCTTTTTATAATCGTCCCTAATCACCACGGCTTGGCAAGCAGGCCGGTGATACATACCGGTGATAGTATTCTTACTGTCACCCAATTCGTTTATTGCCTACCTGAAATTCTCACGCCTTGTGCTATTCATCTTTATAATCTGTGAAAATCAGACTGAACAAATAATTATCGTAAATATACGGAAAATGCGTAGTTAGAAAATGTCTTACTACGCATTTCTCCGCAAAATCGGTGACCTTATTATATTCTAATATAAAATATTGTGTAGGTTTTATTTTGCCGTGTTCCCGGTTAAGAATAGGGTTGTTCTTGTAGGTCGCCACCCACGCCTCTCATCCCTGGGGGCTAGGAATATCAGGTTGGAAACAGGAACCCAGGGATATACTCTTTGATAGGTAATACGTGTCATCATTTATTTCCTAGGCCCTAAAACCATTTATTAAATACTAGCACTTTGCCTGCGGCTATTAAGCATGATATAAATATAATTTATAGCCTATAGCATCCACGAATAATGTAGCTTTTTACTAGTGAAAAAATGTTTAGAATCGGATCAGTAGTTCCGAAGATTAGCCCCTACATACAAACTTACACACAAATACCTCTTTATAATATTAGTATAGACTATCTATTTGAGGCCCATTGCAGGGCAAAGACCTCCCTTCTTTCCTTTCACTTATTTACCTCTATACATTGCAGTAATTGACCCATCTTTTAGAAAAGAGTTGAGTTATATAAATAAAATAATAATCTTTATAAATCTAGACTTGACCAGTTTTCAAACATTTTTTTCAGTAAAATATGAAGTAAAACAAGGATTAAGTCGCATTTCTTACAACATGCGTGGGATGCTATGTACATAAGTACTCTCAATACTTTTTTCTGACGTCCTAAAATTAAAATCAGCGTGGCAATGACATCAAAAAATACTTTTTATTTTAAAGTTAGCCAAATATGTAATTTCGGTCGTCGTACAAAGAAGAAATTACTACCTGTATTCAGATCACGCTGAAGAGGCTTGAGGGCGTATGAAGTTAGTGTCTAAGATCGTCATGAGTGTTGACATTTCCCGTGGGTCTGTGTCTAAAATCGGTGAAGACTCGTGCATAGTATCACTTCTCAAAATAAAATTATAACTTTACAGCCACGGAGTCTGGATTTGTGCCCGGTTGATGGCAATAGGCTCGCCCCCTATTACATGGGACTTAAACATAATTAGCGAAATGTGAGTGCACTAATAGGTACACCTCTGACTAACCCTTCGGGGATTACAGGCGTGAGGTATGGCACTTCCTGCTAATTGCTGGTCTAGGCTTATTCGATTCACCAGCATAAGGAAACTAGCCCATGATGATAATACTTCTCCGGGAGTGAGTGGGCTCTAATCAACCACGCTGGCACAGTGCAGGTTGATAGATTTGGTTCTAGGACAGTGCGGTTGCCTTTCAATATTTCCTTCAACGTTTTTAAAAGCCATTGACCAGTTACATGATAAAATTACTGCATCATTCATCTTGATGATGGATGATGCAATAATTTTATCGCTAGCTGGTTGTGGTCAGAAATCTAAACTAAAGTTATCTAACCTTATTGCTAGTTTGAAATGATCTTTCATCAAACGCCCCATCTTTCTATCCTATTCCTATCTATAAACTCGTGTTCGCGAGGTCGTAATTTCTTTCATTCGGTTCTATTTCAGGCGTGACACAGATTGGGGCTCGTATAAAACCTCAGTGGCGGTTCATTCAGCCGACAGCTGGAGCAACAGCTATTAGTGCCGATCTCTTTCAAACAACCTCAGTTACGAGCGTTACGGGCTCGACAACCATAAACAAGCGTACACATTTGCAAAAATACCAAGTCTTCTGCAAGCACTCATGTATTAAAATGTAAAATAAAACTTAGTATACTTCCTGTCCAGCACCTTGTGCCATATAAGGTCTTGTCCGAACCCACTACTAACGCTATTGAGGAATATGGGTATTCCTCAATAGCGTTAGTAGTGGGTTAGTAGTGATTGGATGGGTCCAATCACTGAAAAAGTTGTAGAATTAGTGTACCTAAAACGATAGTGAAAGAAAATGAAATGATTTTGACTGACGCAGCATCAATAGTTCCGAGAGAACACATTACATTAACTGGAAACTATAAAATAGCAAGGATGGAGTTATAGGAGTTATTCTAATAAAAACTCGTTTCAGTGATACTTGCAAGAGCCATCAGGTTGCTGTCGGTGCAATTGTAACGTGTCACACTTGCCAATAACAGGGTGGAAGAGACTTACTACGAGAGAGTTACTACGTATTCAGTACATCACAAAAATCTGCTGTTCCGTACATTTTAACCGTGTAGGATTTTTTTTCCATATAGGATTCTACATGTTGAAATAAATTTGGCAACTGCGCACTGCGGGTGGTCTCACGTTCCGCGACCCCCCCGATCCGGATTCAACTTCTTTTACCGTTACAGCCCCTCTCTTGATTGCAGCCGTGAGCTCCTTCCGAAGTGGTTTCGCCGGTGGCTTCAACGGCCTGACCCAACAGCATTTAAAAGATCTGTTGAGTTCAGGCGCCGGGGAAATTGGTCTGTCGCTTTTGGGGAAGCTTGCGGCGCTGGTTAACCTGATGCTTAACGGCGGAGTGAACGATGCCATCGTCGATACCTTGTATGGGGCTAACCTCTGTGCCCTGCGCAAGAAGGACGGCGGTATTCGTCCCATTGCCGGTGTACCTACAGACGTTTGGCAGCCAAAATTTGTTGTAAGTTATACGACAAAATGCTTACAACAAAATTCCAGCCCCTACAGCTTGGTTTTGGATCAAAAGGGGGCTGTGAGGCTGCCGTGCATGCCCTTTCCACCTTTTTAAACTCCAATAAAGGTGAGGCCATCCTCAAGGTAGACGTTAAGAACGCGTTCAACTCCGTCAATAGGGACATTTTGTTGGCAGAAGTCAAAAAGGAACTACCCGAAATTTATGGTTTTATGTGGCAATGTTACAGGCACCCTTCAAAATTTCTTTACAAGAACAACGTTTTGGAATCTGCAGTTGGTTGCCAACAAGGTGACCCTCCCGGGCCTGTCATTTTCAGTTTGGCTATTCATCCCATAATACAACAACTAAATTTAAAATGTAACATGTGTTATTTAGATGATGGAAAGCTAGGTGGTGATGTTGACACCGTTTTGAAAGACCTACAACTCCTCAAGTAACAATTTAAATATACATATATATATATATGGCCTGGACCTCAAACCCTCAAAATGTGAACTCTACCTTTCCGACATTACCGACAGACAGACGACTAATAAATAAATGTAATGCCCCACAAATCAAAATTTTTAGAGGACAGCTTTTCTCCATATAGCGAAGACAAAATCAAAATTTTTTACGACATTGCTGACAGACTTTCCAAAATTAATTTGCATTCGGCATTCACCCTCATTAGATATTGTTGATTTGCTCCAAATTGTATGTATTTTCTGCGAGCATCTTCCTTGTGGAAGCAACCGGACTTTTTGGACAAAATTGACAAAATTATTCGCAACACCCTGACATCCATTTTAAATGTGTTGGACGACCGAGCGCGGCTGCAAGCCACCCATCCGTTTTGGTGGCCTTGGCGTCCGCAAAATTACAAGTATCAGCTTACCAGCGTTCCTGTCCTCTGTCTACAGCACCGAAAAGTTAACCAGGAAAATTTCAGGTTCCTCTCTGGATGACTCTGGAGTGCCGTGCTTGACCGACGCAGTGAACGCCTGGAAATTGGCTTGCCCGGATATGTATAGGCCCGTAAACCCGTCATCCCAGAGACAGTGGTACGAGCCGCTCTGCAGGTTGGTATGGAACAATTTAAATAATACGTCAACCAATAATGCCGAGCGTGCCCGCCTGCTGGCTATGGGCGAATGGGAGTCGGGCCTCTGGCTTCGGGCACTACCATAACCCAACATAGGCACTATGCTGGGTGACACCACGTTTAGACTCGCTACTTGCCTGCGTTTGGGCTCTCCTTGCGTGGCCCAACACCGCTGTCAATGAGGCGAAACAGTCGGCTGCCTCGGACACCATGGCCTTTCGTGCAGTAGGAGTGCAGGTCGGATAGCAAGGTACGCCAGCATTGATGACATCATCCGTCGTGCTCTGTGTGCCAGCCATTTTAGAACCCAACGGCTTAGCACGCGACGATGGGAAGAGACCAGACGGTATGATCATAATGGCTTGGAAGTTGGGTTGGCCTTTGGTGTGGGATGCAACATGTGTCGACACCATGTGCGCCATCCAATCTTCCTAGCACGGCGGGCTGTGCTGGGGCGGCTGCTGCTGGTGCTGAAAACCTCAAACGGCGCAAATACAATAACCTCATTGGTTGCTATGTGTTTGAGCCGTTTGGGGTTGAAACACTAGGGCCATGGGATCCGAGTTCGCACCTAGTCTTTCGGGACATTGCCAAACGGTTGGCTGACTGTGCTCGTGACCAGAGGAATGGCCTATTTTTGGGTCATAGAATCAGCATTGCCATTCAACGTAGCAATGCTGCCAGCCTTCTGGGCACTATTCCTGTTGCCAGCGATGTGGACGAATTTTTTGTCGCCCTTTAATGCTTTTCTTCTTTTATCTTTGTACATATTCGTATTATTATTTTAAGTTTCCATATTTTATTAAATAACATAATGGTCACCATGTAGGTATTGAACTTTTGTAGGTAACAACTATTTTTGTTTTAAATTGCCGATTCACTGGGGGTTCGGAATGATGTACAGAGTAACTGAATACGTGGTATTCGTTTGTGCGTCGGTGACCCTTCCACCCTTATACTTTCTTTTTAAGTCATCGAGTTTCACTATGTAGAAACGCGTAAAAATGTTTGCGTGTCCAGATGACGAAATAATAAGGCATACTAATTTTGAGTTTCACTAACTGGACACACGTGTGTCCAGTCTTTCGTGTCGAGTTTGTGACTAACCCAGATTTTCAATGACGTTTCTTCTGGTAGGCTCTCTACAGTCTCATAAATCTCTTTGCTTGTCAAAAAATAGTCACCACACTGTAACCCCATCACATGCGGTCTAGGTATCCGAACACGACGTGAATCTCTGTCCGATGTGTGTCGTGCGATATCGCAGCATATCTAGCGGCCGTTGTCACTACTATATTTATAATTCACCACGGAAATATGCGCGTGGGCAAGCGTTTCACTATGAAAGCTTTTAATCAGGGTTTATTGTTCTCTTATCTAGGTTGGGCATTAGCGGTTTGGACCGACTTGGAAAGTTAAATCAATGGCTTATCAGATAGCTGTTGTTTTATTAATAACCCTTTCTGATAGATATAACCAAGTGTTATAAAATTATTGATAGATCCTGATTTCCCGGGGTTTCTGTTGTGACTTGTGTCTTCTTCTGATGATTTAAATGTGTGCTAATTAAAACTTTAATGCGGTAATCGGCAGTTAACTACTTTAGGGAGAGAATGATGCGACAACAGGAAGTTCACCTGGCAAAAAGCCTTCTTAAAAACTGAACGAACAAACAAAATTATCGACAGCTTTGAATCCTAGACCATCTGTTTACCACTGTGATGAACTTTAAAAAGAGTTTTCATAAGTAATTAAATCTTTCTCTACTTGCAAACAAAAGATCGCTAATTTTAATTCCTTCGACGTCATTTCCGAGTCGCTTAATAGATGGTTTTCTATTATTTGTTAGGTTATTTTAAGAACAAACAATAACATTTATCAATTTAAAAATAAAACTAAATTACTGAATAACTTCCTCCAAGGAAAAAATTAAGAAATAAACATATTTTTTTGTTGTCTACTCTATTTTAAAACTCAGAGTTACAAAGTAATTTATGTTTCATTCAATACTGGCGATGTCACGGGACTCTACTAGATTTAACATGCGGAAGAATGTAAACAAAGGAATAAATTATTTGAACCACGTTTGACAAAGAGTTAGAAAATGTTAGAGCGTTCGTAGGGGTTTATACGGAAGGTTAAACCTCTGAACAAAACGTGCATACAATGGTTATTGCTGAAAAGTTATGTGTTAGGTTATGTTACGCGATAATAATGAGTACAAGTTATAAATATTTTTAAAACGAAGGCGGACACGGAAGCGGTATGCTAAAACTGAATTACTGCCATCATTTGGGATATAACGTAACATTTGCCTGCATTTCCGCGCAGGGTTAGGCAGAAGTGCCAGGTATAGTATATCGTGTAGTAATCGTACTCCGGGCTGCTGCTGATAAATTACAAACAAAAAAATCCAGTCCCCAGTCCAGATATTAGCACCTCTTGCTCAACAGTAACGTCTGAAGGCACTACACCAACGTGGCAGTCTTTAAAATTATAATCTGTAGCTACGATTAACTTTTCTGGTAATATTAAAGTTTTTTTTATTTTTATTTTACTATTGGTAGCAGTGATTGAATTTATACAGTTTCCCTGCTACTAATATAGCTGCGGAACAGAAATACACAAATAAATTAGTCACCAGTCCACTTGTACGTCAGCTGGCTCTCAAGCGACTCGCTCAGCGACTGCCCATAAAATTAGGATAGTTACTGTCTTCTGCTAAAATTATATATTATAATAATTTTAATAATTATTATATTACTAGTTTATTTTATTGTAATCGACTGGCGAGAGGTGGAGGACAGCGCACAGCGCATAACTTTGCAAGGTTTTTCGTTCAGCAGTAATAGCCACAGTTAATTGAATGATTAATAACTGATTGTAATATAATTCGGAGAACCGTGAGGTTTTAGTTACTCCGTGGGTTTTAGAAATACGGAGGGATCGTTCCTGATAAATGTCTAAATTTAATAATATTTTGTCGGAGGAATCGGCATCCTCATTTCGACAACTGACAGCGATATGCACTAATCTTCTTTATAACAAGAGAAGATACGTTCTTGTACCAACGCTTATTGTAGAAATGTTTTTTCTCAGGTTGCTCTATGAATGGGTGACTACCCATCACATACCGAGTTTCTTCTGAGAGCACGTTAAGCCGTTGGGCTGTCCTTCGTTACAGGCAGTCAGTGGCACGAAAGTCTGACAACCAGTCACTCCAAGGGGTATCGTATAGCCCAGTAGTAAGTGGGTTCTGGAGGTCAGATAGGCAGCCGCTCCAGGTAAAATACTGGTATTCAGCTGCATCCGGCTGGAAGCCAACACACACATAGTTGGAAAAAGGCTAGGCAGATGATGATGACGTCTGTAAAGTGGTGCATTTTGTCTCAAATAAATAAACACAATTTCTTCTCTCGGTATTGCTCAAGGATACAAGAACAGGTCATACCGAAGATCTAGAAGCTTTTCCAGGTCCGCAAAGTTAGTACGCCGGACGTACTAAAGTGTCTTTGCTAATGAAGTTTAAAAGAAGATAATTTGCTCGAGGACTTCAACCAGTTTAGTCATAAAATCTTGATAGTGTTAATGCATCCGTAAAATATTAATGTTTTTTACTTTAATCAAGTGATCGTATATACTCGGCGCCAGTTGTACCGTTGCTACTACTGCCTGCTTGATTTATTTCGAATTTAATAGGAAGCGTCTCTTAATATTTGCTTTTACATTTTCTTTAACTAGTTTAATTTTAGATTTTCCTGATTCCTCAACACTTATGTTCATAAAAATTATTGGCGCCATCCGAGGCGTTGAAAACATATCGTAACTAATATTTTAGTGACAGATTCTCATTTCCTATGAGCAAAATGTGGCAAATAATTGGCGGCTACTAAAATATTGATCAGACTACGTGGTGATAAAATAAAAAATATTCTTTACCACTTTTCATTTTTTTTTACCTTGAACTAAATAAGGTTGAATTTAAATAGGTATTTCACTACAACTAATAGCTCTGCTAAATACTGTGATTTTGTCGAGTTTATTTGATTGTAGCGATTATTTGAAGTTTACAAAATGTTTTCTACGTTAATAAATAACAGAAAATAATAAACTTAAGCTAAATTAGTCCTGAAGTTGTAAACGTAAGAACAGAACAAGAATCCATCTGGTATTCAAATCATAACAGGAACACCCCACACACACACACACACATGAACCGGAAAACCGGTCGAGAAAACTACACAAACCGATAAGTTTATTATTACAAAATATAGAAACAACCAACACACGAAGTTTTTACTACTTGTTTTCGCAGCTGAACAATTTAAATGTTTCATCTTGAAAAATATACCACAATTTATCCCGACTCTCCTTGTTTTCACGATATATTTAACTGAAGTGAAATGTCGTAAATACCTTCACGGTCAGTTCCTGGTTGTCACCGGCAGAGATCTAGGAATGCGGTTCATTCGCGTCATTACTTTGTTGATTGTGATATTTTTTCAATATTACGTCGGAAATACCTAAGTAGTACGTATATCGTAGATTTAGAGCAGAACTTTTATTAATATTGTAGGAAACGCATCAGCATTACGTTGACGTTATTGTTGGCACTAGAAAATATGGATACATACATATGTGAAAATGTGGCTACATTTCTTTGTATGCCGACAATTTCCATTATGATCATTTTTCGTTCAAGAATTACGATATATCCATCGACTAAAACTAGATAGTAGGTGGATCTGTAGGTTTTTGAAACATCCTTTTAAACTGCTTTCTTATACCAGCTGAAAACTAATCATATCATAGCTGCATCTATAAAATGATTCGTGATTATAGACGTGTTATGAGTACCTTTTATTTGTTGGAATTATGGGTCAAATACAACCCCTAAGGATCTCTACGACTTGTGTGGGCGTGTTTTTATCGTTAAAATCAATCAAGAACGCCGACAGCTCGTCGATGCCGTACAGATTGATCTAGTGTTTTCTCTCCTTTACAAATTGGCAAATAAACCAAAGGCCTAAAGAACAGAAAATAACTACTGCTGTCCTGACATCAGTCACCAGTTACGTCAGAGAGCCTGGGAGCTTAGCAGGGATCTGACATGGAGGAAAATTGCAGGTTTTGTTTTGTCACTTACAAGTTTTTAAGTTGAAAAGCATTCAGTTGGCGTTCCTCGTAGAAGATGGTGGGACAATCTAGACCGAACCAACGACCAATGGTCCACATAAGTACAGGATCAAAATGTCTTCGTCTAGCTGTGGGCTGATGCAGACTGACATTATAAGTAAGGAAGTGTTCTCTGCATTGATCCCAATATTATAAGGAATGATTTATCGCCAAGTTACTACACGAATAATACATGAACAAAATATTGCTACTAGCTATAACTTTTAATACCATTTAACACAGTAACAATCACCCCCACACAGTTCACACATACTGCGACTAATACATGCAATCTATTCGTAGCATCGTTTAATAAGGAAACGGTAATGATAATACTCATAAAATTATCTTTTCATTATAAAACTCAAATTAAATTACATAAGTATTGAAAACGTTCCAAGTGTCTAAACACCGAATAAGTTACAATTTAAATAATTGAGAATTTTGGGCCCGCAGTGAGTTAATGTAGGCTCCACAAGAAGAGATTCCATAATATTCTATCCATCGGAGATACCTTGGCCAATCAGCCCCGTTGACGGTTTGCCGATACTTTATACCACAAGATAAGAGATATTCTAGTTTGTGCGAGAAAAGAAGAAAAATACTTCAAAGTAGTGCTTTTCTCGGTTTTCCACGTAACCAATTATTGTATCTTCTGAATGCAGGCTTGGGTTGTTCAGACCAGTACCTATGCTCAGTCTTAATTTTACAATTCTCGAGAAGTCTTTGGAGCGGCGAGGACATCGACTTTACGATTGGCAGCAACATGCATACATACCAAGTATTCGAAAAAGGTATAAAACATTTAATATGCAGTTATTTCAATACATTGATTTAAAGTAAAATTCAAGTATAATGCCCGAAGGATTACGTAGTGATGTACTTACATAGTTCTAGTTATGTCGAAGTAAAGGGAGCCTATTGCCATGAACCGGGCACAAATCCAGATTCCAAGCTGAGATAATACTGAATTCCTAATAGAAAGACTTAATACAAAAATTCTTTGTCATTGTAATAAAAATATCCGTGTTTAAACAAGTCATCATGAGGCGCCACAATATAACACCTGACATCAAACACTTGTAAAACGAATTATAACAAGAAACAATTTGATATCAAGAACAGAATAATACCAGAAATTAATAGCTTTACATTTATCACTGTTGCTTTAATTTCCCAATGTTTTAAAACGTTAAAAAGCTAGTTTTAACCGGAGCCATTAATTATAAAAAGCAGAAATAATGTGTTCCCCTCGCGTTCCAAGTGGGGCAGCGTAAGTGATAATTTCATATGCGCGCGCGCCGGAGAGTGACCTATATCGATGCGGTGATCTGGATTAAATCAAGACAAAGATCAGCAGAAAAAATGCAGATTAGTATTATGCCTATTTTGTTTGAGACCAGAGGACTCATTAATAAAGTGAAATCCTATCAGCGGTATCGATGAAGAAAACTGAGAAATGCCAAAAATTGAATGCCAATTCTGTTGATGTTGTTGTTGTATAATGAAAGTCGCTGCAGAAATACGAAACACTTTGCAAAGTGACTGCCTCTGGTAAAGACTGTCTAAACAATAGGCAGCCACAGTTTTTGTTAGCTTTTCATTTCTGGTCAACTTTTCTGAGGTGACTAAAAGGTTAAAGTACAGCAAGAAGTGCAAAATGAAGCCTAAATTAAATTACAAACTCTTCAAATTTTGCGGTTTCGTTCCTAACTATCTTGATGTACCCGTACATCTTTAATCCTATATCTTACTTATCTTACCTTAAAGCTTACTGCCATACCCCCCTCCCCCACCCAGTGTTACCTCATATCAGTAATATGAACATTATATCTTATAAAATGCGCCTTTCAATGATTTATCGCGGCGGCGCTGAGACAATCTTAATGGGGTTTTCGCCATTAGAAAGCTCCCCAGACCCGGCGCCATAAAACTTTATGGTGTTCTTACCTTCAGTCTTTTAAAACCACTTTTTTAAAATTGCAGTCAAGTTTATATCTTGTAATGATATTATATATCGATTCTATAATATTATTTTTTTATTCCTGTACTACATTACCATAGACTTACTGAAAATTTATTAAATTTCGCCCCAAAAAATACCTAACTTCATTCAACTATCAATGCTATATGTAAAATGAAAGAGGATCGTCAGTTATAGTGCATCAAATTAAATTTTCTTCTTAGAATACAGACAGCTTTCTTATTAATTGGATATTTGTCGACAATTATTCCACCATAACGTCTTGCAGACTTGCCTCTAATAACGATAGTAATCAAAACCCCATAATTTCCACAGAAAGCTGCCACCAAAATGATACAGACAAATAAATTTACGACTTCCTGTTTTTCGGCAAGCTGCACCGGTAACATGCTCAGCGTTAACCCAGATGAGAGCAGCTTCGCGACCACCAGGGCGCCATGTCTAAAGAGAAGTAATAAAAAAACGGGTTTGTCTAAAATTACACAAACAACACCTAATATAATCGCACCAAAATATTATTATGTAGGAACTTCTATACCGGTCCAACGAATATGGAAAATAGAGAACAGAAGGTCAACTCCAAAGGACGTACAAGTGCATACACATAATAATAGTCGGTGTCAGTAGCTAAAACATTTTCCCGATACAAAGAAAAGTCTTCTTCTTTTTCTTCGTGTCGCTGGCATGACATGACATTACATACAGAAGATTTTGTTGCCCCCTAAAGTTCGTTAAATGGTGTCAAATGTGACCTCTGTGCTACCACCGATGACGCCTTGGAACTGGTGAAGGAAAGTCTTCATGAATTGTATGTTCAAGATGATTATTATAATAAAGGCGGTTGTCTCGAAATCTTCCCATAGTTGTGTCAGCAGCACAAGTTATCTGCGATTGCCAATGATTGTCAGTGTGTAAATTATTGTAACCTAGTAATAAGCCTTAAATGTTCTTGGTTTTATTGATGTTTAATGTGATGGCTTGTGATGAAATAAAGAATTTATTATTTATTTATTTCGGGCAGGTGCGTTTTACGTTGGTCCCTTAAAGTGATGAGTTGTAAGTGTTTTAATAAAAATGTACGTTTAGAAAACACGATTTTACCTTCTGAACGTTCTTCCATTACAGTCTATGTTTGTCAACGGTTGCACACAATTATTATAATAACACGTACAATAAATAATGTCGGCTTATGTCTGCCATTAGCATTTTTATTAAATATTGATTAAATGATTATGATTCCGACAAGTTTCTTCTTGTTTTGGAAGCTTGACACATTTCGTGCGTTAAGTTTTTAATTTATCGTGTAGTCATTAAGTTACCTTTAAGTTTAGCTAGCTTAGAGTTAACAAGATTAATTAATTGTTGAGAAATAAACGCGTGATTATGGTTGAAAGTTTTATTTCGTCATTTCCTGTGGCTAGCGGGTTTGTCCAGTTGGGAAAGGTTTGTATCTCGTGGCTACAGGTTTTTATTATTATCTTGATTAATAAACAAGGAGATAACACTGAGGAAACACTATTTTATAGTGAACTTTGACCTATACCTAAATGTCGAAGTGGTCAGAAAATCTTATGAACTGCGGCCGGAGACTTCGCGTGAATTGTTTAATTTACTAATGCAAAAAAATAAATGTCAATGACATAGTATTGTTAAAAATATCACGTAACTGTTTTAGACGAGACATAAAATACTATAATTTAATGGAAGTGCTAAAAATGGCACATTCATCTCAAAATAGACTTTTTTGTTTACATCTTTCTGCATCTAAAGTAATATTGTAGCATCAGTCTATTCAACGATTCTGAGTTTAATTGCTTATAGTTATAACTTTAGTCAGTTGTTTAATGCACCTATTTAAGTGTTTAAATTAATGAACAAGGACAAAACAGGAAATTTTTCGTTATTTGTGCAAAAACATATCTATAATTAGTCATTACCCTAATGGCAACACATTTAGGGGTGTAAAATGTGATAAATGCTTAAATAAAAGTGCACTGATAGATTTTCAACGATTGGCCATATTTAGGCACTCTTTTTTGTTGCCTAGTGTTTTGAAAACCGACACACATTCTTGACAAACCTCACAGAGGACATCGTAATTTAGTTATTTTAACACCAATCCTTATTCATTTAAATTCTGATAGTTAATCTATGATGAATTCACACGTGAGTCTAGCAGCAACAATAAGTGGCGATGATTCTGCAGACGGTACACGAAACGACCTAGAATTTTTATAGGTATCAGTTATTTGTGGCTGACCGTACCTACGTGTGAGGAGAGCGGGGTAAAGTGGACATTACTCAATTATGAAGATTTTAAGGTTTATTGTCGTTTCTTGTGGTTTACCTCGAGCCCCGTTTTGTATTGCTCTATTGACAACTGATTTAATTATGAGTTTGTTAAGCTATCGAGTTATGTTCAAGGACAAGCTAATTAGATTGATGTACAAGTATTACAATGTTGTAACGAGATATTGTTATCGTAACATCATCTAGGTAAATGAACGCTCAAAGTGTTTATTACTTTTTAAATATTTCAATAAAGTCATTCAAACTCAAACTCAAAGCATTTATTTCAATTAGACCATTACGGGCACTTTTGAATGTCAAAACACAAAAAACAAACTAAGCTACAGTCCCAGTCACAGGGCATAATAACTTGTGAAAGTACTGTAGTTGCCCATTCGAAAGCGTAGATCTCTATGGAGAAGAATGGGCAAGAAACTCCATGGACACTCTTTTAAATCATTGTTGTTACAAAGTCTCGGTTACATCATTCATGTCGAGATTAAACATACATGTGAGAACGATGTAGAAAGACGTGCGAGTAAGAGCGTCCAGAATAAAAAGATAAAATTAACAATTCAAAAATACAATAATCCATGGCAGCTGCGAGATGACCAGTCACAACTGACAGCGCCCGTTCACGAACATGACGCATGGATCAGCCATCATTCAACTCAACCATTTTGGAGGGAACTAAACGACCCGACACACGCGCCACCATCAGCGAGACATTTGAGTGAGCATGACATTCTCTCAACCGCCAGGGCAAATTCGAGTCAGTAAAAGATGTAAATGGTAGCTTTATCGTACATAGAACTCACACATGTG
Source organism: Standfussiana lucernea (assembly GCA_964057025.1). Classification (NCBI taxonomy): domain Eukaryota; kingdom Metazoa; phylum Arthropoda; class Insecta; order Lepidoptera; family Noctuidae; genus Standfussiana; species Standfussiana lucernea. Next base: position 15,791,325 of record OZ059801.1, on the reverse strand, counting down.
CTATGCAATTATATAATACTAAGAGACTGAATCTATACAATGCAAAGATATGTTTACAATCTTCTGCAGCTTCCACAATAACTTCACAAAGTAATCAATTAGTTTGCCCCTATGGTTGTGGAGCAGGACCAGCATTGAGCCAAGCATTTTTATCATCAATGTAATCTCCCAACTTATAGTATGCTTGCCTACATAGTGTGCGTTTTATACAAGATTTAAACTTCGTCTCATTCAGTTGTAGAATGCGGGGAGGTATTTTATTGTAACATTTTAAACAGTACCCCATGAAAGATGAGTCTACTTTAGCTAGCCTGAAACCTGGCTGAACTAGTTGGTCCCTGGTTCTAGTATTATAGTAGTGTCTGTCGCCTCTTTTACTAAATAAATGCAGATTTTTTCTCATTTGTACATAAGATTTATGTTTGATATTTTTATCTGAAGTTACAGGAATTGAACATATAATTTAATATGCACTAATCGTTTAAAATACAAACATGATAACATTGATAACTTAGCACTTAACCTCCAACTCAAACTCTGAATCTCTTGTTTGACTTTCAAAGCAGGTGGTAACCCAGTTCCGTACGTACGTAGCTACTGACGTAGGCCTAAGTGCGTACTTAGGCAGATTTATTAACAAGTAAAGTAAACTCAGGCCAAGTTACCCCATTCCACCCTCCCATTCATCGTACATTTCAGATCTAGTTCATAATAATTTCAGCTGTCATCTAAAGTAAATCCAGGCAAGTTTTGAGGTCAACTCTTTAATCTTTATCACGGCACCGATGAAACTAGTGTCTGCCCGCGTGTCTGCTTGTAATGGGGCTGGTGACATACATTCTTTTTGCAAATTTTTGTTTTCTGACGCAAGTAAAGTGTAGGTATTTTAGAAGAAAATGTGCGTCGTAAATTGAGTTCTAGTGTGGCGGGTGTGGTTACCCACCTCCAAAATTATTTTGTTTGTCAAACAACGTTCCAGTACAGTCCTACAAGGGTCTGGTAGTGCTGAAAATGATAGAGTTGGGCGTTGTAGGCAAACATTTGGGAAATTGTATTGAAAAAAGAAAATGGCAGTATAGTTCCAATTTTTGCCAAGCGCGCAAAAGGCTACTTTTTTAAGGTTTAGGTAAGGTAGAAGTAGTAAACAACTGTACAGGTATTTTTCCTTTGTCCCTCAAGATCCAAAAACTTATCTCACCAACCAACCTCTTTCGGTAATATTGCATTCAAAACGCGACAATACCGAACAAACTCTTAACAAGACCCTGTCAACTCATAAAAAAATACTTCCCAAGCAACTTTGAAGTTCCTTTCTTTAGCAAAAGCAATATACAGGACACGTACCCAACAAGTTCTAAAAAATATCATTAAAAGGAGTTCATTAAAGTTAATTCGAATCGTCGTAAAAGTCTCGCCTTTGGGGCAGATCTTAAGGTCAAATGGGGTCAATTCACGCTGCTTAGCATATTTCACTAATTAAAGAAACGGAATACTTTTCTACTGTAAGCCTGCAAGGGGAGGTATCACTCGCAGACCGCGGTTAGGGTCGCTGCACAGTGACAGGAGATAGTATCCTGATGAAAGTTTGGAATAGATTAAAGCAACTTCGCATCTTACTCTATTTGGGTAAAGCGTTATATAGAGTAAATGGCTAAATGTACCTACAGCTGGCTACATGTACGTGCAGCTGGCTACATGTACCTGCAGCTGGCTACATGTACCTAGAGCTGGCTACATGTACCTACAGCTGGCTACATGTACGTGCAGCTGGCTACATGTACCTGCAGCTGGCTACATGTACGTGCAGCTGGCTACATGTACCTGCAGCTGGCTACATGTACCTGCAGCTGGCTACATGTACCTGCAGCTGGCTACATGTCCCTGCAGCTGGCTACATGTACCTGCAGCTGGCTACATGTACCTGCAGCTGGCTACATGTACCTGCAGCTGGCTACATATACCTGCAGCTGGCTACATGTACCTACAGCTGGCTACATGTACGTGCAGCTGGCTACATGTACCTGCAGCTGGCTACATGTACCTAGAGCTGGCTACATGTACCTACAGCTGGCTACATGTACGTGCAGCTGGCTACATGTACCTGCAGCTGGCTACATGTACGTGCAGCTGGCTACATGTACCTGCAGCTGGCTACATGTACCTGCAGCTGGCTACATGTACCTGCAGCTGGCTACATGTACCTGCAGCTGGCTACATGTCCCTGCAGCTGGCTACATGTACCTGCAGCTGGCTACATGTACCTGCAGCTGGCTACATGTACCTGCAGCTGGCTACATGTACCTGCAGCTGGCTACATGTACCTGCAGCTGGCTACATGTACCTGCAGCTGGCTACATGTACCTGCAGCTGGCTACATGTACCTGCAGCTGGCTACATGTACCTGCAGCTGGCTACATGTACCTGCAGCTGGCTACATGTACCTGCAGCTGGCTACATGTACCTGCAGCTGGCTACATGTACCTAGAGCTGGCTACATGTACCTAGAGCTGGCTACATGTACCTAGAGCTGGCTACATGTACCTACAGCTGGCTACATGTACCTACAGCTGGCTACATGTACGTGCAGCTGGCTACATGTACCTAGAGCTGGCTACATGTACCTACAGCTGGCTACATGTACGTGCAGCTGGCTACATGTGCACCGCGTAGTTGGTCTTGTCCTTCTTCCCTTTCACATGGATGATTTCAATATTTATTTGCTTCCATGTCTTACTTATTGTCTTGACAGCTAATTTCTACTTTGTATAGAGCCAACTAAACATTTTCTTCTAATTCATAATCCACAGAAACCACTAAATAGGTAGACGAGGAAAATTTCCCCATAATACAAGGTAAAAGATAGAGATTATATGGTGGTTTATGACAGGTCGCTTTAATTCCAAGTTCTTAAAGGAAATCTTCACCATCCATCAAGCTCACAATTTGCCCTAACGAAGCTTCTTTTTACAGCAGCGCATCGCCTCCTTCATTATACATAACGGCGTCAGTAAAAACTTCAAGCTGTTGACGTTTTAAAGCTATTAAAGAGGCGTATTAAATTAGCATAGCGAGTGGCTCGAGAGGCATTATCAAAATGGCCGACACTCCTCGAAGGGAGCAATCACGGAAGAATATGATTACATAAATCCTGTGTAAGTGGACGCCAATTATTTCGCATTATCCGTTTAATATCATTTGCAAGAAGCTCTTTGAGGAAAATTTGAGAGAGTATTGAAGATCAGAGGATCTCCAAGAGGCAATCTGCTGATGATACGTTTGTGTGCTCTTGTTTTAGTAATTAGGAAGGTAAACAGATGTAATTAGCGAAATGTTTCATGTTTTATCCGATTCGGAACTTGATAAATCAAAAATGAATAATCAAGCTAATGAATGAGGATAATTTAGGCAAAACAACAACACTGTCCGAAATACATTAGCACAAGTAGATTAAGTTATTAAATGTTTCGGTGTTAAGTCATGATCTAGTCACTGTTTTCTTTAAACCCTAAGATCACAAGACCTACATATGTTAACAGAAATTAGCTCTAGCTAAACCCACATGACACTGAAGACAGTAGGCAGTTGAGATAAAACAAAACACTCACATTACCATACAAAAACCGCAACAACCCTAAAAACAGCATCAGCACCCATTCCAAAAACATAAACACCTCCACCGACGTAATTACAAACATGCACGAAAGTTAGCACCTCTTATTTACATGCTCGAGTCAATATTATAAAAATAACTATTAAATTAACACGGAAAAGGAAGACATTAAGCCCTTTGTGTGCTCTGCTGTTAAGGTCGAGTGCACACTGACAAGGGCCGGGGACCTTGGGGCCCTAACACCTCGTTGTTGTGTGGACAAGGCTTTAACTCAGTACTTGCGGTTGCTTTACAAAAAATAGCGTCGTGAGCACGTTCTATTTGTTATGAGTTTCTACAAGTGCGTTGGGAAGTAGTTCGAGTAGTATAAGAAACCAAGGGCATGGTTTTTATTTGTTTTTAGGCCCTTTTACTAACACATTTCGTTCTGCTTCAATGCCAAACTTGAGCTTTTGATAAACGATTCATAACTTTATACAATTCTGATCTTTGATGACGTTACCACAACAACATACCACGGTGACTATCTGTATAATCAAAATAGATAGACATATGATAGTTTCTGCCGGGGTAGGCAGAAAAATGGGAATAAGGTGTGAGTTTATGTATGTCTTTGAATGGTATTTAGAACTTTGCACCATTCACGGATTTCATAATCTACACAAGAATATACACAACAATATCCTTATAAACAGCAACACACGGAAACAATCTGTCTGTACCTATAATCAATTCAAATATAGTCTCTTCCAAATATGAATGGATGTCACAACTCATGTGTACATATCAGTAGCTGATCACACAGGTGGCAGTTTCAGCCTCCGTGTGCAATATTGATCAACACACATAAAGTCGTGTGCACACTAGCATGCCCAGATGTTTACACAACATTAGGCTGGGTGCACATAATTGCTAGGGCTTTCAGGCGCTGCCGCGATTTATAACGTCGTAAACGCAGTTGCGCACTCTCGCTTAGGAAATGTGCACGGACGAGGTGTGAGGGAGAGAACCAAAGAAAATTTATATGTAGTTATTTGGCCGCGCCGCGCCGGGACCGAATACGGTCAGGAGCACTACATGTACTTGCACTTCTAGTGTCGAAAGTATGTTTAAAAGGGAAAAAAGAGAAGCTGCATGTTCCTTTAAGTCTAAGTATGTCACAGTAGTGTTCCTATTGACGATGATTATCTTCACCATTCATCACAAACTTTCATTTACACGATCTAAGTCCTCATAGTAGATTTGCAGGTCAGTAGCAAAAAATATAGTTGATTCGAGAAGAATATTTCACACTCAATCTCTGAAAACTGCTAGATTTTATTTAGTACCAGAGACGGAATAGAAAATGTTACTGGTTCCTTTTCACATAATCTTGGTATTATTTCAACAATTTTATAACTAGTTGCAAAGGGCAGAGTGTTCGAGCACTCGAACCGACGCTAATGGAGAACCTTGCAATGATCAATATATTGTTATTACTCTGCTGCCACCCGGAAAGCAATAGCGTGGTTTTATGAAAGATACATTACTGTATAATGTAAATATATTGTTGAATGATTAGTAGAGGAAATATTTCCAAAAGGTATTGCTGTTTTCCGATTAAAAACCTTACATAAGAAACGTTCGAGTTTTTTTTATTGATGAACCCATAGCTGCCACAAAGGGTCTAGACGTGTGACGCTTTTCACTAAAGCGTTTCGTAATTCTGAAAGACATTCAAATATTTACGAGCGATAGTCGGGATACGACGAAGAAAACCGTAGTCTACCAGTTTTTACCATTTAGTAATAAGTCACTCCGTCTAGTGTCATACATACGCCTGCTTGGAAAAAAAAATTGTAAGACTATTCCCAAAGGGCGCTCTATAAACCTTTTAAACTCTTTGAATAGCTTGTGAATCCTGTACATTTTTGACATTTCCATCGCTGTCAGTTTGTCTAGTTACTCCATAGGGCCATAGCGTTTTGCTTCAGGCAGCACATCAGCCTGTTAGTACTCGTAAATCTTTTCGTGTTAGACCTCAAAGATAAAGTCGTGTCGTGTGGCTGTCATAAGAGTTTCTAACAACTGATGATTGTAAGAAGTCCCAATTACCTACTTAATTAAGATTTTAATCCAAGGTAGCAATATTTACATTACGTCATATTCTAACATTCGGCTATTTTCAAACAGATCCTACTGTGTGATCAAGATAGGCATCTACCTACGAGTATAAGAAAGCCGCTCGTTATCAGGCACGCTATCACGGTGATAACATGTCTTGTGCAATGCGGGTATTGCGACAAAGTATATGTCTAGTGGTACCGAATATGTGGGTATAAATTGTATTTGACTATTCAAATTAAACTAATAATTCTACGGGTTTTCACGGTGCCGCAGTTTAAACATTCCAGCTTCAGTGCATTTGACAATTCACTGAGATCGTCAGAAAAACGGATCATTCGATACCCATTGCTTGGTGTATTGAATGTAGATGATTAATATCCTGATATTAATCATCATCGGCCCAGCCTTTCCTAACTATATTGGGGTTGGCTTACAGACTAACTAGATGCCGCTGAATTCTACATGGAGTAAGTGCCTATCTTACCCACAACCCAATTACTGGGTAACACGATACCCCTTCATGGTAAGGCTGGTTTTCAGATTTTTGGGCTTTTGGCTACTGCTATTTCCCCCCATATTTGCGTTTTCTATTCCCTTTTTAATGAAGTAGTTATACCTACATCATTACGTTTGCTCTAACATAATAATCAACTCATTATATTTTTCAACTCAGGCGCATGTTAATGTTATCGTCGATCTAAGTTCGCTGTTTTGCGTAAGGCCCCATAAAAGTCATAATCGCCATAAACATTATAGAATTATGTTCAATTTATACCATAGCCGACCACTGCCGACCATTGCCAGCCATGCCCGATACACCATGGCACCATAACAGGCCAACCTTGCATAATTTGAATTTTTTTTTTTGGTTTCATCATGTCGGAAACCTTTGAATACATTATGAAAAGGTACATGTTCTGGTAATATACATAATTATGTATGTTCTGATTTTGTTTATTTATGTAAGTTTTGGACGTTAACGTGTAAGTTATCATATATTTTTTTAAATGGAGCCACATGTTGGGCAATATTATAAATTGTGTTGTTCTAAAGCAGGTATCTCAGAGGAGCCCGAGGTCAACAGTTGCGCCCGCGCTGATTGTAGCAGGCTCACCCCCAATTAGACGAGAATTAATCATAACAGTGCAAAATCTGGGTGTAGTATAGTTACACCTCTGCCTCACCCATTGGGGATTACAGGAATGATGTTATCTTATTGTTATTTTAAAATAACTATGCTTACTGTTCAGAATTTTCCCAAGGCGATCATCAAACAGATATTGGTAAATTTGTTTTAGAAAAAATCTAGATAAAACATCCCCATATGAAGTCGGTTGGAAAAACAAAGGAAAACGAATTATATTCCCTGTTGCCGACTGAGTCACCTACTAAGGTATAAAATGCTTGCAGCTTCTAATAAACCGATCAAGGTGTTTTTCTGTGGTTAGTTAAATGCGCCCAAGTGACATGAATGACTGAATCACAGCTGGACTAAGTCGTACGATATGGTCCGATGTGGTTAATTAGAATAAATGAGTAATTTCATGAACGATTGTTATGCTGCCATTAAGGTGCGCCTCTTGTGTTCATCTTGTAACAACAAGAAAAACAAACAGAAATATAAAAAAAAATGAGAGAAAACAACAATATTCAGCAACTGTCGATTCTGTTGAAAAGATCGGAATAATGCATTTAATATGCATTAAATTTTTGCTTTTCTAAAAGAATCACCGATGGGGTCCCATTATACCCACGTTCGACGAGATCAAGGTAGACAAAGGCGAAGATGGCGGGACGAGCTTGTCACCTACCGAAAGGATATGCCGTCGCTAACAGAAACAAACGTAGTCCTGTGGAAAAGGGAGAGGGAAGGCTTTGCCCTGAAGTGGAACAGTACATGGTAGTTAGTGCTCAGCTGGCCGGAACTGGAATACTGCCACGTAGGATGTGGTTATTGCGCGGTTTATTTGTTTAGCGCGTGGCTTAGCCGTAAGCAGCTGTGGAGCAGTACCTTTACACCTCCAACTTGATTCGATATGTAGTAGCTATAACTTCAAAATTACAGAAGCCGTTATTACAAACTTTATCCTAAAATTAACCTAAACGCTTACATCTAACTTTGTAACCTTACGCGTCAAAGTTCTCTCAAACAATGTAACCAACTAAAGTTCATACAAAACCTCTAAGGCGACGTGTCGTGCACACGTGCGCCTAAACATAAGGGCGCGGGCACACTTGCGACTCGCCTTACACAATGACTGCATAAACTTAGTCCACGTCCGAGGTCGAGCCTTATTCAAAGATTAATTTACAGATGGGGCATGAGATTGTGCCTAGTATTGTGGAAATATTGCAGTCATTACGATTGACACAAGATATTCAGAAATATTGCCAGAGATGAGGAAATTGTTTGATAAAGGGCTTATTCAGTGAATAGCTGGTTTGTACAGGTCTGGCAAGGTGATCGGATTGCGTTGAGGTGGATTTACAATGATTGTTGGTAGGTACATAATGTTTACAAATCACATGAATTTGGAGACAACATTCTTGCGAGATTTTGAAACCAATATTACTTATTTATTTTGCTAAGGAAATTCTCAAAATCCTCGAAGATGTCATCATCTGCCGCCCCAACAGTTTCAACGGATGCAGCTGGATATATATATTTAAGAAATTGAATGTTTAAAAGTTTAATTCAGGCAATCTTTTCGTGTTCCATGTTTTCACACAATTTACAAATTGGCAGCAGTTTGTGCAGCATTAGGCACTACCCTACTCTGTGTTTAAAGTCAATCCGAGGCACCTCACATTTACATACTACACAACATACATGTATGTATGTTTGTACAGAGCGACAAACATGGCGAACCTTGTAATAATTTAGTAATTATTGGCGCCAACACTCCATGTTGATCATAAACGACATACGCTAAACTAATCAGCAAATGTTTGTTCTGATTTGTACCAATATTTTTGTGGGTTTTGACCTGAATTTGCATATGTCATTATATTTTTGAGGTGTATATTGATCTTCGTAGCTTTGTCGTCTTGTTTGACCTAACTTGTGTTGTTAGGGAACGGCATTTTCCTCATAAAGTTCACTTACAATTTGTGTGACTTTAAACCCCGGTAAAGCCCCAAAGGTTGGCTGGTAGAGAATGCCATTGGCATTAAGTCCGCCTCTGTAAATTCTGTGTGCCTCAAGTATTAAATAAATAGAAAATAATTATTTCTCTTCTTTTCTTTTGCGATGTTATCAAACATAAGCTCATTAATAAGACGTTGTTGTATTTTCAAGATGTTTTCATAATAAACATTTTTTAAATCCTCTTTCGTGCAAATAGGACACACATTATAATCATAGTCCCTTTATAAAAACAAGTTTAATTTAATTCAGCAAAATTTCACCAAAACGACATAATTAATAAACACTATTAAAATAATAAATGTCAGAATTAACTATAACTGACTATTGTCATCAACAAGACATGGATTATCGAAAATAAAAATAATAAATGCATTTTCTGGCAAAAGCTCAAAGTGGATCAACCTCGTCCCATTTAGAGATGGGACAGTATAAATAAACGCATTCGTTACGCGGAAGTGAGACAACAAACCAGCATAACATGACCTATGAACCAAGTTCAAAAACTTATAAACTAAGGACCATGTTACATTGGTTTAATCCACGCGTTGGGCTACCGTAAATTTGAGTCGCAAAGACGTTATTTTGTGTGAAAACGCCGGCGTTAGTTAGACTTAGTGTGGGGTACACGGAAATAATGTACGAGTAAGCATAATAATGCATATTATGCGCTGGGCGCCATTTGTTAGATAGGAGAAATGTACGTCGTTTTGCTGTTAACCCTTTTTAAGGTTTCGCAGAAACGAATATCGGAATCTTTCTAATAAAACTTACTTCATCATCTGTCACATTTCTTTTTCTAAAGAAATGTTTTGGGTAAATGCGTCGAAAAACAGGAATGTAAATAGACAAAGACTAGAGACAAGTATTTGTCGTGCTGTGACCGATTCTGCCGCTTGGAAAGCTCCAGGACATCTTCAAGAGAAAAATGACGTACTAGGAGATCATGAATTGCAGTCCCCACTATTGTATACTAACTTATTTATCTAGCTAGAATATACAACATCAGGTACTGACAACTGCTACTGGTACTGACTGCTGTCACTGGTACTGACTGCTGTCACTGGTACTGACTGCTGTCGCTGTTACTGACTGCTGTCACTGGTACTGACTGCTGTCACTGGTACTGACTGCTGTCACTGGTACTGACTGCTGTCACTGGTACTGACTGCTGTCACTGGTACTGACTGATGCCGCTGGTACTGACTGCTGTCACTGGTACTGACTGCCGTCACTGGTACTGACTGCTGTCACTGGTACTGACTGCTGTCACTGGTACTGACTGCTGCCGCTGGTACTGTTAGCCTACATCATCCCGCTGCTGGGCAAAGGCCTCTCCCCGTGATTCCCAGTTCATTCTTCGAGGTCTAAGCATTAGGCATGCTTTTGTATTACCTATTGATCGAATAAGTACTTAAATGCAATAGTTATGAAATATAACGATTTATGATGTAATGTAGTAGTATAGTAGCTATTGCTCAAAGCTTTTACTGAAAAGGAGTAATTAAGAATATTTTAATTATCCACTGACATCTAATCAATGTTTCAACTTAATGAAAAGTGGGATTAAACCAAGTGCCATTAGCAAATAGAATGAAAACTGCCATCAATTACGTTTGAAGTCGGCGCCAAGAAAAACAACATAATATTTTACAAGACTCTAATTAATATCCGGATTATGGCTGACAATCAATCAAGAAAATCCGTTATTTTTGATAAAACATTTTCTTATAACGAGCTTCCGATTATCATTTAAGTTATTGATTTAGCATGAAAAGTAAAATTATAACGCGTTAGTAGCTTTGATTGCAGCTGTGCATGCGAAACACGTTTTACATGGACAATATGTTAATGTCTCGCTAGCTGCCTTGTTGTTCCAGTGGTTTTTCCATCAGGTAATTCTCGCCTACCCTATTACATGCGACTATAACTGGCAAAATGTGGATGTACTCTTATTTTCGTGATGTTGTGTGAATATTAAGGCGGTGAAAGACACTTGCTTTATAGACCCGAAACTTATTCGGAACGAAAATAGTGTCTTTCAACGCGTTTCGTTTATCTACAAGAACTTTTAATAGCACTCACATAAGCTTTTCGGTATGGTAACTTACCTATGTCAATCCGATACATTTTTGACTTTTATATCATCATTTTCGCTGATAGACTGGCTCTTTGGCCTGGCCTTAAGAAATATACTACCTACTGCAGGTCCATACTTGGTTTACCGCGAATACTTTAGTATTAAATGGGAAAAAACTAAGGGCATAAGATTTGCTCTACCAAATGTCATAAGTAGTGATTAGTATTGAATCAAGAGAAACTATAATTCGTCGATAAAACTGTTTTCTTAGGGATCACGCTCGGCTCAAGGCTACAATGAGGTTCTCATTTAACATCTCTTGCAGGACGGCTGAGTTCAGCAGCATATGCTGTTAGAAAAATCCGTCAATTTACTGATGTAGATACCGCGAGGCTAGTCTATTTTAGTTATTTTCATATTATTATGTCATCCGGTATTTTACTATGGGGACGGGCTGCAGGCATCGAGTCTATATTTATTCTGCAGAAAAGAGCCATCAGAGCCATATATAATCTACGTAGGCGCGATTCTCTAAGAAAACTGTTTAAGGAAATTAACATCATGACAGTACCAATACATCTATGAAAACATCATGTACGTTAGGTAAAATCTGCATTTATTTAGTAAAAGAGACGACAGACACCACTATAATACTAGAACCACTGACCAACTAGTTCAGCCAGGTTTCAGGCTAGGTAAAGTAGACTCATCTTTCATGGTGTACTGTTTAAAATGTTACAATAAAATACCTCTCCGTATTCTACAAATTAATGAGACGAAATTTAAATCTTGTATAAAACGCACAATATGTAAGCAAGCATACTATAAGTTGGGGATGCTTGGCTTAATGTAGTTCCTGCTCCAGAACCAAAGGGGAAAACTAATTGATTACCATGTGAAGTTATTATGGAAGCTGCAGAAGATTGTAAACATATCTTTGCATTGTATAGATTCAATTTCTTAGTATTATATAATTGCATAGCACATGTGTGAGTACTATGAACGATAAACCTACCATTTACATCTTTTACTGACTCGAATTTGCCCTGGCGGTTGAGAGAATGTCTTGCTCACTCAAATGTCTCGCTGATGGTGGCGCGTGTGTCGGGTCGTTTAATTCCCTTCAAAATGGTTGAGTTGAATGTAGCTGATCCATGCGTCATGTTCGTGAACGGGTGCTGTCAGTAGGGACTGGTCATCTCGCAGCTGCCATGGAGTACTGTATTTTTGAATTGTTGATTTTTTATCTTTTAACTCTGGACGCTCTTACTCGCACTTCTTTCTACATCGTTCTCACGTATATGTATAATCTCGACATGAATGATGTAACCAAGATTTTGTAACAACATTTTGACTTAAAAGAGTGTCCATGGAGTTTCTTGCCCATTCTTCTCCATAGAGATCTACGCTTTCGAATGGGCAACTACAGTACTTTCACAAGTTTATATGAATATATTAACTTTATATTGTGACTGGGACTGTAGCTTAGTTTTTGTTTGTGTTTTGACATTCAGAAGTGCCTGTAATGGTCTAATTGAAATAAATGCTTTAAGTTTATATGTTAATCCGAGGTAGACAGATTTTTGCTTAGTACCTACAGCTTAATTGACCGAGTTCACTATATGGAAATTTTGCTATGAATAAAACTAATCATTAATTCCGTGCATCTAGTATTTTCCTCTTGTTGTTTTTACCTATCTTAAGATCTTCGATCTGTTTTAAGATATCGGTGAAAAACAGATCAATAAATTACTTTTATTGATCAGGAATCTTTAATTGCACGATGATGACGACACAATGAATTGTAAAAACATATCATTCGGTTTCTAAAACTGGTTTAAACTAAAAATATCTAGAATATTACTTGACCTTTACAAAAGATGACTTCAAATATTATTCATTGATAGTACTTAAGTATTTCGAAATATGACTGTTGTTCGAGATCGTAGGCGCCATCTTGATTACCATAATTTTATGACTCTTCGTATTTTATGTTTATGAAATTATGACGGTGGAATTAATTTTGGTTGCGTTTGGTGACCAATAACGGGTTCTTAACATTTATCGATAACAGCTATCTTTTGGTCGCTTGGAACTGAATGAAGCACTTTCAGATATAAGGCAGTATTGGTTTAACAGGTTTTTATGGCAGAACAAGTGCCTTTCAGCTTCTTTGAGGGTACTTTTACACCCATTATATAAACAATACTTGGTGGAGGCTTTTGTCTAACAGTGAACGTGCTTCAGCTGAATGATGGTGATGAAATTATCTAAACATTCCAAACAATCTCAGAAAATCAAGCATGTTCTTTTGTTTGGACAATACTCCATAATATAAAAATAATATTTAACTGTTCCAAGGTCCCTTCCCCATTGAAAACATCATGAAAGATATTTCAAGTTGTTTTATGAAACCACTCGTGGTTGCTGTATTAATGTTCCACATTAAGATCTAATAATACATTGAACCGACTGCTATAGATATCTTCAATGGAAGAATATGACCTTTACATATTTATCTCACGCGTACCTACAACCGCTATTCATCTACATTATTATATAGGTACTAGGTGAGGTACAAACTCACCTAACGCGTAAATACTTCATAGGTTACCTATTGCTACTGTAATTGGATTTAAAACAAACATACTAGTTTATTATTATTTAGAAAAGCTTCAAGTTTTCCAGACTGTGCTGTAGCCACTTTCTTTCAACTAAACATTTATACTAAGATTGTGTTGAGATAATAAATATTGTAGGTAGGCGTGAGTTTATGGTTGTATGTTTTAAGATTACAAGGAGCATGTTACGATTTAAGATTATGTCAAAATCTACTTTCCAGTAGTTGCGTGGCCATAACACTTGGTACCTACGCGCTATGTCGACAACTGTCATTACAACAGAGAGTGTAATAACTGTGTATGCACCAGCACTTGGCACGCTGACGCTGTCGCGGACTCGCTTCCCGCTACCAGAGCGATGACAAAGATTGCCTAATCTTTGTAATAGCTCTCACAGCTGACGGTACATGAATAACTTGCTTAAAATCAGATTTAGTGAAGTTTTAATTGATTGAACTTTTAATTGATTACCTTAAAGTTTAAAAGTGAAACTTTAAGCCCACTGACAGACAAGGCAAAACTTAAGCCTCTGGGTCCTGAAGCATGAGATATTGCAGTACCTAGAGTTTCTTATAAAATACATTAGAGAACGTTATTGAGAAAACATTCCCCTAAAGGGGTTTAATAGGGAATGAAAGTTTGTATGGACGAAAGTCGTTGCTGATGAGACATCGGGTTCGCGAAATATTATTATGTCCACATTCAGAAATACAAAATTGTCAGCTGATCTTGAGAAGTTGGTAAAGCTCTGAATTCATAAAACAATATAAGTAAATGTATTTTACCATTTAAGTCTTGTAATACTATGTGTTCTGCTCACTGTACCTAATTGTAATGCAGCTCACAGACCCGCTATTAAGATTCACATTATCATAGTAGATTACTTGTGTGTATGTGATTTATGGCATTATTGCCAAATGTGGCATCTATATTAGTGCTTGTGCACTAATTGGCAGCACATGTACTACGTGAGTAATTATTGTTTCTACCAATTAGGACTTACAAGTCGAGGCACTAACATTACATTTAGCACTAAACTTGATCACTGACAGTTACGGCGTATGGCAGACAGACAGACAGACTCTGCCAACTTTGCCCTTTACTCGAATGACGCTGGTGAAAAAGAAGAGCGTTGAAAATCCAACAGTGCTTTACATTTGGGTGTCGCCTGGTGTTAGTTGGTGAAAAGGAGCACGAACTTTTTTACTATCCTTATCTTACATATCAACACTGTAATCATACCGGCTTGTAGACTGAAAATTGGCCTACCGACGAAACAGCAGTACCTCTTAATCTTTACAGGCAGTTTTAAAAATTCAGCAAGTTGCTAATAGCAGAAAAGGAATATTGCAGTTGATTTTCTGATCCTAATCAAAAGAAATGTTGCAGATAGGTATCTGTATGACCATTATTTCGTTGGAACAAACAACAGTAGTTTCTAAATTGCCTCATTTCCTGCGAAATAAATAAACTTACAGCCCAAAACTGACACCCTCGTGCCGGTTACAAATAACTACACAACCTATTTAATATTCATAAACACACAAACAATAATTAACAGGTAGGCAACACGTCATCAGAGGGTACCTGCCGGCTTATCGCTCCATCGTGTGCCCCACCCCGCACTTTCACGTCTTTATCTTGCAACTTTATCTTTTTTATATTCTATCTAAAGTCATTTCCCTAGGGCGGGCTCAATTTGACTACTAAAACTATCCGAAAACCCACCAACATCGAATTCCCAACTCTATCTTCAAAAGCTTAAGAGTCAATATCACCTGTGGTCTATTTCTTAGACAGCAAAAGTTAGTGGTTACCAGTAAATTACCAATCAGTTGACGTTTCGGAGATCGTAAAAGCAACCAGCGCTTTGAACACCGGCCGTAAAAAGTTTAGTCGAGTTGAATCGATTTATATCGAGTCGGATATTGTACATCAAACGATTTTTTGTGACGTTGATTTAGTTTTAAATCAATATGTTTGCGTTTTGAATTATTGGGATTCTCAGAGGGTGGTCATGCATTATTTTATAGATTAGCACGACATCACCTGCCTAGCCTTTTCCCAACTATGTTAGAGTCGGCTTCCAGTCTAACCGGATGCAGCTGAATACCAGTATTTTACATGGAGCGACTGCCTATCTGACCTCCACAACCCAGTTAGTACTGGGTAATACGACACCCCTCGGTAAGACTAGTTGTCAGACTTTCGGGTCACTAACTACCTGTAACGACTGTCAAAGATCTACAATTGACAGCCGGGATCAACGGCTTAACGTGCTTTCCGAGGCACGGAGGAAACTCGGTATATATGGTTGGTCACCCATCGACGGACCAACCCAGGCAAGCGCGGCTTAACCTAACAATCGACCCGAGCGGCTGTTGTTATTTAGCAACGAGTTCCTCTAAATAGATTACCACAATAAACCTTTCAAATATTTCCCATTCGCCATTGGATAACAGCAATAAACTTCTGACCAGACGAAGAAAAGGCATAATCCACCTTTTGCAAGTAGTCAATCCAGCAAAACAACACTCGCAAATGAAATGAAATTAAATTTATTTGCTAGAATTGTAGTATAGATGGTCGAGTTTTATATACAGTGGCTCAAACAATTCGCTAGATCTAGCATGCAAAATTATAAAATACATTAATAAAATAATTGAAGTTAAAAGAATTAAAATGTTAAAATAAGATGACAACGATTCGTCAAAGGAAAATGCCAACGTGCCTCATTAAGATTAAGATACTCATTCACAGAATAAAATAAAAAATTATTTGTCTACAAGTCATCTGAATAATGCCGTTTTAAAACGATTGATGGGCAGTTCCCTATATGTTTTGGTAGTTTATATTTCTGTGATGTAAGTGGCTTTTCTTTGGAAGAATTATTAATCTATCAGGATAACTCATGTTAAAACTTAACAGTGTCTCCAAGACGTTGAAATAAGTCGGCTTCTTTTGGGTTAGCTCGTTCCATCGTCGATTTCATCTCTGTTCTCAGACAAGATTGAGGTCAAGAGTAGTGAGCCCATACAATATATAAAAAGGAGTGTGTTTTAACAACTTTACAACATTCAAATATATACATTCCAGGAACAGTTAATATAATTGGTTTTTTATAAAGAGGTTTACATGAAGTCAATGGTGGCACATGGCAAAGAGCACGGATACATTGTTTTTGGGCTATAAATACCCTATCTATGTGTATAGATATAGTTCCCTATAGCACAATGCTATATCTAATGTTAGAAGCCACGTAACCATGACAAGCTAAGAGGGCTGTTTGGAGGTTGGCTATTTTACAAAGCAAGCCTTTAAAAAAGATTGTGACGATTACATAAACAGATAATTTATACTTAAAAGCCTATAAAGAATAAAAATAACCCTCTATTCCTAGGGAGGGGTCACCAAGGTACGCGACACCTCCACATAAGGGCGCGCCCTGACTGCCCCTAAAACCCCTGGAAGCACTCATAAATTAACTTTAAAGCCGGGGCTGCATGTTCGCACGTCACACACGCATCCCTTACGTCTACAGACAACATATATTTAGACAACCGACTAAAAATATCCCTTTTAAGGTAGATTAAAATAGACGTTTTACACTTGAGGGCATGGCTTGACCTTTGAATAAATGGATTCGGATATATTTTTGTCGCTGCTAATTTTAATTATATAAAGATACCTATTTATAGGAGCGTATCCTATCGTCGCGATGTGCTATTTATAGTCGATGTTGTCAAAACAAACTTTCCTCAATCGATAATCGCCTGAAATCTGAATGGAATTATTTGGGGAGCTCCTTCGAAATCGTCAAGTTATTCTGGATTTGATAAAAGAAAATGATTGTTTCATAAGTCGTGAACCTTCAAACTTGAACTTAAGATTTCATAAGAGAAAGATTTAAATGCACAGATGTACTTGTCCGCCGCGCCAAAAAGAACAGTTTGCACAGAGAAGTCCGAGCTAATACCGACCGACCGATAAAATACGAGTATCAGTACGAGTAATATAGATGGGTGGTATTCAAGTGATTTTCAACGATAATGAAACGTGATCATTTTTATTTCGTTGTTAGGGAGTAGCTTTTCAATCTTGTGATGTGTAACTATTCACAAGTCAGCAATTCACACAAAGCAATAATAGTGCTTACACACTTAAGTACTTAGTTTCAGATCTCGACCCATTAAAAGAAGTCTACCCGTAGTCGATAACCTAAAAAATTGACTTAAACGACAGCACTCGACTACAAAAAGCGTCGTATTCGATGAAGACAAAGCTGGCTATATTCCGTGTGTGGCACAGCGAGCACGAACGAAATGAAAACGTTACGGCCATGATTTGTGGCACTAGGCAGCACATAAAAAAACATTGCTCACGACATTCGTATCAAACTGTTTGTGTGTTTTACTGCCACAGTGAGGTATGACGCTTTTTGTTTATGTGGAAACGTGTGCGGAATAAGGTGTGACTTGCTTTTAATTACTCTGACAGTTGTTATAGTTTGGTCATAAATTGAAGTATTTTCAAAGGACTGTTTTATAGTGTCCGAATAGGCATCTACCAGATTAAACCAAAATGGTATAGAATTTGTATAAACAACTATGTAGACTGAGTTAGCTGGATCTTATCCAGATATCGATTACTGATTGGTAGCAGAAAACTCATTTGGCGTGGCCTTCTTGAGTTGAATCTGTCCCACTGCTGAGCAAATAAATATAGGTTCCCAACAATCACCCCACTTATCAACCAATACAACACAATGCCATGACTTTTAATTATAACTCCGGAAGAGCATTCTATATTAAATAAAAATAATTTATAATTAACATTGAAAGTAATATTACAAACGGCGATATCGCGCGACCAGGGGTGAAAAGTCGCGCGTTGTCGCGAGTCGCGGGTCGCAGGTCGCGCTTATCTGTGACCTGCGCCGGCGCATGTGACCGCCTGATTAAAAAATATAACTATAATGGCGATAATGGAGTAGGCATACTAATTGATATGGTACTTTAATAGCCAATTGTGTAATAAATGGCTGTGAGGCTATCATAGTTCATGGCCCTCGTTAGGGTTGACTGCAATCAGCAGGGTCTACCTCCAAAGATGAATTGGTGATTCCAGTATGTTGTTGTGGAGACAGGGGCCTTACTGCTCACCCTCTTCATGTAATTTCTCACGTTCGACACTCATGATTCTTTTCGAGAAACATTTGAAAACGTTTCAAGTAATTTTTTATCCGAATTCTAAAAAAGGAGGTTATGTTTTCCACCAGCATCTTTTTTTCTCGAACTCCCAGGTGGAGTAAGCTTTTCAATAGCTTATGTCAGTACAAACATTTTAACTTTTCTTGTGTCGTTATCGCTGAAGGAATGTCATTTTTGCGAACCCTCAGGCTACCAGGCGTAGACTTAGCCATTTTCTAAAATCTTCTGCTCCAATTCTGCCTACCCAAATTACATCAACTTTCAATAACATCCAAACACGACTTCATAAACTAGCGTCTGCCGATGGTAGCAGTTATGTACTGCGGTACACTGCAGTTACCGGCCTATTACCGACATAAAAGGGTGATCTTTACGGTTATGGCGCCTATTAACCGGTATTGTGGACCATTAACCGGTATTGATATTACTTTGATGGCGTTCGATGGGTAAAAATATACGGAGTTATTATTGTTATTGTGAATTTGCGTATTTGAATGGAAATTGTTTAGTGTTGTATTGTTTTAGCTTTTATTTTTTTTTTTGGGATCCAGCCGCAGGGAACTGTGTATTAAGTGCGTTTTAGGCTTGTAGTCCAAGGAGTCTAGGTCAATAGTAAATAATACTTAGGGACATGTCATGTTGAAAGCTGGATAGCAATTGTGGGTCGACCGACCAACACAGACAAATTTATTTTTCTTGCCTAGGGAAAATTTAAAAGTAGGTTTTCATTATGAGGAACAATAATATCAGACACACATGGCGATTCGACACGCAAAAAGTGGCCTAGACCGACTAGTGCACCCACTACGACAACGAAACAAAGAAAACTACTATGATGAGTAATACCCATATCTTTATTCATGACGGGGATTCAGTAGTAGATAATATTGTAAGTATTAGCATGCATAGAATTCGTATTGACATCCACGAAACAAAACACAATTCCTACTACATCTGTAGAATTAATAAAAGGCTACCAACCATACAAAACAACATTGTACCAAGCTGCTTATTATTCGTGTCAGGTTGGCAGCACTGTCGAAGTAATACGGGCTACTGCTTCAAGCGCTGTACTCAAAACATTAAGCTGTATATAAACAAATGGACCCATACACCATTGTTTACAACTAACTGAACTTTTATCTAAGTGATACAATGATCTATCAAGGTGATTAGATAGAAGGACTGACAATTATATTAACAGATCATTATGTTGATTTTGAGCTATGAGTTGAAAATACTTAATGAATTTTACGTAAACCTACATTGCACTTATGCAACCTCGGAATCTTGATGCACGGTTTGAATTTTACGAATCTCATGGAGAAGAATCGACAATGAATTCCATGTTACTCTTTAGAAAATATTTGTCTTTTACAATGCTGCCATATTAGGTTTTTACCACTATAATATGACCATGAGAGTACAGTGTTGGCCTGACCTCTAGTACCTAAGTTCCTTTAATATAATAAGAAGGTAACAATAAATGTATTTGCCATAGTTTTGCTAATTTAACTTTGACCAAACTTGGATTGCACGTAAATACCACACAAACTACATCACTAAATCTCGCCAGCAACAAACAAGAGAAAAGAAATCATCCAACAAAACAATCGGCCATGTTTCGGGAAATTAGTTTGTCTTGAATCCCAAGAAACTTCATCAAAAGAGGATATACAAGTGGGAAACTTGTTATCCAAAGTCTATAATAAGAAGGGAAGCCTTAACCAGAAAATGTTATCTAAATATTCGGTCTATGTTAAAACCCGCTTTGAAATGAAAGATTAAAATCACAGCGCTTGATAAGCGACTTTGATATTTCGAAACAATAATTGCCATAATTTGATTACTCCGGAAAATTGCAACCATTAGGTATAGCTGCCATAATTATACAATCAGCCACAAATACAGGTACCACTAGCGAACAGGTACTTAACCCAATTGCGACGACTAATAAAATCCCAAAACGATGAAGGTTGTCTTACAAATGGAGGCCCGTTTGAATGCCCTGGTGGACTGGCACACAATGGCTTGTTTACGTTCGGCTGAGCCTTGAGCGAGTCGAGCCACTTGCCAGTTGCGCAACTATCGACGCTGGCTTGCTGGAGCCGCTGTTGCTAGGGGGACATAGAGCGGGCACGAAGACGGGTAAGGGTTGGATGTTCTGTTTTATGCCTACGTTGCCATGTTGTCGTAGATGGTCTGGTGTGAAACAACAGATTAGGTTGATAGAATTTATTACGTAAGTGCACTGATCTCACTGCACCAAGTAATGACATAAATAGCAATGCCTGTTTCATGTTTTTAGTACAGAAAAAGGAAATCGTTAACAGATAAAAACATTATTCCAGCATTATTACATGCAGGTCCCTAAAATCCCTAAAAATGTAATGTAGATTTTATAGGTGTAGATTTTGTAAAGATTTGCTAAGTTTTTAAACTTCCTACACCTATAACTATGAGAATACGAGAAAATATAAGAATTTTACGGAATGTATTGCGTTTCCTCCGGCTTTTCATGTATTTTCATACTACAAAGTGTACGGGCTACGCCCTACGCCCGCTGCAGCCACCGCGTAGCATCTGCACTCATACTCTATGGCCAGTTCGTCGACCCCGCACTCGAGGCCTACCGATACCCAACAAACAACAGCTGAGCTGCACTGACATACACACACACACACACACACAGACTTTATCAGTTTGTTTAGATCACACACACTTATGAAGAACATGGTTTGTGTACGTATAGACAGTAGACACACACATGTGATGGTTTGTTTAGATGTACAGTGTTGAAACATTCGCGTTTCATACAACTTTAGTTTTTCAAGTAGAATGTGTAATTGTTTTTTTTTTTCTTTCATTGTATTTTGTACGTACTGCTTAATTTCTAAACAGATGTGTGGACACATCATGAAGAATCGGAATTGAGTACGAGGTTAGTCTCTGTCTCGGACTAAAAAGATATAGACTCATAAACACAGTGTGCGGACTACTTGGTTTTAGTAAATGCATATTATGAGCAAAACTCGCATCAGTTTCGCATAACACATATGTACATATACCTATGTTGGATGCGTAACTGATGCGATTTTAAAGCTTGCAAAATAAAGAACCGACTAGAAAATACATACATAGCCTGATGAAATCATAACGTTCCTTTGGCTTTGTCGTAGTCGGGTGAATAATTAGCTCTTTAGGGTAGAAAAGGACTCTTATACATAAGAACAGAATGGGATAAATTCAAAATTAGAGCTATGCAAATCAGCTATTCTATAGAAACATCATACCTATTTAATGTCAATGTTTCAAGTGGACATTAAATTTTTCTACTCCTCCTCTGTTCTTTTCTGATTAATTTCGCTGCGGGATCCAAGACAGTTAGATTATTTCTCTAGGACTTCATCGAGCTTCATTGTCTCGGCGCTTTTCTGGTGGTCGCCATTGTTGATTCTAGCTTTCAGGAGGTGCAGTAGTTTGGGAATAGTGTGGCGGGCTTGTTCCAAACAGAAGACACCTATTTAATGTTAGTACCTATTTATAAGTGTCTTGAAAAGTGTGAATGTTCTGCGTTATACCTATTAATTCCTTGATAAATTAGCACACATTTACAAAGGAGCGAGCAAAAGTAATTAGTAGCCATTACTCGAACTCATACGTCACCCCATATCGGACATAAAATATTACAATATCAGGTCAACTAACCTTCTTGTAGCAATAACTCATTGCTCACATTCTGCACAAATATGATAAACAGACGATTCAGAGATATGTTTAAAATAGACATCGTTGTGCACAATGGGCGGTCTTATCGCTATCGACGATCTGGGCAACCTAGATTGTGAATACAATATTTATTTATAATATCGTGTGTTATTTTTACATTATCTCCTTTCAAATCAATCAATGAACTCGCGCTATTGCTGTACACTGCTGGACTGCTGCCCTCTGAGAGAAGAAGGCTCAAGAAGGAAATCATTATTCGGTTCTCTTCATTCTGAATCCAATCTTGAGCACAATACATGTCTCTGACTCACCGTAAAATTTTCATAAAACCAAATTAAATCAATAGACATTGGCTGTGGAGAGTAGTGATGGCCTAGTGGCCGTCGGACTGCCGAGTCTCGAGTTCGAACCCAAGTCACGCACCTATGATTTTTCGGATTCATGTGCGTATTGTATAATTATCACTTGCTTTGGTGAAGGAAAACATTGTGAGGAAACCAGCATTCCTGAGAGATATTTCTCGACGGCATGTAAAGCCAAGTCAGAGGCCCATGGGCGGCATAAAAACTCTGACACAAGGTTAGGCACTAACCTCATTAAAAAGAAAGATTGTTACTCAAGACCATAATTTTATATTAATTTACGTATTTTTGTCTTTGACACCTGCAATGCCGCCATCTTCGTTGCTTTGAAACCTTTCTTAGCAACCAGACAGACACCTGCATCTATTCCAACTACTTACTATCACCGAAATGCGTACTTCTATGTTCGATAACTCCGTGCGTGAGCAACACATAATAAATAACAAAATCTCAACCAAAATATTTAACTTTTTTGTCCAAAATTAATGACGCGACAGTTTTAATTATCTAACTGACCCGTAAAACCAAACAAATGATTTAATTAGCATAAATCTCTAACAGCATACTGTACTAAGTATAATGTATAGTTGTATTAGAACAGAAACGTGTTCTGTTGGCCAAGGCCAGCGATTTGCATGGCGAGTCATAATAGCCAGCACGCGAACAAACCCCTTCATTATGCTATGCTAATTTGTAGCAGTTATATTGTTAAGTACTACTAGGGTTTTGTGGCGACTCTGTTTTGGGTAAATAACATGAAAATGAAGAAGCTTTGTTTTGGTTGTTAAAAGATTTGTGTCTTCTGTCGAAGGTAATTCGTAATATTGTTGGAGAGAACTGTGTTGGCATTAGGCCGGTTTTTATAGTAACGAAATATAATAAGCCCACCATAAAGAATAATATTCCTAATTTTTGGATTTCCTCATCCCTGGGTAAAGCACTCAAAACATCATTTTGCGTGTTTTCATGATCAAAACAACAATATAAACATTAGTCGGGAAGTAAGTAAGATTTTCAGGATTGAGGTTTTCAACCTGGGACCTAACCAAAGCGAACGGTAGCTTAAATACGGTATCATCGTGATCGTATGTCACTCATTTGTTGAGGCGCCCGAGGGCCCTTTGTGGGCGCGATCACGCGTTCGGGTGTATTCAAGCAACCGATCACTTTGGTTAGGACCCTGGGTATCACTTACTGTATGTTACTGCACCTATTTACTGCATGGTGTACCTCTCTATATAACAAACAAACAACTCTACGGACTTATATTTACATTATTATATTGTGTGATATCATACTATAAATAATGCTGCAATTTTCTGCTATTAGCTACAGTATTGTTTGTGCTAGGAACTGCATCACTGTGATTAAAAGTTATTATGTGTTTATTTATTGTTAAATGTGAACTTGGCACTTAATAAAATCATCTCATAGATACCTATTACTCAATTATATCGTTAGAATAAAATACAAACAGGTATCATTATTATGCGGTGTCCTTATTTTTGTTCAAAACTGACAGAATATCTTCTAATGCTTGAAGGACGAAGGTGCGAACACGCCGTGTGTTAGGTACTGAACAACAACGGAAAACAAAAGACCTTTGAAAAAAACCTCAAAGTTATAGAAAATTACTAAACGTTATCACGTTACAAAATGTTGCTCTACAAAAGTAAATCCGATGTGGATGCACCCATACATTTAGACTTTTAAACTTCATTCTACCTCACCAAAATATCCGCAGTAAGTTCAGCTGTATGAGAGAAAAACCCGGAAAAATAGTTCGAGAACTTTCCACCCAGGAAAATGAAAAGTTATCACGCAATAACTGTTCACTAACACAGTTGGTACTTCTGACCTCCAGAATTAGGTCGTGTCTTCAGTAAATAACATTTAGGCGTTACCTGTTTAAATCACGGAGAGTGTAAAAAGCATGAGTATCAAAGAAAAGGGACGCTCGATAAAACGGCACATAGATAAATATAAATAAATCAAATAATTAATGTCAGCGCTTCAGAGCTATTGGTGTCTTGTTAGATGGACGCCTGTCACACCGTGACGGAATTAGAATTCTTTGTAAAAAAACATTTTGTGTGAAGTAATTTTATGCAACTGTGTCTGTTATTAAAACTAAATTAAAATTAGAATTTATATCCATAGTAATCCATATTGTGTTAGTATTACAAAAAAAGCTTATGTCTATTTTACTTGTTAAGCTGTCTCAATTTAACAAAAAAAAGTGCCACACTGTTATTTCAAAATAGTTTTTACAACCGCAAGGGTCGTTTGATATAAAATAAAAAAGCATTTAATGTGCTTAGATACATAATTTATACCAAAACACTTCAACCAAAGAAATCATAATTGTGATTATCATAATTTAAGAATATAGAGAACGAAAACAACATGTATGATTTACATTTACATTTAAAGTGTATTTTTATTACAAATTCGTTTTCGTTCAGCATTGTTTTATTCATTTTAATAACTTTTTAACGATATTTTTCGCATAAATTATCATAACAAGTATTAATTAATCAGAAATAGCATTTTAGCATATATTTTCTGCTAAGCTCTTAATTACTTACAATTTCTATGCAAACCACACAATTCAAATGGGTATAATGAGCGCATTTGAATTCATAAGTTCAAGATTTGTAAAAAACGAATTTGTTTTTCAATGTCGAGCAGGAAACTGGTGAATCGCTATTACATTACAGTGTAAATGCGGCCTATAATTCGTAACACAAAAATAAATAAAACCAAAGCTTGGTTTTTGGGAAGTCGTTCAAACAGTTTGTGACACGCTTCGCCAGAGGTGATCAACCTTTACTTTTGAGGATCGTTATTGCAACTTATAAAGGACGTCATAACACGAAACATCATCAAGTATGAATTTTGTTCAGTAGTTAAAAAAAAAACCAGTTGTATTCAGACCGCTTGCTCGTTTTACAAGAATGTGACAATACGGTCACACTGCAAACACAAAATATTATAGTTATCGCCTGCAACAAGAAAGGCTGTCAGGATCTACTAGAATTATTACATAAAATAATTTTCACCGTGTAGATATTGCAGTTTGGTGAGGAGCAGCAGATTATTTGGTACTAACCGATGAAAAATTTCAATGGTTCGAAGTTTTAGAGTCATTGACTGAATTGTATTGAATTCTGGTAGCAGTTTGCGCTTGTCCCTTACACCAAATACTTACAAAATGAGCGATTGCTGCTAAATTGTTAAATACCTTCTATTCTCTTGATCGTCGTAGCTTTATTAAACAGATAATTCCACCTCTCAAAAGAAAACCGTCCGCCCGTAGAGCACCCCTGCACTGCGATCGCTTTGAACTCCAATTCACAGTAGACGATACTCTCGCGATGTTCTCAGAAATCGTAGCTATGATCACTAAGCAGTAAGCAGTGAGCTGAATCGGGAAGTAATTACATCTGTCTTTGACGATAAACATATCGTCGCGCTTTTGAATTAACTCATTCATGTTAGAGATGTGGGAAACCATTCAAAATATATTTTTACTAGCTTATGCCCGCGGCTTTGCCCGAGTGTAGTTCGCTTATTGTCCCACGGGATCGTACTACAGGGATAAAAAGAATCCTATATATTAATCCAGGTTATAAACTATATGTGTACCAAAGTTCATCCAAATCCGTTCAAAAGTTTTTGCGTGAAAGAGTAACAAACATCCACACATACAAACTTTCGCGTTTATAACATATTATATATTTGTGAGGATGTTTGTGTTTGAAGTAATTTATAAATAGCGAAATTGAGTCAAATTGGAATATGGTTGGGGTACTTATACTGATTAGATTCTTTCTTCCATATCTCAATTAAGGATTTATCAAACTGGACGGGTTTTTTAAAGAGTTGCCCCTGTCCCTACGTCTTTCGATCTTTTAATAAAACTCAATTTCGAATGTAGGCTAGAAAGCTGACTAAAATAGTTAATTAGGAAGAACAATCACCAGGCTATCGCCCAGACTAAGACACACAGACACAGGCACATACATTACTGTTGACCCACGTCTAGCCGTTATCAGTCGCTTGATAACAGCAGCCCTTGGTTATAATTAGCAACATAAGTACACATTTAATTCCACCACAAATACCACATTTTTATCTTATTTAATTTAAACCATCATCAGCAAACAAAAAACTCAGTAAATATATTTATTTTATTCTGATTGTACGCCTGTGTTTTTAAATTTTTTATCTGTCCTTTATTTATAAGACCTTACTGTTTAAACGATATTAAAATCATGATACGATTTAGATGTAAAAAGTTCAAATGTTTACCATCTTCTTTATCGGCGATAACGATGCGATGGTGGAACATTCTAAAATATATGGGACTGACATGAGCTACCAAAATGCATTGGTGAATCCTGTTCAAAATCGTTGTCAAAATACGAAAATCTTCACTTAAAACACAAGCCTTTTAACTAGACTCTGCGACGGCAAAGACTGTGTTATGTTTGGTAAAACGATGCTATGTAGTCGGAGGCTAAGTATGTTCTTGGTCAGTCAATTTGCTAATAGGATTTTTAAAATTGGACGTACCTATCGTTAAATCTTTAAAGTTATTTTTATTTTCGACATAATTTTGTGTAATTAATCTTTTAGTTCGCTTTTTTCATGTGTCGTAGAACAAGTCAAGGTTACAAACAACAAACTTCATCTACCTAAATACTTAAAAGCGAAAAAAACATATTTTTCTAAGCTTGTTCTGCGATCTCAATTCTCAAACTAATTAAGATTCTTCTCACACGTATTTGAAAACACTTTGGTTAGCGCCGAAGTTCGGTCTCATAACTAACTTGTATTTATCTTTGCAAAGGCCTGCGCAGATAAGAGACTATTGACAAAATCCCCGAAATATATCTAGCGAAGCAGTGTGGGTGTACTATATGACCTATAAATAATAGGTCACTTATGACCAATGTTCGGGTGAATACAGGCGTAATGGAACAATGTTAGAAATAATCACCTGGAAAATGCGCACATAACACAAAAAAATCAGTACAGAGCATACATACACTCATTAAGACGGACACCACTGACGGCCCTTGATTTTCGTTTTAAGTTGGTTCAACCGAGTTCGTCGTTCAGAGAATCAATTTTCTGGAAGTCACCGCCATTGTACAAAAAAAATTGCAATATTGTAAAAGAACTATGTACTGGTATTTCAGCTGCATCTGGTTAGACTGGAAGCCGACCACAACATAGTTGGGAAAAGGCTGGCAGATGCATGGCCAACATTGGTGTACAACAAGTCGATAAAGTAAAAGTTTATTTAATTCTGTCCATTTTAAAGTCCCACGTCTACGCAGACCTTACACGAGCTATCACCTCCACGTAAATCACCAATTTCCGGCCATTTCCCCAATGAGGGTCAAAATAACTAATTAGAACATACACCGGTATTTAATTGCCGAACATGGGAACATTTATAATTACGTCTTTATTCCACCATGTGTACAATTTTAGACCCTTATACTATGCGGTGAGCTAAATGTGCTATTATTATCATAGGACAGTAGTTAACTATTGTTTCAACAGCGTTGTCATCTGGAAACGTGTCTATTGCTCATTTTCACGACCACTAGTGACATCTAAATGAAAACTTCAATTGTAACTTCTATTGGATTTTCCACTTTCGTCGGAAAAAAAATCAAAATCTGTTTGATTGGTGTAGTTTTTTATATCTTAAAAGAATATGCGTTGAAGTGAAGATATTGATATAGAGTCGCATATCATCATTCTTATCTACAATACTAGGTACATAGATTGTGGGCTCATTTATATCCAGAGTACGTCCTTGACGAACGCCGGCGGCCGCGGCACTACACTCCACAGGACGCTATTAACATCCAAACTGCAGCATATAATAGTGCATCGTCCTATGTGAGCGATGTAATCCAATAAAATTCAAAAAGTACAACAAAATATAAAATACACACGTTCTTTAGTTAAACATTCCAGCTGCTAGCTTCTTACCTTGACAGGTATCCTAAATCCTTTACGTGTGAGCTCAGCTAAATAACATAATTTGTTACTCGACAGAGTGCTGCAAGGAATAATTTTTAGTTGACCATGAAGAGCATCATCATCCCAAAATGATGTTTCCTTGTACCTTTTTACTTTGCAAAACATATTATGATTTTTGCATTCTCCTAAAACATTCATACTTTTCTTCCATTTGCAGTAACTCTACATTAACTTGCATCGCAATTTTCCGCAATCCTACCTTTTCCAATTCCATACACAATCGTGATCGCTGATAAAATGTCACTTACCTACTCTATCTTTTTTCGTTTTTCCAATGTGTAGAGTCTCATCTGTTCATCCATAATTGTCATGACGTGCTGCACTCACAGCTACATATATGTATCTCGCATAGCATACACTTAAACTCAAACCATTTATTTCAAATAGAGAGGACATTTCATATCACAGGCACTATTGAATTGTTAAAAAAAAGCTTCAGTCCCGGTCACAACGCTTAATGACTGTGAATGGACTGTAGATGCGTCTAAAGCGTATTTCTATGGAGAAGTATAGTCAAGAAAACAAAATATTGATACAAAATCTTGGTCTGTAGCTCATAACACTGTTCCCCTACATCGGACAGTGGGCATAAGATATTACATAAAGATGGCGGTGCCTACGTCACGGACACAAACAAGACAGTTAGCATATATAATGGAGCGTTATTATTTTTAGTATAAGTGTACAACCGGCTGCGACCGGTTCTCCTGGGGATGTATTGAATAAACAAGTGAGGAGGTCTCGACAAAACGGTTTTCTAAAATACCGCTGGTGTTTTTCTTTGTCTGAACTGGACGTTCGTTGTATGAGTCTCGGAAATAAGCTTCTGCTGTTTAAGAGGTCTTTGGTTCGATTCCCAGTCTTTCCCAAGACGGGCAAGCTGTCATTAGGTTTTCATATCCGGAATTTGTTAGTAGCTGCCCAGTATCTGAATATTGTTGATGGTAGCTTAGGCTCGCCCCCTATTAAACGGGACTTAAACACAGCTGGCAAAATGTTGTAGGTATAAGCCTGCCTAACTCTGCGGGAATTACATTCGTGATATTACAAAATGAACTCCACTCTTATCATAGCCTGAGTAATTATGACACTGAGATCATGCCAAGAAGTCTCTAACTTCGTACTTCTGGCCAAAAACAACATACTGTGATATGCCAAACTTAATGATTATGGAAATATACGTGATCGTGGGCTTCATTTATTTTACAGCAGTCATTGAGGGTTTACCTGCAGAAATGATAATAAAGATAAGTAACCGTTACCGCAAGCAGGCCGTCTTATTTGTAACCCCTAAAGGCAACCGGAAGAATAGATTAATCCAGAATCTCAGAAGACGATATTATTTGTTCGAACAAACCTACGGCTATATGGACGTCATGTCTCGTAAAAAAAATAACTTCATAGTCAATTTCACACGACATCAAAAAGCAGATACAAATTAATATTTGTCATGTCTTCCAAGTCAGCATGAAATAGCTTTTACCAGAACCGTAACCATAACAACCATACAAGCTTTTCACCAACCCATATCACATTAGAAACATAAACACACATACGGATGAACACCGGTATATAAATCTAAACTAATATTGTTGATGATTGTGAAAGTACTCCGTCTGTCTGTCCTATTACATGTCTTAACGACTGAATAGTTTTTTTTTGGTTTGGCTATTCTTTAGTTACTGAATTTATTGTATTTCTTGACATTTGCACGTCACATCATGTGGCAATCATGTCTGTACCCAATAATTTTGTTACCATCTTCCATGCATGTATTTCTTGTATGTGTGACACACGTTTTAGCAAATAAATATTATCTTATCATAGGCACATGGGTCCACCATAACGTAGGATACATTTCATCCCGGCAGTACATTCTCGAGGGATAATTTCGGACCTTCACGGGAAAAGCAGCTGGCAAAAGCTAGTACATAAAAACACATACCTACATACAGACGAACACCGGTATCCAAATCCGTCATAAGCATAACTATTGAAAGACGAAAATGCATTAGTCCGTTTGTTTGTGGTAGTAATGCTTCAATTATCGTCTATGATGCGTTTGCTCACAGGAGACGTTAATGGAGATATGGAAGGAGACACAGTATAAAGATAGCCAGTAAATCAACTAGGCGATTTTCGTGTTAGGGTTGTCAACTAAACCTAACAGACAGATGTGTTGCTGGGGAGTTTCTTCCGCCACTTATTCTTCCAAGCTAAAACACTAGGAAGTGGCGAAGGGCGGGCGTTTTAGGGGGCTGTCTCTTGTTAACTCTGTCGTTCAAAAAGTGCTGATTATCAGGCTAATTTTAATATATATACTACACTATACACATAAACGTTACCACTTATTTCGATGCGTCAGCCCCGACTTACGAGCAACCTGAAGTTACTTGAATTTGGCTTAGAATTCGTGTAAACGCTTAACATTTGTGTGAACCGATTCCGGCTATCTGTTCCTAGTTGAAATGCTGTATGTTAATACTCATAATGTGTGCCGTAACGGAGATGTAATTGGTAGCCCGCGGTGAGCATTTAGACAAGGTAACTACAGGAGCCGAGCATTTGAAATGTGTTTATATGAAGGAAAATATTTGGATGATTAAGCGAGGTTTAAATTAAATTACAAAGGATGAAAAGCCCTGCATGAGCGTAATTACCGTGGTGGAGTAACATGCAGTTAATTGCTTCCCTAAGACCAAACACGGTTCAGTTTTCTTTTAGATAACAGTGGCTTTTGAAAAACCTGACTCAATAATAAGTTTCATAGCATTGAAGTTAAGTTGTCTCTACTGTATTAAGTCTGTAAAAAAAACACACATAATCAAGTGAATGACTGTTGGTATCAACCAATAACAATCAAGCATAAATAAGAATGATTTTTTCTCAAAACCTAGTTTCCTACTCAACTGAAAAAAAAAGAATGTTTTAACATTGTAAAAGCATTATTTGTAACAGTAGTCGATTGATTTTTAAACCTCTTTTATCGAGATAAGTATCGCTAAAGTTCTAAGTTTATCACTTAAAACATTACTAAATACTAGCGCTCTTTCTCGTTCGTGCATTGAATCCTAACCAAACCCGCATAAAACAGGTGGTTGTCGCTTTATAACATGAATATCTTACACTATGTTGATAATATATCCCACATAGTATATAAGACCAGCAGTGAACTGCATAGCTGATTGATTTGTCGTGCCTAACATAAAACACGGCAGCAATAACAATTTATTCTTCTTCTATTTTGTTTTTTTTTTAATGTATTTACATAACCATTTTATTAGGCTTTGTGTTTACAGCTCATTAAAATCATGCTAATAATCAACTGATAATAAAAGGGTAACTTAGCAGAGAAAAGCGGAGATGTCTTGTCTGAGAAACATTCGCGAATGGAACGGAATCAAGAGTGCTGCTGAGCAGTTCCACCTCGCAAAAGACAAGCAGAAATGTTGCGAGTAGATAGCTAAGCTTCAGTAAATGGAGAGGCACCAGAAAAGAAGAAGAACATCACACTTGGCAGTTACTTTCAAACCGTTTCTTGTTTGTGCAACGACGTTCACGTGCATTGACATAAGCTTTTCGGAAGCTCACAATATCTTTTCGACTTTTCCTTCAGCGATAGCGATGATAGATTGTTACTTTGTTGACACATCTTGTCCCAATTGAGTTAGAGTCAACGCAACGTGTCCTATTCTTCTGTACATCTCTATTGGTCCTCAGCCGTCATCTCAGTATCGTCACCGCCATATATTTTAGTTACAAAGCCTAAAACACCTACATCTACCATAATATATTATTTAAACAACATACAATTTAAAACTATTCATTTTATGTCAGATCTAATCTCTTAATTACTTTTATCGCCCAAAGGAACTTTATACATGACTTATCTCTTGACGATAGACCACACAGGATGGACCCCATCTTGAAATGTCCATGTCCAGCGTACAAAACATTCACTATAATAGGCAAGTACTTCTTCAATTCTTCAACTGTACAGGTACAATTGCGATTTGATTATTAAATATAATAATAGTACAATAACAGTGTTGTTCTAATCGCAGGTTCGTAACAGCTGCTTTCACTGCACAGATTCGAACCTACGACCTTTCGATTATATTATTTCCTGCGCTCGCGCACGATCCGAAACACACAACACAAATTATAACTGGTAATATGAGTGTGTTTACAATACATCACGAGAATAGTTTCTAGAACTTTAATTAGATTATTACAAGAACAACATTAAATTGGAAAACTATCATTTCCGTCTTTTTTTTTCTTAATAGTTATCACAGTCTTACCGGAAGGCAACAACCTTCAATATATACAGTAACCTACAGCTTTGGTACAAAAAGTTGCCAGGGAACTCTCTTGCCCACAGAAAGTAAAAAGCTTTAAAAATGTAGGTATTCAATTACAAAGATACACCCTGCCAAAATCTTGACCAAGGCTTCTACAACGTACGGTACGTCTAGGGAACTGATGTATAAATCCGAATTCATCTATCCCTATGACCAATGGAGCCAAACATCACATTAAACGCGTTATGGTAATTAGAAAACCAGTATAGTGGGCGTGCTCGATCAGAGGCGCGGGCGCACTAACATCCCAACATAACAAACGCACCTGCAGAAGGCTCAAATCGAACCCGTTAACTTAAACCTGAAGGCCTCGACGAAGGAACAATCTGGCAACGGTTGCGATAAAAAAGAAAAGTTCAAAAATGCATTCGGTCGACATTACCGTAAAGCTTTAATTGTAAAGCTGTTGCAAACCTTGTAAGAATACTAAACGCTTCGAAAGCAGTGGCTACTTGTCCACCCTCTGCACAAAGATGGTCATTAACTATCTAAAATGATTGTTTAGATGTCATTGATGTGTATCGTTTGTCGGAACCCCGAAGTGTCAGACTAAAGAATCTGACTTAAGTCTCTGTAGCAACTTGACTGTTTGGCTGAATATGACTGCGGTTCATGGAATGAAATCCAGGCATAAGGCATAGAAGTGACAGCAGATGACGATTCAACTCTAGTTTTCCTTTTCTCATTTTTTAATTGTGTTCTTCTTTTTTCATCTGGATAAACTGATCCTTCTGGCCCAATACTTTAGAGTTTTAATTGTACAAGCCTTTGTTCGTCCACATTCGGCTGCAGTCGCAGCTCTTCGGCAACGTTCGGGCACACTCGGACCCTGACGTCACGAAATGAGATAATCGTTGTTATTGTTATATAATAATACTTAATTGCTGAGACACATTTTTTATGTTAATTATGTAATAAGAAGTAGAATCTTTGTCTGTCGTAAAACTACATCCTAATTTGCATAGAATTTTGAAATTATTTGTTCGAATCGATGAAGTTTACGTGGTTATAGTAAAACCTGTAGCAGTGGCCTTCTAACAATAAATTCGAATCAAAACTCTACTAAAAATTAAGCGGCAGTACTCGCCCATTTTTTTCCTAATGATACCCGATGTTACTTATAAAATACAACTGAAGTGAGTTCTTAAAATTTAACTATATCAAGCATGTAAAAAAATACTATGAAAAACCGACACGGACCGTTGTCAAAACATAGTAGGTATTATCTCAAAGTGGCCAAAACATTGTCATTCGATACTAATTACGAATATGATGGACCGCCACCCTCGGCATTGAAGTACTGATCACATTCTATCAGCAATGCTGATGATGGACAGTTCAGTCCTCCGTCCGTTGATATCATTGAATCCGTTGAAAGTCATTGTAACAATAATATGTATACGCTTTGAAGGTCCACTTGCCTGCTCTTAGGTTTGAATAAACAGTGATGCAGAAAATGGAACAGTCTGCCAGGAGACAACGATAGAAAGCACTTAGTTCCAAGTATAGAATGAAGCAAAAATCTCATAAAACAAAACCTTTCTCTCTAACTTTCAGCTCCACTTTCAGATTTTATGGCGTCCATACACGGATAGGACTTATTAATCTGCGCGCGCGCCGCTTGGCGGAGGATCAGCATACTAATGTGTACGTGAAAGTGTGGCTGCGCTTGTAGGGCTGATGAGCACCGCAACTCTACTAGTTATGGAAAGATGAGCTCCAATGCTTTGCATTTCTGAGATTTGATGTGGACATCGAATCTCAGAAATGCAGACATTCGAGCATAGCGAAAATAATATAAATCAAATCACAAGTCAAAATCAAATGCTCAGTGTAAAGACTATGTATTCATAGATTTTCGGTGTGACCGTTGGACTGCCAAGGTCTCGAGTTCAAACCCAAGAAACGACAGATTTTTCGGAATCATGTACGTATTGTATAATTATCACTTGCTTCGGTGAAGGAAAACATCGTGAGGAAACGAACATGCCTGAGAGATATCTCTCGACGTTATGCCAAGTCAGAGGCCCATGGGCGGCATGAAAACTCTGACACCAGGTTAGGCACTAACCACACGATACAGATAGATAGATCATCACCATCATTATCCCAGTTTCATTATTGAATGGCACAGCATGTCTTGTCCTATGCTTTTCGATCCATCCAGAAAATCAAAACTGCGTTTTTTATTTCTATCAGCTGTCATTTTCGTGTCTAGCATTTGTTTCACTTCTTTAAGTATCACATAATTAGTATCTACCTAAAAGGTGAGAATAATAACAGAGAACTGTTGCCAACCCTATTGTCTATATATGCGTCTACATTATCCGTATTGTATGCTGATAGGGCGGCTATATTCAAGCTGTGCTTATGATTGTATAGCTCGCTCGCTTAATTCTATATTAGGTTTGTTTAGACCGCATATATTTGTAATACGCGTCGCTTACTTAGAATAACGTGAGCCGAATAAATGATGTAGTAAGTGCAACAAGGCAGCGCAGAAAATGCTAATGCTTCTAAATATCCTAAAATAGAGACTGGTCTCTTTTATGATAAAGACTTTTTCCAAACCGAGTCCCTGAGTTCTCTCAAATTATAATAGAATGCCTAACTGATGTTCAATGACAACGATGTGCTGCTATGGGTCTGTTGGTCCGTTTATTTTTAAATGCTTAGCCTTCGGATTTATTGTAGTACGTGTATTGTCTTTACCAGTACCTGTACTGTCATCTACACTAATCTGCTTAGTCCTCATATGAGCTGACCAAGATTATGTCTGGACCTTAAAAGAGACTATGTCTTCTGAGTTTGTTTCAGCTGCTTCTTCTCAGAGTAGTCAGGTATAAAAACACCGCTCTCATCTAGTTTAAAAAAAAAATGTGTGTTAAAGTGTTTGTAAAAACCAATTTGCAAAATAAACATCATTTATCATTTCACCACAGAACAACTTCAGAACTTCTCAACTTTATCCTCGGACAATCTCTTAAAAAAGTAACCTGCCACGGTGGCGAACACCCAGAACCTTTGCTATTCTTAGTCAATTTTTTGGAAGCATTCGAATTAGACATTATCTAATGCTAGTCTATTCTTAATAATTGTTGTGGGCCCACATACATATAGCTGCACAAGGCTGCATATTTACACGCGTGGCCAAAATTGTCGCCAACATCTTGTTTTAATTTTAAATGTACAAATGTTTACCAACATAGCCCCCTTAGCGCCCCTTAGCGTCAATCTCGCGCAACATGAGCCTTGCCTAGCTGTACGGTATACGAGACTAAGGTACCGTAACCAAAACTACAAACTAATCCTAAGCGTCGAAACAACAAGCAGCGCCGGCGTCGTTGGCAACAGCCGGTGTTATTGCATAAACCGATCAGGTGGAGCGACGCGCGCGGCCTACTGATGGCCGCCATTGTTTACATGAGCGCGGTGCGCATACGCACGCCGGCGGAGCGGAGCAGCCAACAGGGTACTGCGGGAGTTGGGATTGGAGGATGTTTAGATGGAGAACAAATGACGATCGATCTGAAAGCGTTTCGTATCTCTACAGCGACTACCAACAGAATCGACAGTAGTTTTTCGATAGCTTATGTCAATCCAATACATTTGCAAGTTTTCCATTGTCGTTACCGTTATTAGAATGGTCACTTTGTCTAGGTCTTTGGGAAGATATTTGTTGTATGGTCCACTGTAGATCTTAACTGTAATATTTAATTAGCGAGTAACAAAAGTTTAAGGACAGGTAAGTATTTAGTAACAAAATCAAGAAAATAAACACAAACACACTTCAATTACACTCTTTGCCAGAATGGAGGAAAACTTTCTGGAAGTTCAGTAGTCGGATTGGCCATAAAGGGGCAGAAACAAGGTTCAAAAAAAAAGTTTTTTAGTAACGTTGAAGAACTACCTTACGGCTAGGATCCCTACTCCCAGCCCAACTCAATATTCTACACACTACGACGTGCGCGCACGCATCGCATACGAACGCGATCGATAATGGCGGCCTCACAAATAACTTACAAGATAATAATTAATATAGTATGCAGACGGGCCGTAAGGTCGACCTAAACAATGGATTACTTATAAATCGACTGATTACCAAACAATTGTGATCATTATATGAACTAACTGTTGTAGTCGACGATTTCGACACAAACAAAAGATGTTAGATTTGGAACGTCTAATTTTTCGAAAGTGCATGAATTTTTAACAGCATTTTTCGGGTTAACGTTTGGTGGTGATCCATGGTCATCCATTGTGTGTCATCCATATTCAATCATTTGACATCCATGTTGGTTACTCAGTTATTGTTTCTATGTTTGTATTATGTTGTCACCTCACGATTGTTACGATTCCCATCCTTCCAAGGACTAGCTCTACGCAGGTTATACAAGTTCATTCCGGAGTAGTTTCCATTTGGAAACACCTGACTTCAGTTATTATTTATGATATTCCCTCCAGCTAGTTTGAGATCTCCCCCACGACGTTCGCATTCAGCAAGGGACGTCCACTTATACGAATCCTCTCTCATTTCAACTTCCATTAATAACTTCCTCGTTTAAGTAATAATTTCGTCGGTTTCCAACATTAAAAAGCTATAAAATTATTAATTTCCATACCTCTCCCAAGTTTTTCACCATAAAAGCAGCATCAGCTCTCGATCTAAATGCTCCAGCACCATAAACCATGAACAGCTATGGGGAATAACTTTCCGAACTGAGTGAAAACACCATAAAAAGATCCCTCAGTTAAAATATTCCCAAGATTTATGGGCATTCATTAAATAATGCATTTAGGTTAGAATTTCGCGTGGCCCAGGGGAAATCTGATGGTGTGGTCACAACCATGCTTTTAATTACACCCTGGCATTAACTGGAATACCCAAATTGTGTTTTTAAAACGGAATTGAGTTATGATCTGGTGTTATCTTTTGGGTGCGGTTTTGTGTTTGAATGTTGTACAAAAAGCATCGCCATGCACTATACAGTACTGAAATCGGAATAATTGTACATATTAGTTTTAACATAATCTGCTGTATTTGCAGGACTCAAACCAAATGGAAATCAAAATGTACACAACACATAGTTTCAAATTATTACATAAGTACTAGGAATCGGTTACTCATACCCCCCGCGAGGTTGGAGTCAGAATTACATTTCCATGTTCAGTTCGTCAAGGTATCAGTTACTTTCCCCAGAGGGTGTAAACAGAGCTCTAAGTATCACTCCTCCAATCTTACTAACTTACTGGTATAGACGTGTATTCGTGAGCCGTTCGCCGAGGGCTCGGCATATCAATGTCAGCGATGATAAGTGATTGACAGTCAGTGTGATATTCAATTAAATATAGCTGGAAAATGGTTTTGACCTTTACGAGTCATTTGCTTTAGAACCAGTAAATGATTCATGCTTTTGTTGTGGTCGTTATTGATTTTTTAGTAATTTAGCATTCGATTCATTATTTTTGTATTCATTTTAAAACGCAACAAAACCAAAAATAGCTTTCCATCTAAAGATTTTTATTTAAACCAGCTTCATAACTTGTTTACAAAAACTTATCTCCGATCACTTGTTGCTTGATTTACAAAACAGGTTTCTCCACAATCAAAATACATATCATAAAATTTTAATGCATTATTTTTTACCAAACGTTTTATTTTAACCACCAAAATAGATAAACTGCCAATTAATCAAAAATAGATGTCTAAAAACTTAAAAGGAAAACGTTCATGAGCATAAATTAAATTTATATTAATAAAAACGCGTCGAGTTGGCTCGTAAACGTATGTTATACCAAACATAGACGGCGCCAGTACATAGCAGAAGTATGTTAATGATATATTGAAAGAACCAAGGTTATAATAATAGTTACGTTTAACCTAAACTGATGACATGATTATAATCTCTGCTTAAAATTTTCGTTGAATTTTGGAAAACTTCTTCCATTGGACGCCATTCAATCTTACTGTTTCATTATTCTTGATATTTTGTGATTCGAATACAGTCTCACACAGAAAAGGCATGAGCATTCACCACAACACTTGCCCAAGGCGGATTGGCGATTTCAGACCTACAAGTATTAATTTAACTTTGTTCATAACTGTCGTTTGTTTTACACAAGTGAAGGTTGACCTGAAATAGTTCCGGTCATCCCCTTATCATATATGCAGGGAAATAGAGAACAGAATATTTACCCAA
This sequence comes from Standfussiana lucernea, assembly GCA_964057025.1. Lineage (NCBI taxonomy): Eukaryota > Metazoa > Arthropoda > Insecta > Lepidoptera > Noctuidae > Standfussiana > Standfussiana lucernea. The sequence goes on along the minus strand of OZ059801.1, from coordinate 15,751,832 downwards.
AACAGTAAATAAGTACCACATAGCGAAATTCTATTTACATTCATACATTGCCCCCATATCGTTATGTAAATAAACAAATAACGAAAAAGCTTCCAAACAGAGATTTTCCAAATGAAAACCCCGTATTAGTACCAAAATAAAACCGATTACAATCAATTACCATATAAATAACACAATCCCATGGAAATAACTGGCGAATTAATGTGCCATACTGCCTGCCTACCTCCGTACGTACGCGGCGAAATTATACAAATTACTACATAGAATTTTATGACCTACCTAATGCCTTCATATGAGATATCCGAAATGTTCGGGATTGTATATGATATTGGGTTCCGGCTCCCTGCCGACTCGCGAAATATGGTTTTGAAGGGAAATGTTATTAGTGATTGTATTAATTGATAACCAGTGTGTGGTGGTAATGAAAGAATGTAATTATGGTGTATTGAATAGTTATGTTGATTTCAGTTTACGTATGCCAGGTTTCACTAAGTGACATCTAATCAAATGCTGAAAAAAAAGGCACTCTGTTCGATTTTGAACGCTTGGCACAGCAATGAGAATTCTAATTTTAAAAGTTCCATAATAATTATGTAGGCAATCATCTAGGTATACCCACACTCCACACAGGCATTTGTTCAGGAAGTAACAACTAACCATCAGCTCCTTACAGATGGTCTCAACTGAAACCATTGTTTGGTTCAAATACAGAAAAGGCCAAAATAACTTTTAGCTGTTATGCTCAAGGCTACTCGTAATTTGGAATGTTTTTGTTCAGTTGAAAGATGACTCACATTGCGAAAATAACTTTTCAATAATGGGACTACATAAACAAAGGAAAAACGAAGGAAAAATCCGCTAACGACTCACGTGTATTACAATTTCGTGTCATCATTTTAAATATAACCTATAGAAAATCTGCGTTTATACAGTTGCTTAACCAAAGTAATATAATAATATTTCGGCAATAATGGTCAGTATTATCCAGCTGGATATCAGTTTTGGTGGCTCTTTTTGCTCCGAGCAAGTTTTTTTGCTTCGACAAAAAGTTTATACCCGCTTGATTGGATATAGACCATAGATACATAGACGCATAGAGTTGTAACTTGTAATGTTGTGTGAGAGGCTCAGTACCAGTGGCCACCCAGGCATAAGATAGACTATACTCACGCTACCTGCTACAATCCTTACATACTCCTCTTAATATGTCCTCGTTCATAATGTAATAAGTACTAAATACACCCGTAATCTGTACAAGTAAATAAAATTGAAGTGTCTGTTTGCAATTTAAAAATAACAAAAAGCTTTTTTTGTTTTTATTTTGGCTTTGTGTCTGTTTGTTCCGGCTAATCTCCGAAAAGGCTGGACCGATTTTGACAGGACTTTTACCGGCGGATAGCTGATGTTATAAGGAGTAACTTAGATAAAAAAATAAAGCCCTTGGAATAACGATATGATTGAGTTAACCAAATCCGATTCAAATAGGGAAGTAATATTTTCATAATAATTTTACTCTGCCGAAAATCGCGGAGCACAGCTAGTCAAAAATAAATTAAATACAGGTGAACTACATTTTGAAGTATTTTCCGGAATGTTTTTCTTTAAACGAAAACAAATCATTATCATTGAATTCATTGGGTAATAAATATACTTTTTTTATACACCATGGTGTGTTTAGATCCCCACCTCGAAAAATTAAAAGCTCAGGCGGTTCGCAAAGCTAGTTAATTATAAATAATTAATGGGACGACGTTATTTATCCTAATTCTGTAGCTTCCTTCATTTGAGTCACGATTCTACATGTTTGGCTTACTTTACTTATTATTCGAGTTGTTTTCAACCGAGCGGCCTTGGAGCCAACATAGCTGTTCGATAGAACCCGTTTTGGAAGTATCCTCGCTATCATTTTATCCTTTGTTTGTTGCTACATGTATACAGATAGGTAGGCAGGTATGTAGGACTGTAGGTACAGTAACGAGCAGTAATATGTAAACTCGCAGCAACTTTTAAAAGTGATTTTCTGCTGTATTGATTGTAGTTTTATGTTGTTATAAAACATTATTTTGAAAGCTATAACTTCGTGAAATAGGTCTCAACTTGACATAATATTTCACAAAGAAATATGCGTTTGAACGCTAAGTTTATACATATTTTAGCTAGTGACTGTACATGTATATATATAGGCATTACTGACACAAAAAGCAACGAATAATTTTATTGTTACTTGCTGGTTAAATTGTATGTGGTTATTGAGTTTTTTTATAGAAATGACTCATTGTGTTTTTGAAACGAAAATAACTTTTGTTGGATTTTAATTTCGACTCCTTGGATAATGTAGCTATACATACATGCGTATCATCACGCCTTTATTCCCCGAAGGGTTAGGCAGAGGTAGGTGTACGTAATAGTAAATCCACATTTTACCAGTTATGTTTAAGTGCCATGTAATAGGGGACGATCTATCCAACCGGCCAAAACAACCGGAAAAACCTAATAACAATTTAGCCGACCCGAGAACCAGGACCTCACACTTAACAATCAAGCTTGCGATCTTTTTCTCCTGCCTCGCCAAGTTGTTTAGGTATTCCAGAAGTATAAGGAACTTTATCACGGAACAGTTGGAGGGACCTCTTTCTTAACAACAAAATAACCAGCGCGATAGTGATTTAAGTAAGTATACCTACTGTTACCTTGGATTGTATACAAGATACGCCGTCTAAGCGAATCAAATGTCAATAAAGTTAGACTCTCAAAACGTAAAAAGAAAAAAAAAAGGTAAAAACACCACTTAAATATTCATTTCCCACAGGTCTGTTTTACACAGGGAACTTTTAATTAGACCCGTAAAAGTCACAAGTCTTTTCCCTTTCTTGCGATGGAGACAGGCAAATTTAATTTCCTGTACACTGTTGATGTTTGGGCAGGCCGGCAGAGGGCGCTGTGCCTGCAAATTAAATTCATTTTTTCGAGGGTTAAAGGTTTACTCTTTTGGAAGAGGTTTGACAGCTGATAAGGGGATATTTTTAAAGGAGGCACAAAATATTTAATAAACCTGGTACATTTTTATGCTTCCGTTTATTAAATATTTAATAACTGTTATATTATTCCTGCCAACGTAAGTAAAAAATACCTGGTCTTAAGAATCTGAAATGCCGCTGGAAACAAATATTTAAATTCGGCAAACGAATTCCCGAGCAAGGTCTCACTCTCATCAACCAAATCTAGCTTAGACCCTTGCCCTAGTCTTACGAAAATAAGTTTTCCAGACACTTCAAATATCCCTTTACAGTCAGTATAATCTTTAATTAAGTCCGCTATATAAAAAGCTCCTGCACTATAGAAAGTGCGTCTTAATGAATGTAGCGCTCCGCTAAACGCATCAGTGTTCCAGCCATCGACTGCTATTTATAGCAACTGGTTTCTGCACCATCATCATACAGCCCAAGACTTTCGCTGAAATAAAACATATCCCTACTAATCCATACTTATATAATAAACGCGAAAGTAGTTTTGTCTAACTGTTACCTTTACACCCCTGAGCAGTAAATGGATGTCAAAGATAAAGATAAAAAGATAAAGATAAAGATTCATTTATTTGTATAAACATGTGTATACATGGATGGAAATGAGTCTCATAATGGTGTTTCAACATGTTTTGCCACATTCAGCGTACAAAATAGTATACAATACTTAATTTGAAATTATAAATCAGGAAATAGTTAAATTATAGTCAAACTTCAATCAATTCAAATACATAATTACAGTCCACACAAAAATATTTAAAAAATAATAATCAAAACAATAAAACTAAAATACATTATTAAATTATCTAGATTCAAAATTCGTCATTCAAAAACTCCGTAACATTATAATATCCCTTAATAATTAACAATTTTTTTAGTTCACTCTTGAATGAATTGATATTCATTATCTTAATGGAATTCGGAATTTTATTGTATATTAATGGAGCCATGCATATTACACTTTTTCTTAGAAATGCTGTTTTGGCGGAGAGTGATTGCACCCAAAGTCTGTATTTCTCGCGTCGCGTCTTTTCGCGTCAATAAAATGAATACACAAATATACCGTGACCTTGGTTAAGAGATAAGATTGAGTTGCTCATGGGATAATTTTCGACATCCACGCGCAAAAAGCTATTAACAATAAGTAAAGAAGTTGGATAAGAAAACAAGACTCCTAATGTAGTTATTTCACGGTCCAGGTTAGGTAACACAGGTAACAGAGAGTTTGCAGTTGACGTCTACATCGCGTTACATTTCTTCATCATCATCATCACTCCCAGAGTGCTGCCTCTCCGGCCGCAAGCCATACAACATCTCAAGGCAATTGCCATGCAGCTGCTTGTAGCCACCAGGCGAAGATCGTCGACTTTTCATTTTTCGTGTTAAACAGACCAGGTAGAAAGTAATTCGAAAAGTGTGTATGTTCAGTTCCATTCATATAGGCTTTAAAATTATTTGAAAGAGTCATGTCGCGGCCAAAGCTAGTACACAAACAAAAGCCGCACATCTTATTTCCACATAAATATAACTCTATAATAGTGCTACGGTGAAAGTGTACAGATACAGCTAAGTTAAATAAGCTCTTACTTAGACATCGCAGAAACGGAAAGGCTCCTCGTTGTCACACGCACTATCTCTGAATGACTGTAATCCTAGGCCCATGGGATCGTGTGATGGCTGTTATCAACACAGAGATAGACGAAATGTATCTTGTCGTGTTCTTGACGCAAATCACAGATACACTGTATTAAATAAACGAGAAGAAAGGGAACTACTTTCGCAATCAGCCTGGAATCCCGCTCCTGAATTACTGGCTTCCTCTCAGCGCTGGATGTCTCATGCCTTCGAGTTATTGGCTGGAGGACCTTCCTCTGACTACTCAACAAGCACCATCTAACACACACTTAATTGACAACTATACATTAAACAAAACAAAAAAAAAACGCAAAGTTCTTATGAACTAATTTGGAATCCAACCTCAATACCCCAAAACGTAGGGTAAATATCTTACCCATTTATACATACGGTGCCAGGAAGCATATTGTACGGAACCAATAAGGTGATTTAAATTCACATCACCCACTAAACTTAAGGTAATAACATAACCAAATTAAGCTGCTACCTTCACTTATAGTTTGAGCGCCATCTTGAATTCCAAACACATTCGATTCGGCAGGCAAAGTTGTACCTATTACCTCCTGGGTTGGAGGTACCATCGGGGGTCGGGCTGGGTGGAAAGTACCAGTAGGATTGGTACCGGGTAGGTTGGTGGAAAGTATCTGTGTTTAGAGAAATGTCTCAGCATTTATTACGAATTATGATTCGGCGAAAGTTATACTGTGAGTGGTGTGTGGTGCAAGTTAAGGGAGGGGGCTGATTCATTAAAAATTTAATTGTACGGAGAGGGATGGTTTTAAAATCTCCTTAATTCGATAATTGAACTTAAACATAGTGGAGATGTCATAAAAAGCGACAATCATCAAGTTTCAGAATATTAGGTTGTAAATGTACGGTTATTGTGAACTCCGGTAAAGGCGTGTCATCATACCGATTAACAACCTTAATAGCCTCACACTTCATCCACATAAGGATGCTCATTCCTCCAAAAAAGGAATTACTAGTAAACACAGTATTTTTTCAACGGAAAATGTCATCATCAGTTGCAAACATAAAACCACTTGCCATCACAGAAAAAAAGCGGTTTCCGCCGCGCCCAGTAACTTCTAATATTTACGAAACTACATAAATACATACATGAACACTAAACCAGCCGAATCCAGTTGCTAGTACTTACGTCAACGCTTTGCTAAACAAACCGAGTTTTTATTGCCACCCGCGACCGGCCGTCCCTCACACCGAAGCGTACCGCGCCTCATTTGGCACCGCATGTTACGAACACGGGTAACTTCGCACGTAAATGGGAACTCCCTCTCTCTCTCTCACTCTACGTCGGATATTTGGAAGGAGTTAAAACTTTTGAAGCGTTATCTCGTTTTAGTTGCTTAATTACTGGCGTGTTTGTATTCTGTTTGGCGACGAAATATTAATGTGTGGAATTGTGGATTTGTGCGACTCTGGAAGTTGGGATTTAAAAGAGTTGTTGAGGTGTTGTGCGGAATATTAATTAGAACGATGCTGTTTTTGTTCATATTATTGTTCTTGTGGCACGTAGTCACACCATTTGATTAAAAAACAGGTTTTGATGACTAGCCTTCTTTTTGTTGTTAAGTTGAAGGCCCCGTACGTACCTGTATTAAGAAGATCACACCTTAAAACTGGTTACACTTACTGATTACGAAAATGTTTAATTATCAAAAATGGCTGGTTAAATAAATGTTCAGCATTAATTTAATTTCTCACATTTTGATGCTCCAACTCAGTGTAACCGTCAGTCTATATTTTTTTGCGGCGATATCGCTTGCATATGGATATTGCCAATGTTATGATAATTACATCAAGCACATGTGAAGCCGATCACGTGCTGCCGCTTGCCAAGCCGGTTTTATGTACTAGAATTATTGTTTATACCCATTTACAATGTTAAATCGGGTGCAGTTTGTGAGTACATACGGAAAACTTAGATGAATTTCATTTCTGTGCGAACGATCTCTTTCTGTAGTGATTGTATGGTATAATTTGTCTAATAATGGATTCTCTTTCGATTCTCTGGAACTCGATGAAACCTCGAAAAGTGAATCTTTTCAGATGCCACGTGTTATGTAGAGACTCTTCACTGACTCATTGCTTGAGATAGATTACTGACACCACATCATAATATATTTGAAAGCAAACAAAACAGCGTGCAATACGAGTTAAGAAGTAATAACATCGCAAACCAGAAAACACTGGTTATTTTTATCAAGTTTTATATAAATAAACTTTCAACATACATTTAAATGATGTAAAAACATAATGTCCAAAGCGAACCACTTTAGTTCAACCAATAATCTTAATACAAACATCCGAATGAGATAAAACAGTTTCTCTTATAAAAGATAACTGAAGGAATGAAAATACTGCAGTTATTGACTTATTTTAAATCTGTACTTGAAACGAGACGCAGCGTGGTGTTAATTCAGAGAAATTTAATTAAATGAGTTAAACAAGTTCTCTACTTAGTTATTAAGTGGAAGGAGGGTCAGCTGAGGGAAATGAAGTCATTTTTCTTTCCACGCGGCCGCGGTGGGGTGAACCAGAAACGCCACTTCAGATGTTACAAGTAGCTGAGATTTTACTTGGTAATAGATGCTTATCAATTATCAGTTATTTAATTTCAAATATCTAAACACTGACATCATCTCCATTTAGAAAAAGATATACAAAAAGATTCCACGCGCTTTAAAATATGGGTACAATATATACCCAAAAAATCTGTACGTGGCACCCTCAACTTTAAACTCCCCAAATCTATTCCCGTAGGGGATGAAACCGAGGGGTGTAATAAAGACTTCAAGGAAACGTTTGACACTTTTAGTTTAACGATCGCAAGCCCTTTACGACTGTAGTAGTCAACTAAACATCTATGTTTATTGGTAACAAATGCTGCTGTGATGCCTACTATAACATGCTTGAAGATTTAAAAGAGTATTTGTGAGTGACAGTTTAATATCTCTGTCGTGTGATAAGTACTAGCATTTGATTTGTTGTAGAATACAGGCCGTTTTACGATGTTGTTGAATGTATTTTTAGTTGTATTCTTGTAATGGCGTCGAAGGGAATGTTGGACTACGTTTAACTGTAGAAGTTAAGTTTTATAGCTTTACTAATGTTATAGTTTAAGGTGGTGACGAGATATTTGATTGCCGTTAAAGCCAATGAGAGAACTGTAGCTAGAAACTGAGCTCAACATTCTCTTTTTATTGAAACTTTTACTGATTTAAACTTATTAAGTGGTCATGGAGGAGCTCGTGGCTAAGGAATAACAGCCGCTCGGGTCGATCTTCAGGTTAAGCCACGCTTGCCTAGGTTGGTCCATGGATGGGTGACCAACTACATACCGAATTTCCTCCGTGCCTCACGTTAAGCCGTTAGTACCGGCTGTCATTTGTAGATCTTTGAGAGTCGTTACAGAAAAGTCTGACAACCAGTCTTCCCACGGGGGTTCGTATTACCCAGTATTTACTGGGTTGTTCAGCTGCATCCAGCTAGGCTGGATCCCGACCCCATCATGTTGCTGTCAGCTACCTAGGCATATGATGAGAGGTTTATAATATTTACAAAGAACAAAGAATTCTTAAGTTTTCTTCGGTTTCTTGCTTTTCTTTTCTCAAGTTATTTAAAATTCAGTCGATATCCATCAGTGGTGTTTAGTTTTATTACGTTTGACGAATTAACAATGGACCAAGCTAATAAAATAGCTGAATAGATTAGCAGTCCCACTTTCCCTACGCACTAGTGATGGGCCATCATAATCCGATACCAGTACCGATACCGACCACACGCATCACGGAAATAGACACACCATCACACCACGGGTGTCCCATGCTCTTTTTACGACCAATAAATGTTCAGTGCGACAACACTGACTACAAACTACAAAGATAGTGAAACTCGTTATTTTTGGATTAAAGACGAACAATTAATTTATGGTGGAAAAATATTCGTCGTGTGAATTTTTTTTCTTTTAGTTGAATTTAAACTTCAGTAAAATTGAAATGTTAATCAGTCCCTCCTCGTTTTCACACAGTTTTAATCTGCCCACTCTTATCATAATAGTGGAGTTTCTCATGTTTTTATTCAATTTACAATATATAACGAATCAAATAATCTAAAAAATAAAACACATAGGAAACTAGCAAAAGAAGACATAAGATCAAGTTTCAGGGCTACGGCTTGGCCTATAGAAAATTCTAGCTAAATTACACAAACAGAAGAAATGTATTTATGTGTTCCTCGCAAGCTAAAATCCAATTAAATACTTGTTTAGTAACTTAAATACTTGTTATAATATTAACAATGACTCATAACAATGAATTATTATAATTGCCAAAGCAATATGTTTGACACGAACAGGATAACTCTGCGGTTGATACAACAGTAATACTGCGCAGTGACAGACTGATATTGAAATGAGCACAACTAACCCTATTCAATAAATTATTGATAAGTTTACATAAACATTGCAAAAACTATTTAATAACAATGATTACAAATAGAACATTTAGTACCTATTGTGGAATAGTTATTTAATTCCAGGTATATCGTCTCCACATTTATTTGAACACAAAGTATTGTAGCATTTTTAATAAAACTTTTTAATCACACAGTTTGTACTCTACCAACTTGTGTCTTGCTCTGAATTCTTCTTCATATAAACTTTGCGAATAGGCAACCAGAATAATTATATTTCCTCGTTTTGGACATTCATACGTGTCTTTAACAGGCCTAATTGATACAGATAATTTGATTTTGAAGACTCAATACTTAGACACGAAACCAAAGAGAGTGAAGAACTCCACCCCCCGCTTTGGCCCCCGTTTCGGCTCCGCTGCAGTCGGGTAGAAATCATCTCCTTTACAATCTTCTTCTTCTTTTTCAACCTTTGGCCACCCAATGTTGAGTGTAGGTTTCTTCTTAATCTCTCTTCGTTAGGCGGCTTTGCGTCATGTTATCCAGTTTCTTCCGGCCACTTTAATGACATTCTTCTGTCCACCTTGACGGTTGTCATGCCACGTTCCTCCGTCCCGTCCGTGGTCTTCACTCCAACACTTTCCTCACCCATCTTCCATCCCATTGACGGCATATTTATGGCCCGCCCACTTCCACTTTCCTTTTGTAATAACTTTTACTATGTCCGTAAGCCTCGTCTGTCTCCGTAATTCGGTGTTTTTCTGTTCAACAGATTCGTCTTCCGAATGTCCGATCAGTTAACATTAATGAGGTTTGACATTTCTTTATTTTTTTGTTTCTAGGCAGTCAAGAAACCATCCTAGAACAAAGCACTGCATCAGTTATCTCAGCCTACCAGCCCAGCGAGGTGTAAGCAAAGCAAATTAGCAACAAATACATTAAACATTAGTTTAAATCAGCCGCCGCCATTGCAACTCATTTGTTTGCGTCAAATTATTTCGCGCATTATTATTTATGAATGTTGAAGTTGAAACCGTGCCCTTATTGCACTGTTGTTAATAATTTATAATTTTAAGTGGATTTGTTAATCTAGTGGAGTAAATGCGGTTGTTTGCAGAAATTGCTTTTGAAATTGTAATCTTTCATTTTAATTCTGGCACCTCTCAATGTGTATTTTTGAGTGCATTGATAGACGTAGATCTCTTCGAATTTGAACTTGATGTTTGAGTTTTGAGACTTCCTATTGACATAAATACTTTCTTATATTACGGACTTTGGGGCACTTGGCCAAATTCGCAGCTTGCCATCCTGTATTTTATTTCAATACATTTCACAAAATAACTTCTCATAACTGTTCATCAACAGCGTCAATATGTCAACGTCATCCGAAAGCCAAAAAATACTTGTCTCGCTGTGCTTTACACTTCATACTATTGTCCTTACTTCGACCATAACAATTTAACAACATTAAAGAATATTCTTGCCAAATGACTGCAATGACGACACCTCATTACAACTCTACTTACCTAAGAAGGAATGAAGCGTGATAATATAACGCTAAGCGACAAATGCGGGACTAATTTAGAATGTGTGTAACAATTCGTCACAACGTCGTGCTAGAGTTGGCAACAAGATAATGCTTTGAATTTCGTCGGTAGGTAAATATGGGCAGGTTGACATTCTGAGAAAAAATCGTAACTTCTTTTAAAATAGCAACGGAAAACTTCTTTCTGAATTGTATTTATCTGGATGTATAGTTCCGGAACAATGAAGTCAAAATTAACAATAATACCTGCGACGTAGCAGAGCAGTCTTTGAAGCACAACGTGCTACGCTTCATGGTGCCACGATTATCCTAGTATTCTGAAAGTACAACAGATTCATGCCACGTTTTTTTGTATCATGCTGAAATGACAAAAGGCTACAATTCCATAGTATGTTCAGGCTAGAGAGACGTTTTTTCCTAGTACGCTGAAGCTACAAAACGCTAAGTAATCTTTCAAAGGATAGTAAAAAGCTTTCTTTCTTTCTTCTCTATCGTGTGGTTAGTGCCTAACCTGGTGTCAGAGTTTTTATGCCGCCCAAGGGCCTCTGACTTGGCTTTTACATGCCGTCGAGAAATATCTCTCAGGCATGCTGGTTTCCTCACGATGTTTTCCTTCACCGAAGCAAGTGATAATTATAGGTAAAAATACGCACATAATTCCGAAAAATCTGAGGTGCGTGTCTTGGGTTCGAACTTGAGACCTATGACTCGGCAGTCCAACGGTCACACCACTAGACTATCACTGCTGCTAGAGTAAAAAGCTGGAGGTACAGCACGCTGCATGCAGCATGCTACGATTTCTCGTAGCGTGCTGAAGCTACATACTACGTTACATGCTACTTTCGAAGTTTGCTCTAGCTGGCAGCCTGGCAGTAGCGATATGCATCACTACTTTCTTGCATCATAACCTTGAATTATGTTGAACTCATTGTTTTCTATAACAAAAACACATTATCTACCGACTCAAAATAAAATAAACATTTCTAGCTTAAAATACACAAGGTCGTCTTCAAAAATATTCGCGAAACCGGTTTTTTATATCTAGTAGGTACGTGACTTGCTAAATTACTGACTTTATTTGTTCACATTAATCTACCACTAAGTAATGTGATCATTCTTCCAGTTTTACTTTCAGTGCAAAAAAATGTAAACATGTTTGGCCCAATATTTGTCACCAACATCCAACTCCCATCTTTTACGATTGTAGAGGCATGTGTAGATTGGAAGGGATCTTCCATGAACTTAAACAATAGTGAATACAATTCATGGATCACTGAATACCCCATAGAACTATCGGGTATCATGTCACGCGCAATGGTGCATTAAATAACTCGTAATGACTACAAACCATTGCCATAACACCAGCATGTGGATCGCTCCCATATCAGTCGGCCTTGAGCCCCGCTCAATAACACCATATACCAACACATTATTTACCATCATAACAACTCTTATACCGAAACTGTAAAGGCTGAAAGTTAAATGAATTAACAGTATAGATAGTTGGTAATCGGCAACACGTGTTGACCATTGTAAAAATCGACTATAAATTAAAAATTGAATTCTAATTCTTAAATCCAATTGAATAACGGCTGTTTTCCTGTGGCCAATCAAGTGTGCTAACACTTCAGTCTAATTTGAATTCAAACCTACACTGGATAAGGTTGGATTTAAAAATTTTGCTAGTTGGTAAACAAGAAATTCGCAAATACTTCGAGGCCACGCTTCCTGGATACATGACTACAAAATATAAATTATGGCATGTATGTAGGTATACATCGACGAATTAATTGGTGCTGATAAAATACATTAATTGTGCTTTTTTATTGGAGTGTGGTTGCCATCGTGTCCACGTGACCAGTTTGTGGTCAACTTGTGTATGATGACATTGTATAGCGAGGATCGAAATCGATTTCGGCTAAGAGATAAACCTATTAAATGATCTGTTGTTTTATTTTTCTACCTATGTCAACAACGGGTCCCTGGTATTGGTATTTATTTACTTAATCCCATTTGCCATAGATTATCACAACTGCCCCTCAGAAAACAGACAAATATTTTTTGTGAAGAGATTATCATATACCTATCTTAGAAAAAATTGAGTCATCTCACTTTCACACGGCGTGAAAAACAGTGTGTTTTTTTCCAATGACATTGTTTTTTGTGAACAATAATTCACTACTTTGTAAAACTGAAAACGAGTCTAAAAGTAATGAACGCCACATCTCCGACGCTTCCCTACCATTCTGTTAAACCTCTAATCTTTTCTTACCACCTAACCATCCCATACTTACACAAGCACTGTATAATTATAAACTTAGATTAAGTAATCACGGCGCTATCTCCAAAAACCATTATCTCATCCTATGCAAACATTCGCACCCCCTCACCCCTTTGTACCCCTACTCACCCCCCTTCTATACGCACTTACGAAGTTTGTTGATCAAACTGCGAGGCTGATGACCACTTGAATTAATTAGATGACCGCGGCGAGGGGACCCCCTATGACCCCCACGGGGTTTAGCTTGTGGGTTAGCCTTAAGCGGTATCATCACTAGGTTTTAATTTGGGTGTGATTAGTTTTTGGTTTTAGTGAAAGTAGTGGAATAAATTACTGTTGTCTAACATGAAGGTATAATACGAATTGAATTCAGTATGGGGTAGGTACTTAATTCGTTTTAATACAGATGTCACAAATATGAATCTACGGGCTGTTAATGTGACTCTACAATGCTTTTTTTCAATCAAACGTGCGGAAGTAAAATTATTCCTAGATTCGGATTCGAGACATTTAATAAAAGACTTTTTACCTAAGTGGACTAATAATAGTAAAGTTACATGTCAATGTGATTTATTTACAAAAACTTTGTAAACAATGATAACTTATCGAAAGCGTCGTCTGAATTTATCGCAGTTTCAAGGCTATTTTAGCTCAAAATAGTAACAATCTGTATTTCATCAATTCCTTGAGTTAGCATTGATTATACCGAATATTTTAAAATTCATAATTATCTTAATTTAATACATTATTTTTTCATAAGAAAAAACCGAAACTGTTTGACTTGAGCAAGCTTATCTCATGAATTAATTAAACATTCAGCTGGTGTTGTGCTAACTTTACCGACCAGTGGCGCCCTCTGTGAGCGAGCTCATTAACAAAGTGCACGCAGCGCGATGATAAGGAAACGTCTAACTTTCACACTCTCCGGAAACTGATGAATATTTAATGCTGGATTAAAATATTTTAAGCAAGGTAATTGGATGTTTTAAGTGCTAGTAGCAAGTTGAAGAAGGGTGCATCAAGGATTATCTTGTCTTAAGATCTTTTAACGTGAGTTTACTATAAAAACCGGAAGCTTGTCGCCGAACAGATGAATTCAAGTTTTGGTACGTGAAACGGTAACCCTGCTCTAGCATGGACGGACACATACCGTCGATTTTCCCCGAAAGGTAAGGCAGCAAGTGCTAAGGGAGTCAGGGTTAGGGATGTCAATAGGAACACTGAGATGACTAGCTTTTCCAAATTTTTTAAATCAGTACCCATGTTCTTAGTGCAATGTGTGGGATACGATCCTCGATTCCACGTCCGCCATTCTGACATTTCACCCTTCGAGCTATTGGCACTTTAATATTAATTTCCATAAGACAAAACCGGAGGCAACAGCTTATTATTACTGCGCCCATCTTGATGCAATCAACGATTTTCAACGAAAAGTTTATTTCCACACAGGGCTTACCAACTCCAGTGTTAACAATAAATCTATCGCCTGTTATTTACAATGTTATTACTAACAATAACAAATTATCTTTCGTGTGAAATGTTATATATTTGTTGTTATAATGAGCGGTGCATGTGGCCAGCCCACATTACTTACAAGCTGAACCGTCGGTAAACAATAGAAACAAGTTATGTTAATTACAAGATAGGGCATTTAATTGTCTCGCTTTATGTTATTTTTCTAGGTATTGCGTCATTTTGTTTTGTAGGAGCAAGGTCGTTTGTATTTACATATCTTGGCGCCCTGTGTTCTACCGTCAGGTTTTAAGATAAAGCGAATGCGGACGCAGGAGTTCAGAGGCAAGAGTAATGAAACGCAAATTAGTGCAAGACCATACTTTCTCATTGAAGAGAAACAAGCGTTTATCAGCAAATATTCTGAAGTGCCGCTGGTTCCAAGACTCAATACTCCGTCCTGATAAAAAAAAAAAACCTTAAGGATAAAACTTTGAATACGTACAATAGCGATTGTACCAATCAACAAAGTTGATAAGAGTTGCTGTGCCAATCCACAAAGGAAGTTCTAAAAGAAACTCTTCCACCAGTAGTCCAGTAGTATAGTATGCAAACCGCAAGTTTCACGACTATCAATGCGCCTGCGTCCCCTGGTCCCCCTGGTACCGGCGCCGGCGCAGGATGCCGTGGTGAGCGCCGTCGGACCGCTTCCGGACATAAACTGGATTAATTGATTACTGTACCTACATGTGTATTAATTTATTTTTGATAGTTCATGAGTACGATGGCTTATTTATTACACACTTTAGTTTATTTTTGTTTTCTGCGTTTTCTTATCTAAACTTTTATTTTGTTAATCTCCCGTCGTATTCCTCTAGTCCTCTCTATGTCTCGCCTTCTCCGGCCCGGAGTCCAGGACACGGTCAGATGCCAAATGGCATAGGTCATTACCAGAGATCGGAATAGGTAGAGTATTATTCACCTAAACATCAAGGAAAAGTAACATGTGGATAATACCAGCCTCTAATTGAACAACTTTATTTCGACACATAAAAATCATTCCGGGATTTGATACGGAGTTGTTATCCACATGTTACTGACTTCCTTGATGTTTAGGCAAATATACTCTACCTATTCCGATGTTTCATCACTACGCAGTGGGTACCTGACGACTGGCGCGATGGCGTCACCGAGACTGGCCTAGGAAACTAAGACAAATATTCAAAGAAAACCCTTTCGTATTTACATAAATAATAACTTCATCAGCATACCTATTCAAAAGACACCATTAACTCAAACTTCATGAAAAGCGAGCTAAATGAATCATACAAAGACAAAAGAAGCAATTGACAATACCTCTTCGTCTTACATAACAATGACATTACATATACATGTGTACATAGTATGTACATTATGTACACGTGTTGTGTACATAATAAACAGTAGAGGCACTCCCTGCGCTCGCTATCTGTTGGTAAACGAAGTGATTCATGACGGCAGACTTATTGTCTTCACTGAACTACAAAATACTTTGATTTAATTTTATTATATTTAAAGAAGCAGGATCATAAACAAAATTAAGGAAAACAAAATAAGTATGTAAGTTATGTTATTGGAACGGTACTCATGTGTGGATGACAATATAACAGCTTTAGTATTATTTTGGTAGAATTTCATGCAACATGCGCACTTTTTTAATGAAATTTTTATTTGCTACAATTGTAGTAAATTATAGATGGTCGAATTTTATATACAGATACGATTTTTGCACTCGTATATGCTACTAGGGAATTACCAAGCACTGACTGGGTTGTGGAGGTCAGATAGGCAGTCGTCCCATGTAAAGTACTGGTATTCAACTGCATCCGAAAAGCCTGGAAGCCGACCCCAATAGAGTTGGGAAAAGGCTGGGCAGATGATGATGAGATGCTACTAGAGAGTAATTAAAATGACTAGAAAGGGGATGACTATAGAAATAACTATAACAGAGAAGTTGGATAACATTCAGAGCAAGAAAGTGATGATAATGAAATTAAAAATAAAATAATATTTTTGATTAATAATTCAATTAGGTATCTTCAAATAGGTCTATGCTAGAAGGAGGTGACTGCTGAGATGACGAGTCATAGAGATATTAGCGCCTCGTGGTATGCGCATGTGACGAGGAGGAGTGAGGAACATATCGTGAGGAAAGTTCTGAGTATGAATGAGGATGGCTATACGAGTAGAGCCCGAAGGGACGATGGATGGACTGTGTGAAGGATGATATAGAGAAAGCAGGTGTCTGATGAGATGACGAGTAATAGAGAAGTATGGAAGAAGAAGACATAATGTACCGACCCCAAATAAATTGGGATATGAGGGCAGGAGAATGATGATGATATTCAAATAGGACGCTTTTCACATATAATATATTATTTTGATGAATAAGAAAATGGTTGTACTCTTTTTCAGCCTTAGGTAGGTAGGTAGTTTAGTGCTAAAGAATATTAAATAAAGATCAGTGTCGAAGTGGGTCGCAAATATTCCTGATGTTGTTGTTGTGTTCAGAGGGTAAACATATTTTCACGATAACAGTGGGTTCAAGTCGTTAGTGTAACAAGGCCGTCTCCCCGCCATTAGCGAGCAGTGGTCGTTGTCGACCACTTCTAACGTCTACTTTCACACTTTTAAGGTTAGAAGTAGACTATTTTTAGTTTTGCCCTTAAATTCATAACAGTTGATAATGATATATGCCCATTTTCAGTAAGATCTTAATAAATAAGATCTTAATGAATACCCAAATATTTTTGCACTTTTGGAGTTTATACTCTTGGCGCACAACCAAGCGTTGCTTATTGTAGGCATTCATTTAGGTTTTAGGTGTTAGTATAAGTTAAAACGGGCACCTAACAAACCTAAAACCTATGACTCTATGCGATAATTAATTATCATGGAAGTGTATCACAGTTATCCTCAGATTTTGCCTATTTTCTACACTTTAATACAATTCAACTCGGCATTTTCATCTAAACTTTTCTCGAACTTGATCTAAAATACCACAAAATTAAATACAAAAATGTGAGTTTATTTACGTATTATTTATATACAAAGAAGTATAAAGTTCACACTTCAACTTATCCTGTAATTAAATAGTGTAAATAGAACACAAACAAACTGCCCCACAGATGTTCCTTACATAACAACACGTGTGGCCTTGGACGATATAATACCGCTTATATACTACATACAGACACATAATACACACAGCAACAACTACTCGTGTATGTATTACATTATAATGGCTTGAATTACTGTTAATCCACGTGTCTTTGTTCGTCCTTTGGAGAATATTCTAGAATGTTTTACTTGACTTGGAGTGGAAGATACATACAAAAGAAGGCTTGCGATTGATCAAAGCAGATAATTGAAGTGCGCTCAAAACATAGCGTGCTAATATTTAAAGTAGGACTCCTGCGGACTAGGCCTTTGATTCACATTGAAGTCTAGTTTTCAGTTATACTGGCATGGGATGGGGGGCGGATGAAGCGAAAAAATAAAGATTACAATAATAATGCTAGTGCATTTATAGACACTACAAAACCATTCTTTCATATATTTTTTAAAACAATCCAATATATCGTAGTGATGGGGTGGACTATGGGTTTTGCGGTTCAACTGACCAACATAGTGACTAAACTATTGAATATATTTGATTGAGTATTTTATAATGAATTAATTTTCTGTTGTATTGTCGTCCCCATACACATGTATTGTATACAAGAGACACAGGCAGATACAGGCACAGCAACACAGTAACACAGGCACAGCAGAGCATTATGTGAACCGTTTGGATATCACAGACAAATAACACATGAGGACTTAACAAATCGATCGAAGCCGCTTACGCTAACTCCTCACTTCCACGTTCCAACTTCAGAGGATCTCCCTCAAGAGTCTCCACACCTAAACAAACACAGAAGTGCAAACACACCGCTTCCAATCGACAAATCCTCCGGGAGGACCGATTTCAAGCCGTCATATACACCCGCGGGTAGACACGCAGCCATCCCTACATACACACATACATACATGGTATACACAATGCTACGGACAGTCAGACAGCGCAATTAACTGCCACGTGTGCTTATGTCAGTAATTATAGCGTTATGCCATACTGACTTAGCCGTTTTGATTGGGGGAACGTTATTATATTACGTAGCAAAAACTGACGGCTATCGGTACAGATAGGAACTCGCACAGAAAACGCAGTTTTTTTTTGTTTTGTGGAAAACCGAAAATATTCAACTTTTGTAATCACTAATCACGCTGCAAGTTTAAACATTTTGGCCAGCTACGCGATGACACGGTAGCATCATTTGCCTAGCCTTTTCCCAACTATGTTGGGGTCGGCTTCCAGTCTAACCGAATGCAGCTGAATACCAGTATTTTACTTGGAGCGACTGCCTATCTGACATACACAACTCAATTAGTATTGGGTAATACGATATCCCCTTGGTAAGACTGGTTGCCAGACTTTCGGGTCACTGACTACCCGTAACGACTGTCAAAGATCTACAATTGACAGCCGGGACCAACGGCTTAACATGCTTTCCGAGGCACGGAGGAAACTCGGTATGTGTGGGTGGTCAACCATCCACGGACGAACCCAGGCAAGCGCGGCTTAACCTGACAATCGACCCGAGTGGCTGTTATAATTTAGCCACAAGCTCCTTCCATTCATTCCGTTCCATCATGGAATGAAAAATCCCGTTGCCGAACATCGTTGTATTATTTTGAAACACGATCACAAAAGATCCTAATAACCTCAGGCAGACTGATGACATTTTGTTTTCTTCAATTCGTAATCAACGTGGAAATGCATACAGTGCGCGGGGTAATGAACGCTGACCCAGGCACTAAGATGACCTCTTCAAACCAGACATACACACACACAATCAAACACACAGACATATATACCGATGTTTGGCGAGGCCCGGGGGCCCGGCTGATAGCTAGGTGACGCTGATAACCCGCCTGCGCCGTATTTAGTGATAGCCTTGGACCAACTGTACCACTATAGCTACACAAACATGCTTTATTTACGGAAACGATATCGGGTGACTTTATTTTTACCCGAATAAGAAAAGATAACTTTTGACGATAACACTTACAAGAATATTTATGCCAGTCATCTCGAGAATTCGTAATAAGTTAATGTTGCAACTATTTGGCGATTGGAACACCATATTTTAATACAAACAGGCAATAAGATGTCGTCAATGGTCAATAAAAGGCAGGACATCTTAGCTATTACATCCGCACGGGTGGAGCAAATGTACGCTTGCCGGGGTCGATCCGCGAATGGGTGACCACACTGACCATCCATTACAAATCGAGAATTCGAGAGACCCCACCGCTCTTCAGAAAGCGCGTTAAGCTGTTGGTCCTGGCTGTTACTTTTAGATCTTTCACAGTTCGGTTCGAGTAGTAAGAAACCCGAAAGCCTGACAACTGAAAACAGTTTTATCACGGAGTATTTACCAAGTAACTGGGTTGAGGAGGTCAAGTAGTCCGTCGCTCCTTATAAAATGCAGATATAGCTGCATCCGGATACACTAAAAGCCAACCCCATGATAGTTGGTAAAGGGCAGCTGATGATGAGTTTAGGGCACTTCAGACCAAGCGCTACACCTTACCCGTTTACACCTTCAATTCAATATGTACATAATCAAGTACCTGAACCTAGCCATAAATCGTTACGTTTGAGGTAAGGTAACGGTACCGTAACCACGGAATGGTACCTAAGTGTCGGTTGACGAGAAAAACTACAACATTGTATCAAAGCGGTGCGATTCCGCGGAAGTTGTAAAAATCAATGATGCTCGTAAGTGTCGCTTTCTCTCGAGGAAAGCAAATGTTTAGTTTATTTATTTATTACTTATTTATGGATAGTTTCTGGGTTTGATGACTGAAGAAAAGGCAAAGAGTTAAAATTTAACCAAAAATTATTCTTCTCTTCCTTGCGAAAATGAAGCTGGCGAAATTGCAAGGACTTAAAAATATTCAACTTTTTATCTGAGTCAAGGGCATTCATTATAAACCACGTGAGTCCACATAATGTGAAGCGTTGCAGTTGTAATGGGCAACTGACTCTGCGTGTAAACTCGGCCACTACTTGTTGCTAAGTCTCAATACCTACAAAGCTGGAAAGTCTAGTGTCTGTTATTTCATACGCACTCTTCTCTATGCGATCAGCCGAAATATAGTAGTCGAATAACTACTGACTTCATCACAGTTCACTCTACGTACGAGGCAGCTACTACGAGTACTACTGCTCTACTCTACGTACTAGCTACTACTACTGCTCTACTCTACGTACTAGGTACCGCCAAATTCTCTTTTCCCACTATGTAACATCATGACTGGCAAAATCTTTATTGCTTCCTGCATGTCCATTACAGACACTTAGAATAGTACTAAATAGATAAGTCAGGTTATCTCACAAGTATAAACGTGGATACTATTATAATCGTAATAATGACACATTATCAATCAATTAGATCAATTAAATCGCACTAGTGCATAATGCGCACTATATTAGTACAATACTGAATGTATTACAAAAACACTAGAGTAGTGGGTGATCGTAGTTTGTAGTAACATGCAACCTGTGCATGGGACATTCACGTGTAGGTCGGGAGAGATTATTTGCTCGTCATTATTGTCATTTATCATAACTATGATTCGATTAGGACTCGTGGCTACATAATTACAGCCGCACGGGTCGATGTTCAAGGATAAGCCATTCGTTAATACCGACCCCACCAAGCCTCGGAAGAAGTTGATTCCATTTGTAATTCGTTAATCTTTGTATGTTGTTACAGATAATCAGAAGCCTGAAAGCCGGTCTGAAAACAACTCTCGCAAGGGGTATCATACTACACATTAACTGAGTTGTGGAGATCAGACAGGCAGTCACTCCATGTAAAATATTTGTATTCAGCTGCATCCGGTAAAACCAAATTAGTTAGAAAAAGGTTAGACACATCATAATAGTACAATGTCACCAAATCTGTTTCAAGGACTTAACACAGACTTCTGACGACCCGAATGGCGCAGCGGTAGTGAGGCTGCCTTACGTTCATAGGGTTCCGGGTTCGAATCCCGGTAGGAGCAAGTGTTTGTGTGATTAAGCATGGACATTTGTTACCGAGTCATGGATGTTTATATGTATAATAAGTATGTACTTACAAACAAAAAGTATCTATGTAGTATATCAACTATCTAGTGTCCACGACACAAGCCTCGTTGCTTAGTGTGGCACTAGATGGCGCTGTGTGTAATGTCTAGCGATATTTATTATATTTATTATTACAGGAACGGGGTAAATATCATCAACATTCACCTGCCCTTCTCGGCGCACCATTTCTACAGAATATTATTCTCTATTACTCAACTCAGCAGTCAACTTCTTTCTAGCCAAATCATCTTTCACATATTCCAGTCGATGCATAGTTTCTTTGATCTTCCTCTAATTTTATAGCCATCTACATTCATACTCAAAACTTTCTTCACGACATTTTCCTCATTGCTCCGCATCACATCCCCATACCACGAAGGGTGTATCTCGGATCAAAATAGGTACGCTTGTCGTAACCAGGGAACTTTTCACAAAATTTCATCTCGAAAATTAATAAGGTCAGAATTTCCACAGTAGGTTATATAACCCACAGGTGAAATCAACATGGTGTGTATACGTATTGTATCCAACAATTTCTAACAATTTGACTATGCTTGTAACAAAGATCGTAGGCATACGAATTGTTTCTTCAACCAGAATTTGTTGCTGTTTCGTGCAAGAGCAACCCAACGGAAAGCAGATTTCACAGAATGACATTATCAACGGGTACAAGAGGAAGCTGTTAGCTCACAGATAAACACGATGGGGTGGCTGCAACGTATTTTTAGCTGAATTCTAAACAGACAAAAATATCTTTTATCTTAATGATTTCATAATCCACCATAACTGTTTTTTGTAAAAGAGAATACCCAAAACCAGTCGTTTCGTAATTGGTTATATTTACCAAGTCGACCACCCCAGCACATCGTGTGTATGAGATGTGTGTGTGTATGTGTGTTGTGTTTGTGTAAACACGTAGATGTGTGGGTGGGCGTGTCAACTGAAAGTTATGACGCAAGGTGCCGGACAGTCAGACACACAAGTGATTGATTTTATTTTATTAATCGATTTTGTTTCGTCATTTATCATTGGCTGATAGGCTTTTTGTTTGTTATGTTGTGTTTGATCATGATAGAAATGAAGGGTGGATGGTTAATTGAAGGGAATTGATTGATGTGGTACACGTTTATGGTATTGCTTTGTTTTTAATAGTATATCATATTTCTGATTTACATGTACCAAAGTAAACCCATTACTTTTTTTCCAATACGGTAATTACCTACATAGGTAAGCTATAGGAAAAATCAACTTGTTATTAGAAACATAAGAAATCTTATCCCTGTAGCGATTATGAGCGTCTGTAAGTACAGTCTTACCCGTCTTTTGAATATCTTATTCAAAAGACTGACACATTATGTATTCGTTACCATAGAAGATATTAGGCATAAAAATGAACACCTCTATCGACAAGTGTACTCCAAGTTGGTCGCTGCATCTATGGAAATGTTTTTATGGTGTCAGAAAATAAATATACCATCGAGTAACGTTCCGTTATGGTTACCAAACAGTCTGATAGCTTTATGTCCTCCGGTGCGAGCCACTAAATCATTGTGAAGGTGTACAGGTACGGGGTTATAGTTATTTAGATATTAACTGCCGATTTTAGACGCAATTTCAAAATGGTGTCTGAAAGTAGAAGAACTCGGAAAGTTTTCAAAATGAAAACACGTCGTGTCATCACAACTTGATACTCCTACCGACTTGAAATTGAAACGGTTAGTGTTTATAGTTATCTAGTAGTCCTCAGGGCATACGCGGATACAGCATTATGGGCACGATGGGCATGCCCACAACCCTAATTGATGTCGATAGTCAGATGTTCTACGCAAGCCCTTAACGAAATTTAAAAAAAAAAATTAACCCTAGTTTTCCCTCACATTAAAATTATCTCAGGGTATAGACAAAGTTGCTTTACCTCAGCCTCTGTGATCAGCTATAACAGCCATGGAAACGTCAAACATGTTTGGGATTGGCTTATGCTACGCTTATGTTAAAAAGCATATGTGTATTGACGTATACTTTTTGGTATGAGATGAGTATGTATGGTGTTGAGTCTTGATGTCACATTTTGTAACGTTTATTATTCAAAAAGTAATGTTACATTAAATTTGATATACCCAAAACATACCAACACAAAGCACCGCGGGTTCTATACGGGATATATTACCGCGGGTTCTATGAGGGTTTTATACGCGGGTATAGACCTTCTGGGATCGATGGACCAGCAAGAATAAAACTCTTATACTCTTTTTTAGCAGGGTGTAAATGCGAATAATACTAGCCTGTAACTGTCCCACTGCTGGGCAAAGGCCTCTTCTCATACAGAGAAGGCATGAGCATAGATCACCACGCTTCCTCTTATAAGTCTAGGATCTCTCACGATGTTTTCCTTCACCGATGTCTTGTCTTGTCTTGTCGATGTCCAAGATAAACTTAGAAAAGCACATATGAATTGAAAAAGTCACATTGGTACACAACCTCATGCATGAGAGGCGAGATCTTAATCACTAATTAAATAAACTACTTTACGTTTCCGTTTCTTATTTCTCAAATCATATAATATGATTACTTACATTTTCTCTCTTATCTATTCTAATCGGCAAATAAAACTAACTCGGTCAAATAAGACATACGACGTAACTTTTAACTACTCGCAAGGCCCATAACACAGCACCCCTCCCTGCGCAGTCGGTTATCAGTCAGGTGTAAGTACGGGAGCAAACGACGACGGCGCCGAACTTAGCCTGCCGGGGACTTTCACTACTCCGCCCCTAAGTAATGAGCTGCCAGGGCTGGCACCAGATAGCAAATATGTATATTTTGGTACTTATGGCTCTGAAAACGTTGTAGGACAGCCATCGTGACAAAACTGGCCTATTAAATGTCCTAGGACCGAAAATTCAATGACATGTGACATTTAGCAACGCGCAGCCGCACTGGGCCCGCGCGGTGGAGTATAGCAGACGATGAGGAGGCGTGTGCCCATCAGTGGCGACATTACAGGCTGTATATGCTCATTGCTTTTGTTGTGTTTGAGTGTGTGAATGTTTGCGTTTGCTTGCTACAGGAACCCGATGGATGCTACTGAAGGGGCCAAATTCGGAATCAAATTCAGTGTCCAATAAGAATATTGGGGTGCCCGTAACACCTAGGTAAGCCTCCATGAATAACGATACTTACCCACATGACCATGTCCACCCCGCCCTAGGTGTGTGGGCTGTCATTTTCTAACCATGATAATATTGCCAAGCACTGCGTCATAGACGGGAAACTTATCATTCGACTCAACAATACTAATACTCAAATATGCTTCTGAACAAGATTCTTCTGCTTCAAGAAACTCCCTTGTGGTTCCGTCGAGATACAGATTTCCATAAGTACCCGAGCTTTCGAACAAACTTTGGTTGTTTCGACTTACATTCAGTCTCGGACTTCGTTCTAAATATTCTGTTATCTACGCAGCTAAAGAGTTCAATAACGTTTATTATTATTATTCGCTTGCAAAATAAACGGACTTATTGAATTTGTAATTTGAGTTTGCAAACCCGTAGCCCGAGGGAGCTCACGGGGTTTTGAATCTAAAGAGGGTTAGACCCGCTAACATTATTTGAGAGGGGTTGGTTCTGGTCAGGCGAAAAAATACGTGCTCCACATTTTTGAATAACGTTGTGTTGTGACTATCTAGTCCTGCTCGTACTAATACATATTTAAAACAGTTCCGTAGTTGAATGACAAGCGTCTTTCGTTTGAATTGCGCTATATAGGGTGTGGAGATGGAAGGTGGTACTTGAGGGAAATCTTTTGAAAGTCAGTCTCTGAGTAAATGCAAGAATTTTTGTTAATACTTAATGTGTACGAAGTGGTGAATGACTAAAAAACGTAAAATCATCTTTAAAAAAAATTGTAACATACCTTTTATTCCTTTACTTCCCGAAGGGTTAACCAGAGGTGATGATAAAAACAAATATGACTGACTCAATGTGGGTGCACATTGCGTCAGGGGGCTGCTAATGAAAGGTTCCTGACAGAATTACCCCATAAAACTTTGCCCCAGAACCTCAGGCTCATCAGTAGCACTTACAACCCTTAAGCCACGAGGCAGTCGTTAGGCAACAGCTAATCATCTATCATAAAGATCAAATAAAATTATTATAAATAGGCCAACTATTTCGCTCAGTGTCAAACTAGCCAGCCAACCCTACAACAAAAATAGGAGAAAAGTACACCGCACGAGTTTTTATGTCTTTGTAAGAAACAAACGATTTTTTATGCCGCCTCCCTAATTTATACACTTACTTGTTTATTTTTATTATTGTTCGTAATTTTTTAGCGGCACTAGAGGGAGCCACTGTCTTCGCTTGCTAACATCGCGGATATTTTTCAGGAAGATTGTTTAAAAGTTGTTGTTGCAAAGTTGTTACACCTGAAATTTCGAGATACTCTTGGGGATTATTGTTTCGATACTTTGTGTTTCCTGCTCTAATAGTAAGAGAATTATATATATTGTCGTGCTATTTTTAAGTTGAAAGTTATAATTAACTGAGGCTAAGGTGTCTTTAATGGAAAGTGCGGTATACGTACTAAAAGTTTAGTTATCTATAGAGCAATAGATAGAGGTTCACCGCGGTTAATGCACTTTGTTATAATTAAGATTATGTGTTTCCACACGTGGAACAATAATTTTATGAACCTAAATTAATAACAATAACGTTTATATTAATAACTATAATTAATAAAGTCTGTAAGCTTTCTTTAAAATTAAATAAAAATATACATAAATGCGCCGGACAGATGTGACGCTGAGGAATATGTTCCTCCAATTCGGCTAATACACTAAGAGATCGTTGACGTTCAAAAAGTGCAGAAATGCTAACCTAATTTGAACTTTTTATTTTGCTAAACCTTTTCAGTAGCCCAGTTGGTTGTGTAAATTAGTTAACAGAATAATGTTTAATAGCCTAGAATTAAATGAGTAAATGAACATTAAAACTATGTTTTACTTATAAACAGACAGTAAACACACCTTCAGTACGAAAACATCCGTTGCTAAGTCCTAAAATAACAACAATGTTTTCCTCTTATGTACCTATAATTATGTAAATAATGTACATACACATAGACATGTAAATATACATAGATGATGTCTTCCATCCGTATTGTGGGACATGAGTAATGTTGCTTGTATAATCATAAGTACATATGTACATATATGAATATAAATACTGTAGAATGTACTGCACATAGATAAGTATACTTATAGAAAATGGTTACTAAGTTACAAATGTTATTCCTACGGAGTGATACTTACACCATTTTAAAATTTCTAGTCGTATGATTTTTAACGTTGACTGCATGTCTTTTTCTAAAAATTTTATAAATAACATCAGCTTATTGCGTCTGTCACGTAACTATACCTATCAATCATGAAAAATCGTGGAAGTTTTCAGGAACGTTTTGCTTTTCAAATTTAGCTCAAGCCTCTCCGTAGTTACTAACCCGCTAAATTATATATACCACTACATAAAGTATAAATAAACCACGTTAATAATGTAGGCATTTCAAAAAACATTTATATAAGGGCGAACAAAAACTCTTGCTAATGAATAAATAATATAAAAAGTAGCAATACAACATTATCTTTCCTAACATCAGAAGTACTTATTACGAAGCTTTTTTATTTATTTCCTTCTTTCCTTTGTTTCCTTAACGAACATGACTTCATATCGTACGTAATAACATATTACGTCTTATTTCAACGGGATATTAATTCTGCGAGAAATGTTTGCCTACCCTCCTGTGTTTTGATGACTTGTTTATGATATAAATAATAAAGGGCGGACAGGGTGCGGATATGGATGTACGGTGAACTGGAGATGTGTGTGGGCTTGTCTCCGTGTTCGAGGTTTATATTTAACCGGTACTTTTGAGAAATTCTATTCGAGGAGGAGCTCGTGGCTAAAATAATAACAGCCGCTCGGATCAATCTTCAGGTTAAGCCGCACTTGCCTACGTTGGTCTGTGGATGGGTGACCACCTATTACATCCCGACTTTCCTCCGTGCCTCGGAAAGCACGTTAAACCGTTGGTCCCGGCTGTCAATTGAAGATCTTTGACAGTCGTTATAAGTTAGTCGCCCGAAAGTCTGACAACCAGTCTTACCAAAGGGTATCGTAATACCCGGTACGAACTGGGTTGTGGAGGTCAGATAGCCAGTCGCTCAATGTAAAATACTGGTATTCAGCTGGTAGCCAGGTTAGACTGGAAGCCGATCCCAACATAGTTGGGAAAAGGCTAGGCAGATGACTTTTGAGAAATTCTATTCCTAGACTTATAGAAATGTAAAGACGCTAGCTTATGCCCGCGGCTTCGCCCGCGTGGGGTTCGGTAATTATCCCACGGGATCGTACTACCGGGATGAAATGTATCCTATGTGTTAATCCAGATTATAAACTATCTGTGTGCTAAATATCATCAAAATCCGTTCAATAGCTTTTGCGTGAAATAGTAACAACCATCCATCCATCCATCCTCACAAACTTCCCACGGAATAGGGGGCGAGTTCTGCCTGTGTCCACATGAGAGGCAGAAGTTGCCCTGATGAGACCATTACCCGGTTTCAGATGCCCTGAAAGTTAGCTTTTCCAGAAAAAATTGTGAAAGGATATTGGTCACGTGATTAAATACTACTAACATCACGTAAATATATCAATAGGTAATGTAATTTATTATATTCACGTGACTACATCAATAATGTGATTTATCGTTGGCTGATGCAATAATAACAATATTGTTATAATTTAACGTCATCGTTTCATCAGTGTACAAACATAGTTTAATTTTTTTAATTGTATTTAGTAGCATTTTTAATACAATAACATAATAAATAACATAGTATCGGTAATTTGTAGATAAAGTAGAACTAAAAAATTCCTACTTTAAGACGTCATGGTAGGCAGATCTCTTAAAGAACTAAATCGTAAAAAATAACGGAGTACATACATATGGTTTAGCGATCACAAAGGACATGAATGTCACAGGCGAGAGAAAGAAAATAGATTTTTTTATTGTCCTGTACTGTCTCACTACTGGGCAAAGACCTCCCCCAATTCCCTCCATGTACTCTTATCCCGTGCCTCCTCAAACCATACATAATTAATCTAGTTATTCTACATTTAAAACATCCCTAGTTAATAAAACGAACTTTGTTAATCATATTAAACCCCAGCTATTCCACAATCCGAATTGTTGAAAGCCAACTAACGGCAAGGTCGCTTTTGGAAACAACTCGAAGTATTTCACCGGCACGTTGTGTATATTGTGTGACTAGAAAAGGGACAAGCTTATTATCAAATCAATAAACGTGATTATGTCGAAACACGACGAGTTAGAGAAAGAGACAGAAGTGCCACCGGGTAGTGGTACATAACTGAAAGTAAAATGGTGCTTTGGAAAAACTACTATAATTTTTATTCAAAAGTCCTTTTACCAAGATGTAAGAGCAAACTTCCTTTGTAGCTGCCTACGAAACACCTGGACTGCCTCGTCGGTGTGGTGGTCACAAGCGCGACTACTGAGCATGACGGCATGGGTTCGATTCCCAGATCGTTCAAAGTGTTACTGAGTTTTTCCATCAGGAATTTATCAGTAGCAGCCACAGTCTGGATTTGTACCAATAGGCTCGCTCCCTATACATAAACATAACACCATAAGTACACCTCTGTCTAATCCTCTGGGATTACAGGCGTTATGTTATGAAACACCTTTGTCCTCGAAGAACGTCAATCTTGAAAGCGCACATGTCAACAGAAAAAAGACCTCGCCCACGCTAAAACAAATGCCGCCGATGTGTCCGCACCAAAACTAAAAGTTCACCAATAATCTTCACCTCCCTAGAACCTTTCTGTATTAGTGATCTAGGGTAAACACCCCACACAGGAAATGGGAGATTAGCCTATTCGAACTAACATGTAGAATTAGAGAGGTATGCATCATGATCACCGAGCCGCACTGCGGCCGCGAGGTGGGCTGTGGCCTACGTGTCTCACGGAGCGGGGCCCTGTGTCCGAGCGGCACGGTATAGGCTGTTCATGCGTTATGATCATGCAGCGTCATGGAGATACCATACGTGACATTTGTGAGCTTTTTAGCTTCCCCAGCGAGCTTTCCACGATGTGCACCTTCTGAATCTCGTATTCCATGTCAGAACTCTAGCTGCGCCAGCGCACGCTGCAAGATGCCGGGGGCTATGAGAGAGGGTCGGGAGGGGGCTGAGGTTGAGCAATACATCAGTGCTACCTTTCTAATGAGTG
Source organism: Standfussiana lucernea (assembly GCA_964057025.1). NCBI lineage: Eukaryota > Metazoa > Arthropoda > Insecta > Lepidoptera > Noctuidae > Standfussiana > Standfussiana lucernea. The sequence goes on along the minus strand of OZ059801.1, from coordinate 15,721,930 downwards.
GCGCCGGCGCCGCGAAGAAAGTCGCCGAGACAGACCGACACGAAAATTATGCGTTCCGATATTATATTGTGGTTTAATTAGGTTTCGAATGCGATGGGATTTTCACTTGATTTGCTACGAAAGTGGAAAGGAACTATGGTTGTTTTGAAGGGCATTAGTCATCGGTCATCAGCTGAAGACGTTGCGCGGCAGCTGGCACTTCGATAGATGGCACTTTTAGTTAAACTTTCATTCCTGAAAAAACATTTTTCCATGAAGTATGTTGTCAGTTCCATAAGCAACGAAAACCTTAATGACTAACTCTTACAGCTCATGACAAATGGGCCCACCTCCTGCAATGCTCTTTGTCTGTACTTTGTGAGATCAGCCCGACAGTCAAGCTCATATAGCTGAAATATAAGACTAGTCGACACGAAGAAAAAGAAGAACAGCTGTTGTTAGTTAAATTAGCAGTAATTACGTGCTTGTTTGCCCAGATGTACGAATGTGGACGAGGCAAAAGGAGTATACAATCGTAGCAGGTGGCGTTCTGTGGTTTCTGCCTACCCCATGGGAATAGACGTGAGTTTATGTATGTATCTGGTACCTACCAGTACAAAAACGGACATGTAGGTCCCTAATTACTTACATAGTCTCTTCTAAATTCACCGACAATACATGTTACAGCAACAACACACCATAGCCTCAGGGCCCACACAATTAAAAAGGCAACTCATTGTATAGCAGCGTACTCTCACCGTGACCTTTACAAGCTGCAAGTACAGTTAGGAGCCCTACGGCTTTGCCCTCCAGATCTGTGCGATTACCAACCGGTACGACTAGGTGCAGCCTCGCTAGATCTCTGAAGGTTTAACGTTACATTTAAGACTTGGTTTAGAACCGGTATGCTGTTTGCATAGACAAGTGTCTGTTTTCCCTAGATTTGGGACAGCCGAGAACCGATTCATGCACGCGTACATGGGGTGTGGAAAGTAGGTAACACTATCTAACAAGATGATGTATGTATGAGGTGCGTCAAACTTGGAGCTTAGAAACAACACTTTTTGTGAAAATCTGCAAGAATCTATGAAGAAAGCTAAGCTTACGTACATAGTTATGAAGTTTAAAGAAGGTTTAATAGTTAATTTTGAACTTGAAACTATCTTTATTAAAATAGGTTGGTAGATAAGTACTTATTTACTTAGTTCACTAGTTCAATCTTCACCACTGCTGTATCCGAAGAAGACTGATCGGAGAATCTGCCATAATGCATAATGTTTATAGATTATGCAATCTAAAATCTTTGAGCAGACATTTTGCGCGAAATAGGGTCAGCCATGTTTTTTAATGCCAGACAAACATTGATATGACGTAAATATTGTCTCGATTACAAAAACACGAGTCAATAGTTTATCAATAATACTTTAATTACTATAGTAAGTACATAGTATACAAATACAATACCTAGTCACATACACGTGGCATCTGTTATTATGTTATATACTCATTATATACTCTCTATGAGTCAATTTTGATTGCCATAACATTTCATAGTTAATGAGATAAATCAATGAGTACATAAGGTATGTAAATAGGTAAGTACATGATTTTGCACTTTGTTATGTGTACTGACAGGTGCTAGATAAAAAATTTGATGAGGCTTAAAAACAATTGTGAAGCACGTGCAGGTGTGTATGCTATGATAATATCACGCCTGTCAGCCCTGAAGGGTTAGGCAGAAGTGTACCCTACACACACACGGTCACACGGTACGGTGTACACGGTCTACATTTCACCAATTAAGTTTGAGCCCCACGTAATAGATTGCTACTGAGAAATTCTTAATGAAAAACCCAACAATACTTTGCCCCATCCGGCAATCGAACCCAAAATCTCACGCTCAGCAGTAGGGCTTGCGAATACTCAAGCAACGAGGCAGTCAACGAAATGTCTCAGTGGACATCCCTTGCCTTTTATGTTAACATTCATCCCGATCCCATTGATATAGGGCTATTCCGTTTTCCCCTAAGCACCAATAGATCTGACCGGAATTAAATGCCCCGGGCATGTGAAGAGCTACGCTTGAGGGCTTGTCAGGATTGGGTCACAGGCATCAACCCATCTAACGACTTGGTCAATGAAGTGATGCCACATTTTTGAACTATCTAATACGTACATAAATTCACGCCTTTTTCTCATGGGGTTAGGCAGCAGAAACTATAGAAGGCCACTTTCTATGATCCGTACGTACTCCTAGTCGCTCTGCCTAACAATTCGGAGGAAAACATGTAAAACAAAAGGTTTCTTCTGTAAATCAAATTTAAATAATTGATGGGAGACTGTAAGGCAGTAGGTAGGTAGGTATGTAAATTTTTCCGTAAATACAGCCTAAAGCGCCAACTACCCCGTGTACACAAAAAAAATGTATCCTACCGAATGCTCAGCTAATTGTGTTTGTTCCGGTCTACGCTAAAGCGAGCAACTTCCGAGCAAGCAAGCAGCTTTCCGAATAAATGTTTGAACGCCTGATAAAATTGTTATAGCAAAAACGTATTTATGCAACTCGATAATAACATGTTTCTCGGCCATTCGGCGATATTTTTTGAGGGTGATGGGGAACGTTCCTTTTATATAATGATGATGAAAATATGGTGCACTTATTATACCCCATATTTTTGGCAGTACTTATGTACATGACTCTAAGGTAAGAGTTAGCTACATAAAAAATTTACTCCATTATGCAACATAACTCACATAAATGCCATTACAGTAATAGTACTTAGTAAGTTCCTTATCTCCAAATGAAATAAATCTAAATCTGGAACCTAGAAGAACATGCTAAACAACTATAATTTATTCTTCAGTTTCTCAGTAATTTCATTTCCCTTTGCCATATCAACAGGCACAGAATTCCTGGATCTACTTAAAAAAAGAAAATGCCTTGTTATAAATTATCTTCCAAAAAATATCTTCTATCCTTCGTAAAAACAACAAACAAAGATAAATAGCGGCAAGTTTTTCCCAGAGAGAATATAATCGCTTCACTTTTCCTTACAAAACAAATCTGAGTAATTCATACTTTGTCTCCTAAGCGTGGGATGAAACGACTCCCATTATATTGGTAAGAACGTACTTACTGTGTACTTTGGCAGGATTTTGTGAGAATTTTAGCAAAGCTGTGCTAAATGGATATCACCTAAATGAATGAAGCCAATGTCCTAAGTCTAGTACCTAATATTCAGGGTCGGGGTGGACCTTTATATATTCAACAAAAGGAACTGAATTCGTTTAGTGCCGAAAATGTGATATAAGGACTTTATTTTTACAGTTCAGGTCGTTAAGGCGAAGGTGTTTTGAGAAAATTATTGTAATTCAATAAACGCATGGATACTCCAGTCGTTCGACATGCAGATGTAACAGCATTTCAGCATGGGTACTCATATCATTCCCTCTCTACATGTTATGTACATTACTGTGACCTACTTAATATACTTGGAAGAATTTTACGCGAACTTTTATTATTATCTACGTCAAGATATTTTCTGGGAAATCTAAAGAAAAATTCAGGTTATGTAAGCTGTAGATTAAATGAATTCTGTCCATACGTGAACGAGGCAAAAAGAGTATGTAAGAATCATAACACGTCGTGTAGATTCTGCTTACGCCTATGGGAAAAGTATACAATTTAAATTTCAGCTCTTAAACCAGTTTTTGAGTATTTCCTTTAAGTTTGCTCCATGATTATTATCTCCCAAAGTTAATGTGACAGTTAACCAAACTTAATAAAGCCAAGTCAGTCTGACCAACTTACGCAACGTACTTATCCGTTTACGAGTATGATCGTAAAAACCAAGCAGCTACATAATTGCTCGGCCTGCCGCGGCCGATGCCGTTCGCAAGGGATAGCAAGTAGTTTCTCTATGGAAAACCGTAAAATTACATACTACTCGTAATTAAGTGATTACTGAGAGTAGCTGGAAGTTGTAATACAACTCTCTTTTCCTAGGAAAACTGTTGGTTAACTTGCTTTGAGCCGCGGGTCTGACTATTTACTTAGGTACCGTTAGGATGAATGATTTTCTCAGAACTACATCTTAGCTTTGATGGCGGAGGTTGTAAAAATAAGGTTGGGCGACCTATTTGATCACCTTATTAGTCCTTACATTGTAGGGCTTGCTGGGGTCCAAATTAAGACGCCAAAGCAATAACTGAGAATTACATAATGTCGAACCTAAATCGGGGATATTTACTTTGTATAGCTTAAATTGTACGTGTTGTTGAGGACTCAACTAGTGTCAATAATAATATATTGGCAACTTAACCGTAGTAAGAAGTCTAAAGGAAAAAAATTGTGAACAAACAAACCGACACACAAATCTTTTTTAACATAAAACAAGACATTTCTAGACCGTAGCGGTGTCTCAGAGCGCGATCATTAGCGCTTAGCACGAAATATACATTATTGCGCTGCGCCTGCGCCTGTATCGATCACGTTTTAGTCGCAGCTCCAAATAGGTACGTTTAGTGGAACGTGTGTATGGAATGCTATCAGTGTCGGTCTGTTTGTCACTGGAGTTTCTGCTGATGATAAGAAGTGAGAGCTATTTCGGATAACTGAGAAAATGAACTAAGTGCCCAGTTAAATATATTAACGACATCACACCAGTATTTCCCCAAAGGATTAGGCCAGGGATGGCGATCCAATGGCTCGCGTGCCATCAAAGGCACGCGAGCCATTGATGGCACGCTACACAATATTTTGGGCACGGCGACGATTTTAACTATATTTTAATCTACCTATCGCCTGAGAGTCATTATTTTCAGATATGATTAACATTATAAGACTCGCTTCGCTTAGAAATCGTTTAGCAGATGACTCCAGCATGCATTCTACTAAAAGCAACTTCTTAGAACCTTAATTTAAGTTGAAGTATTTGTCATCTAATCTGCAAACACAGAAGTCACATTAATGTGACTTTAATTTTAGTTACACGTATAATTGAAACATGTATGTATTTACTATACAGTGCTAATTGTATTTTTTGGTAGTAAATAAAGAGTTTTGAGTCGTTAATTTCCCAATCATCACTAAGTCAAAATTACTTGACGCCACATCTATGGCCTCACTAAACATTTCTTTAGAAAAAATGGCAGTTTGAGCCATAAAGGTTCGCCACCCTTGGATTAGGCAGAGGTGTGCCCACAGTACTCCCACGTCCACCACGCTAGTTATGTTTAAGTCCCTAGTAAAAGAGAGCGAGCTTATTGCCACCAACTGGGCACAATTCTAGATTGCAGATAATCTTGTTGTTGTTTGTCTAGCACTGTCTTCAGTCTCTGCCTCAACCTCCCACTTTTCTATGTGTAGGGCCTGGGTGCAAAAGACAGCAAAATTTGTAGCTCCACTTTGCTCCGGAAAAATTACGGTCAAATCGTTTTCGGGAGTGGGTATACAATGTCTTCACTGCATAATGCTGATTGCTACAGCAAAAAAAAACATATGACTTTTCAGCGACACCGACAAGAAACAGGAGAGAACCGTTTCTTTGCTTGGAATACCAACAGAACTTAGTCGATACTTTATCTTTGTTTGTTTTTCTTCTATCTTTCCATTTACGTGACTCTTCATCTCTAATGCTTACAACATTAGGCTTCATACCTTCCAACAATAAAAAAACCTCTTCCCGAGCATGCTATCATTTTAAGGGATGATAGTATAATCTCTGTAACAACAATAATCATGCACAGGGGGCGCCACTGAGCGATGTGCCCACACATTACAAGTACCAGAGTAATGTCTGATTGTGTTACTAGCTTAGATTCGTGAAGGCTGGAATAGAAGTTGAACTATCAGTAATTTTTTATGGGTTTATGTTTCACATAACATAACATCACGCCTGTTTTCCCCGAAGGGTTAGGCAGAAGAGTGCCTCTAAATACATTTCGCAGGGTGTTATTTTTTCCGTTCAAAGTTACGAGGCGTCCTTTTTGTCCAGGACCCAGGATGCGGGCTGCTATTGAGAAATTCCTGACCGAAAAACCCAGTTGCCTACAATTTGTTCAAACTGAGAATCGAACGCAGGACCGCATAGACAACTACACCAACCAGACAGTTTCCCCAAATCTTTGTTTCGTTGGCTAATATTTATGTTATAGCTTTGGGATGTGTTTACCCAACTACCGTGACAGCTACGGCCTTAGGATGGCCTAGAAAATAGGTCAGGGCCGTTTTCCTTGAGAATATTTAGTAACATTTGTGTTTTTGCTCTCCTTTAGAAAAACATTATAAGACACGTAGCTCTGCTTAGCGGTTTTTATCTCGGAAAGCCCGTATTAATAATAATATGATATGTTAATGAAGAAATTCTCGCACACGATGAGAGGTTTAGAAGGTCAAAGAGGAATACTGAGCCCAACATTGGGACACAAGATATAAAAGGCTAATCTAAGCTAAGGCTAATATGTATAAAAAATAAGCCGTTTCCTACAACAGTGCAATACCTACACGGTTAAAATGTATGGAACAGCTGATTTTTATTTTAATAACCGACGAAAAATTTCTATGTGGGGGGGTTCAGAATGATGTACTGAATACGTGGTAAGCGTTTTAGAGACGGTGTCCCTTCCAGCCCGTTTATAAAACACAAAAAATTGTTTCTACCCATGTCCGCTACAGACTTTGAAACCACCCAACCGATACGCCCCAAACCAGTTTCATTAGAAAGGCAATTAGGTATACGAAGATGGTTTTAAACCACTAAAACAATACATTAGGCACTATAGCGTAGTAGCACACGCCGGGTATCCGATTATTAAATCAAAAGTGACCGACCTGCTTCTGTAACTGTTATCTATTCAATCAAAGAGTGTATCTTTGATTTGAAATTTCTTATCCATCTCATCAGGCAGGTTAATCCAAGTGCCCGAAAGCAGGGGAACATGTAATGATATATTTATTTTCACTGCTCGCCGCGAAGGGGCGGTGATTGCATTCTTCGTGTAATACATGACTGACTAGATTCGATATTAGGCGCGTTTGGCAAATATGCGGAATTGCAATAAATTGGGGAGGCAGGAGATTACATTTTTTGCATCGTTAATTGAATTGTCTTGGCAGAGGACCTCGTGGCTAAATAATAATAGCCGCTCGGGTCGATCGCCAGGTTAAGCCGCGCTTGCCTGGGTTGGTCCGTGGATGGGTGACCACTTATTACATCCCGACTTTCCTCCGTGCCTCGGAAAGCAAAAGTTAAGCCGTTGGTCTCGGTTGTCAATTGTAGATTTTTGACAATCATTACAGGTAGTCAGTGACCCGAAAGTCTGACAACCAGTCTTACCAAGGGGTATCTTATTACCCAGTACTTACTGGGTTGTGGAACTCAGATGCCTATCTAACTTCCACAACCCAATATTTACCAGTATTTTACATGGAGCGCCTGCCTAGTCGCTCCATGTAAAATACTGGTATTCAGCTGCATCCGGTTAGACTGGAAGCCGACCCCAACATAGTTGGGAAAAGGCTAGGCAGGTGATGAATTGAATTGTCTTGGCTCGCCTGTAAGTCTTTAAACCAACTCCGGAGCCAGCTTGGCCATCACAATGAAAATCTGCTCAGGTGAAGATTCATAGATGACTCTGCCCTAGAGTGCTCTAAATGTGGTGCTGTTCCACAAACGGTGGGGCACTTAATATCGTGTCCTGCGTATCTCGTTGCTTGCACTTTACAGGAACTGATGGACGCTCCTAACAGCGACACTCTCATAGCCAAATTCTGGGCCGATTACATTTATATTTCCATCGACACACTAAGAAATGACGTAATTGATGCTTACGTTTTCTAAATTTTCGGTTCTGTAATCAAAGCGTTCCTTCCAAGGCTAAATACTCCATCATGCCGAGATACTCATGACCACTTTCATGGTTATAAATTATATTTCATAAACACTGCTCAGCCCTCTATTTACTCTGAAGACCATAAATAGTACAGAAATAGTAGCCACTAGCTGAAATATAATAAAAATACAGTCAATAACACACGAAACAAAGGCATCATATTATACCATTGCACAGTAAAATACAGAGAACTCACTAGATTAATATAACACTTAACAAATTAAATACAGAGTGCGGTGTTAAAAAGTTGAAAAAAACTCGAGTAGTTACTAAAACTGTATGAAAATTCTTGCAAGACGCAAAGTAAGAAAAATCAAGTGAAGGGAAGAAAACTAATTACTTAATAAAGTAAAAGGCACGAAAATCGTAATTGATTAGTCATTATTCTTATTTTTATGAGCCTCATCATCTGCCTGAATTTTCCCAACTATGTTGGGGTCGGCCTGCAGTTTTACCGGATGCAGCTGAATACCAGGTTTTTTCACATGGAGCGACTGCCTATCTCACCTCCACAGCTACAAAGCGTATATTATGTTATCAATGATACAAATATCGTAATATTTGTAGTGATTGACCGACAAAGAAAACTGTCCTAAAACTTTTGACTACTTTGACATGAGCCTCGAAAGTAGCCTAGATAAGATTTGTAAAACAGTTGTTTCAGAGTGAACCTTCTCTCCGTTTCACGTTAATCTAATAAACTATGTTTAAAACGATAGCAAACACCATTGTTGGCGGTTCAAGGTCGAAAAACATATTAACCGGGCGTCTAAAATACTGAGCCGTATAAAAATTAATGCTTTTGTTCTATTATAATCTATTCACACGTGGCAGAGCGGGGGGTATTGATATTTTGTATTTTTACATTATTCCTACATGGAATTCGAGATAAGCTGCGTAATATATGTATTAGTGAGTTAGGGTTAAATAATACTACTCTGTCAAGAAATTACCGGGAGACGATCAATAATACACAAAATGTTAGTTATTCATCCAAAGTTATTTTATCACCTTCAAAGTATGCTCCTTCAAAAACGATACACTTACGCCAAATAATAATCCAATCATCAAAACATTTTTAAACGCTTTTTACGAAATTGAGTTCAGTTCGCGCCGCGAATTCTCCTTTATGTCTTCTACCAAATGAAAACGGGTGCCACGAAGTGGTAATTTGAGTTTAGGAAAAAGAACGAAGTCGGCTGGAGCCCTATCTGGTAAAGAAGGTGGTTGCTCGATGGTATTTTTTGAGTTCTTGGCCAAAAATTCGTTCACTATGATGGCCTTGTGCGAAAGCGCATTATCGTGGTGCAAAATCCAAAAATTTTCTTTCCACAAATCTGGCCTTTTTCTTCAAAACTCTCTTAAACGCCGCATAACGCTCAAATAATATTCTTTATTTACTGTTTGACCTTCCGGCAAGAATTCCGATTGCCACTCCTTGTTGACTAGTTTGCATGTCAAACTCGCAAACCACGTCTCGTCACCAGTAACAATGCGTTTCATGAATGTTGGGTCGGAATTGACTCGTTCTAGCATGTACTCAGCGACTCTTATGCGCTTGAGTTTTTGGAGAAAATTCAGGTCTTTTAGGACTAGCCGAGCGGCAACATGTATATACCCAAATGATTATTTAAAATGGTACGGATTGACTCGTGAGACACTGAAAGTTCAGCGGCTATCTCTTTCAAACTTGAATCAGAATTTTCAGTCACTATTTCCTTCACTTTTGCGATGTTAACTTCAGTTGAAGACGTTGATGGCCTACCAGAGCGAGGCAAATCTTCCATCACAGCTCGACCGCATTTGAACGCTTTGTACCACTTATAAGCACGAGTTTTTGATAAATTTGCCGTAAGCCTTCTGTAACATTTTCAGGGACTCCGAACACGAAATTCCATTGGCGATGCAAAATTTAAGAAAACTCTTTGTTCGATGTTTTTGTCCATTATAAAGTTTGCAATAAACACTAGATATGATCTAACTAAAAACAGCACTGTATTTAATCTAAATAACAGACGCAACTCAAACTCTGCCCCAAAATGGAAAACAATCTAAAAACAACAACAAAAAATTAGAACCATAAACAAATGATCCATTCCCGATACTTTTTGGACTGAATGTATTAACCTAAGTATCAGTAAACTATCTACATTACTCTTTACAATTCAAATAATGTAGATATGATCCAGTAATCGTCTTTCAATACTATGCTTTCCAACAAACTTTTCATCAGAAATAATAAATAATAGAAGGCGAGAGTTCTGTTCCCAACATGGTAAAAATCCAGACTCCTACTGCCAGTGAGAAATGCTTGACGGAAAACCCCATGACATACACACTGTGCTCAAACCTGCGCCCGGACCCAGGGACCCACTTCAGCAGCCATCTCCACTAATGCAACGATATAATCAACAGATGTACAACACCATCAATTTCCATAACCTCATAATTACTCACAATGCCCATCTTAGGTAAGTTATTAAACTACAAATAAATTATACCCAGTGGTGCTATAGAACGAACCGCTTAATTAAACTAAGGAATCGAGTTCAATTCTGAGCCAAATTACGAGTGAAAATGGCCAGAAATGGCCACAATATGGGCTACACGTTAAATAATAGCCGCTATTAATTACGAACCAGACCAGAAACTAGCCAATAACACGAATCTCCTGGTTGCGAGGATACGGGAGGCTAGTTGGGACGGGCACTTCATTTTTCTTCTGCATTCTTTGCTTTTCAACCTGTTTACTGCTGTTTGCAACTGTTTTCGTAATCAAATAAGAGAATGAGGCAAACACAGCTTTGTTTGAAAGAAATCATTCATGTTATCTTAATCATAAACCACCAATCCCTGCTGCTGCACTCTGTAACAAATCAAAACAAAAATAGTATCGAAATCTTCAATAATATGATGCCAATCATGTATTGACGCTCACGTGTAAATCTTTTGTATCAATTCTCTGTTCATCAATGTTGTAAAACAAATTCTTTGTGTTCTGACTAGAAAAGGTTAATTACTTGGGGCTCAATCACAGTTGAATCAATGAGCTTATTATCATATCGAATTGCAGCCGTAGAAGACAAGCTATTAACAAAATATAAAGGGATCATTGTGATATGAACAGAAGATTTCACAATCATAAAATCAATTTATTGTTGCTGCGAAACGGCTAAACTGTCATCATGAGAACAAACGCGCCAGCAAACAATGCTCTCCCGTATGTTTTCCGTAAAAGCTATCAGGCTTACCATTTCCATTACTTTCAGCAATAACGGTCATATCGCCCAACTTCCTACCCAACACCCATTGCTGCATGCATATAAGACCGTGAAAACTACATAGCACAAACTAACCAATGTAACGCAAACGAAGGAAAATTCTCAACAAAGAAAATGCAAGGGAGCGATGTAAATTATGATGTAATTTGACAAATGGCAGGCGAATATAACGTAATGGTTAACAATTTATTAAATTTTGAATCCCCGAGCTTCTGGCGAGTAACAGAATGTTCCCGAGGTGGGCAGTAATGGCTTCCTACTTCCATCAGTGCCTCCGAGCCGCCGCAATACGTATTTCGTACAAGTTCCAAGGTTACTTGATTATTCCCTAATTGCTAGACATTTCGCCACAATTTGGGCATAACAATTTGCCAAGTTATTTAGTTACTCTGGTTCTCGTAATTTGGTGAGTTTCTGTCGGTTTTGGATAAAGGGACGATTTCTCAGAATGTTTCCTTTTTGCGATTACAGATTGTTGAAGTCTCTCAAGAAGTTAGCTCACGACATCTCTTCAAATGGAAAAGTATTTTTGTTTCAATTTTGTTAAAAAACATTAGTCGCCCCGGTCGCGATCGGTGCATACTTAATCACAGATTTTAAAAGATAGTCTTTTATTTTAAGCCGAGGTTTTTTGAGGTTGGTACCAACTACCACCACATAAACAATACTTTGGTATTATAAACAGATATTTTCACGAGCACATTTTTCTTAACTACAGGAAATATTCTCAAACAGAAAGACCTATAAAAATATACTTACTTAGGTCAGACTGCAGTTACTGGGTCTTATCACAGTGACGCATAAGCCAGTAGTCTAGTAGCTTTGAAGATAACTGCTCTAGGAGTTTCTCGTGAAACTGCTCACCACTTTGTCTTCGGAGACAAAGGGGTGCACAGAGGTCTGGAATCTATATTTTATCCAAACAAGCACCACAACTGACTTATTGCGTTTAAAGCGAACATATCGAAATGTCTCGTTGATGTAGTGGCCGCAAATGCAACTGCTGAGCGTGAGATCCTGGGTTCTAGTCCCAGGTCGGCCAAAGTGTTATTAGGTTTTCCACCGGGGAAATTTCACAGTAGCAGCCATGGAGTCTGGATGTGTGCTCGGTTGATGACAATAGGCTTGCCTCCTATTACATGAGACTTAAACATACCTGGCAAAATGTGGGGGTGTATTATTAGGTACACCTCTGCCTAACCCTTCGGGGATTACGGCCGTGATGTTATGTTATGTCTCTGTCAGCGTCAATCTAGATTTACCCAGATTGTAAACCTTTAATGACATCATAAACACCACCTTGTACACACACATAATACAAAAATGACACGCGTTATAAGTTACGTTGAAAAGCAATTTGAGCAGCTAACTTATTTAGCGGGTGGGAGATGATTACTCGGAGGGCCAGAGGGCTGGCCTCTCATATTTCTATTCATGAATGACATTCCCCGCTTAATGACTACGCCCTTCAAAATGACCGGCGTGCCTTTAATTACACTCGATGTATTTACAGAACTTTTGGCTGCGTGGGACGAGGTTTTGTTGATTTCAAATGCTTTTGAAAGTATTCATTTTATTTTTATTGAAATGCCACCCACGCTGAGTTGTGAGCGAAGCGTTGGGAAAGCATCTGTCGGTATTAAAATATTTTCGCAGCTTTTGAGACCCGCTGCCTTTAAATTTCCCAGCACAGATGGCAATACTCTAATATTTATTCATGTCATTAAAAACTAAGGGTGTTTCTGGAACCTATACGTCCTATACTAACCCCTAATAGACTGTTCTAATATTAAACGCATACAATAATAGTATCAGTATTTAGAAAATATTAAACTAGCGACCCGCCCCGGCTTTGCACGGGTGCAATGTATATACTGATGTTTTCTCTACTATAATATGCGTGTATTATACATATAACCTTCCTCTTGAATCACTCTATCGATTAAAAAACCGCATCAAAATCCGTTGCGTAGTTTTAAAGATCTAAGCATACATAGGGACAGCGGGAAGCGACTTCGTTTTATACTATGTAGTGATAAATACGTTTAACACGCTTCTTTTCAAGTATCAATATTCGCTATTCTTATTGAGCCCCAGTTTTTAACCCATAACTCCGTTAATGGATATTGCTTAACATGGCTATCCCCATAGATTGCTACGACGAAGGATCTTACAGGGATTGCCCATAATCAAACGAAATTGAAAGTAATGATGTAAGATATTAAAGTTTCCAACGCAAGTCATCCAACTTTACCGTGCCCTATTCCTCCCCTTCTTTTTTGCGTTCCTTAGTAAAACTTCTGGCACATTCGCGAACCAAATAACCTTACCTACTTTTTGTTTGATTTCAACCATTTAAATGAATTCTCAAACATGAATCTCATTCTACTCAAATATTTCTTGATATCTTTTTATTGCCTTTTCTTGTTATTACACCAAATTTCCAATAATTTTCAAACATTTTCAACCCCCTCTTGACCGGTCAAAATCAATGCATCCCATTTTCTTCCAACTTCAATACCTTTGAGATTCAACCTAAACATTTTAAGAGGGTCACTTCAAAGGGCCTTCACTGGCAAGAAATAAAAGAGCTATTTCAAAAGAAAAAAAGAAATTTTCAATTTCTTAAGGGCTTCTGTGTGGACTTAGTTTCTTATGCTTTATGTATGAGAAATTAAATATTATGAATAAGTATTGCTAACTTCAAGTAAGACAAAAACCTGTGTAAGTGGGATCAATAATTAACTTAATGCTGCTTATTGCTATTTTGTTAATTACAGGCGAGTTAATCCTTTGAAGAGTTTTGAACAACCTATTGTAAGACACCGACGAAAGCTTTTACAGTGATTGTGGAGTGATGACTGTCGTTTAAATAACGTTGTGAAAAAGCAGTAAAGCCTTTGTTCTCAATGTTTATTTTAGTCTTTGAACGTTTTTTACAACATATAAACAACATCTCCTACTATAATGTAAAAAATAGGAAACTAATTATAAATTCCTTGCATTTTTGTATCAAAAGAATACTGTAAAGAAACATCCTCCCGAGATCACCATGAAAATGTTCAATAAAAAGGTCAATAAACACCAAAGGTCCATTCCATCAAAAGGTCTAAACAAAGCTTGAAAGAAAAAAAAGAAAAAATCCTCCCATAAATAGAATTTCATCTCCATAGAGACGGGCGTCGCGCGTCGCGCGTCGCGCGTCGCTAAGAGCCCGCCGCCCGCCGTTTTCTCCATCTTGCCCTTTATCAATCGGTACGTTTCCTCCCTTTTATTTTAACGAGAAACACTTGAGATGTTTCCCAAAGCGTCACTCGATGGATATTTATTTATCGATTTACAAATAAACGAGGTTTCTTCGTTGATGTATTATTTTTAGATATCATTGAGTGGTTTTGTGAGTGCTTATTTTGATTATGCTTGCTTTGAGTGGTAAATTGTGGTGGGTATACTTTATGAAAAGGTTGTGCAAAGTAACCAAGAAGTTTTAATCTAGGATTGCTGTTTTCGTTCCTAAATCCTAACAGAAATTCCTAAGGAAAATATTTAAGGAAATAAAGCCTAAGGTCTCTTAGTCTAACATGAGGAGCTGGTAGGCATCTTGGAAGGCCCAAAAAAACCTCCCCAGATAAATACTTTTTTTTCAACTATTAAAAAAACACCACACACAGAAAAACTACAAAAATACAGCAAAAACAAGTAACGACACATAATTTATTTTGACACCGCCCTTCAAAATCCAAGATGGCGTCGTAATAACAAACACTAACAAACATGAGCTCAGTACAATCTCCTCACAAGCAGTTGATGAATAAATACATGTTCTTTCATGTCGCTTCCTCGTACCAAGGATAAACGACTATTTATTATGGAAAAGCGTCATCAAAGGTGGGTCAGCTTCAAAATAAATTGATCTATCTAGAGAGGGATCGGATTTGAGAAACTGGATAAGAAGCTTTCGGGAAACTTCTATTTCATCAGAATTTTACAGACCGATTTCCACCACTTCTTTTACCTCAGGAAATGACGTCTTATGTAATGTTAACCGTCAAAAATCGGTGTTAATTCTTAGCCTAATTCAAATATATGGATTTTAATATTCAGGATAGATGAAGCATGTGACAGACACAGACTCTCTCTACGAAGACGGTTCCTTTTTAGGAATCTACAAATTCCATTGTTCTCTTCAGTACCCACAACTTTGGTAGATATAAGATGCTCAAGTGTTTATAAACTCCAAATTCCTTAATTAATCCCGCACGAATTTTCCACTCATTTTACAAAGAGCACTTCAAAACACTGATCTCGTAATAAACACTCTCTTCAAAACAGCCCCTACGCACTCCCATCCACCCTTGCTCAATCCCAGCGTAGTTTCATCCTGTTATTTGTAATTTTATTTATGTCTGACCATTATTTATATCTTTCGCTCTATATCCTGTTTCTCGTTATCAAACGTTCGTGATGTCATATTTTTATTTACACTCACTCAGAGATGAAAGGCGTTTTCACCTGTTTGTTTAATTCTGTGTGATCTGCAGCTTAGAATATAAATTGGTTCGGTATCACGTCGCGTTAGGTAAGTCAAAGAAACGGACATGACAGTACTCCCTTTTTAAAGTCGGTTGAAAGCGAAGTTAAATAAGGATCGAACTGCTTATCTAGTACTTTTGGTGGTTAACTAGTGAACAGTGGTAGCGAAATATGTGGAATGCAACACATACTCAATACACAGAAGTGGAGAAAGGTTGCATTTAAAAGGTATTACTGTAAAAGTAAGTTAACAGGTCCCTAATCACAGCCTGACAAAGATTATTATATTGGTCAGTCATCAGCAGATAAACCAAATGACTTCGAAGTTCCCGCGGTGAACAAGGATTACTTATGATTTGGCATGGAATGGAATAAGTAATCTTTCAATAGATAGTTGGCATAGAATAATACAAGTAAACAAACAATATAGCAGTTATTATGTGATCATATTATTATGAGACATGTGCTCCGTAGACCAGTCGTTAAAACCAACGATTGCATGGGGAGGGTTGGGGAGACATGTCGTAATAACCTCGCTTTGTATGCGGATTAGTGACCACTGTATGACTTCTGTATGAAGTTGGCCGCTTTGTCATAGGCATAGGCGGGATTTCATTAACTAAAATTCCAAGTTGCGTTCCCGATTTTCATTATACAAGCAGTGCATCAACCGATGCAATTTGTCATCGGCAAAACTACAGCAACTTGCATCGCATATTTAACCCCTTTGGGAGAATGAATTTTCACAAATCTTTTCTTAATGCTCCATTTCGTTAGATACGAGCTTTCAAACTCCTAGACCCGTTCAGGTTTTGCGTTTTCTGTCAGTAAATGAATGGAATTTAAGATTTATATTAAGCAGAAGATAAACAAACAATATGTTTATCCAGGACAGGGAAAGGATATAAGTCACTTCTCGCAAAATCCACATCCAAAATAGATGGAGCATCACATTCAGAAAATCTACATAGAAATAAGCTATCAACAAGGCTCGATCGACACCATGAACCCTTGAATCATGTTGATTCGCATTCGTACGCCATACGCCATACGCCATGCATACGCCGACATATTGAAAGTCGGGTTCTATCAGATTTCCCGCTCCCAGTAATGCGCCTCCATTCCAACAGCGAACATTTCACAAATATCTGGAAGAGCGACGGTTTTCAGCCGACAATGACAAATGTATGGGGTAACCACGCGTCCGGGCTTGCGGAAATGTGTGGTGAGCTTTCAGGGAATCTAAAATGTTAAGATTCTACTGTTTTGCGACGTGGAGCGCAACGAGTTTTTACGTGAGTGAGGTGGGCTTTCAGAGGCAAAAGGGTTTATTAAAAGTCTTTCATTATAGTAAAGTTTACTTAGGCACTATGTCTTAAGCAAACAATGCCATAACTAACCCCCGTATCTATAAACAAGTCAAAGTATTTACTTGAGTAAATGTCATTTTTAAGATACGATTTTTATTATGTAATTTAGTAATTGGTTGAAGTTAGAACTGTAAAAAGTTAGAATTCATAGCTTTGCTTTCTTTGACGGTTTTTACATCTTTTAAATTCTTGTCTATTGCATAAAAAAATTGCACAAGTAATTGCTTGAGCTAAATTAATTACTTTAACTTGATTATAGATACGGGTGTTAGTATTGAAACAAAATTACTACGGTACCCTGTGGTGGTACCTTCAAATCCTAAATCAAAGCGAAAAACTGTCTTTCTCTTTCCGATGGCAAACCGGTGTACAGTCTTCACATATGTATGTATTTCATGCAAACATTTTAACCATTTTCACCCACCCCATTTCATAAATCTAAAATATTTAAAACTTACGGGTCCTCTATAATCCCCGTCGTGTTGGTCCCCTAGTCAGGTGTGTATGATGACGTCACGTGCGGTCCACCATCAAGCGCGGACGTGACGTCATAGGCCTCGCCGGCTTATCGTTTGAAGGGTAAGTTGATGTACTGCGCAACAACGCGACCAGCTCAGGGATTTGGGAGTTCAAGAGGCTGTGTAGTTTTGTTTTTAAATGGGTTGGTGAATAGGTTATGGCTTTTGAGACTAGGTTTTTATGTATTTTTTAGTAGGCATGGAAAGATATTCAGAATCTAAAATGGATCTGCTTGCTGTTTCACAAACATACGATATGAGGTATCCCAAATACCTGATATCGTGCCCTGATGCCTTCACATTACAGTCTACAGCAATCGATGGTCGCTAGTAATAGCGCCAAACTCCCACGAGTTTAGTAAGTTCTGGGCCGACTAATAGATTGCCATCGACACCCGCAGCCGAATAAGATCTGCTGGATATAGGGTAAAAGTTACAACATATTACCCAATCAGTGTCCTTACTGAAGGAAATTAAATAACTTTGAAAATGGCTGAGTATTTTACAATCACGTCAACGCAACGAGGATTGACGTGTCCCACTTCCGGGCAACTTTCTCCCCATAAACTTCCACTCTTGTTCTTCACTAGCTTGTGCCCGCGGCTTCGCCCCCATGGCGTTCGGGAATTGCCCGTAGAATCGTACTTGCGTGATCTGTCCAGCTGTTCTAGCGTGATTGAGTAACAAACATCCATCCATCCAAAGTTGCGCATTTAAAATAGTAGTTAAATCACCTATGTAA
The DNA here is from genome assembly GCA_964057025.1 of Standfussiana lucernea. Lineage (NCBI taxonomy): Eukaryota > Metazoa > Arthropoda > Insecta > Lepidoptera > Noctuidae > Standfussiana > Standfussiana lucernea. The sequence goes on along the minus strand of OZ059801.1, from coordinate 15,703,614 downwards.
AATCAAAGATGAAGAAGCCGTTTCCTTTTTGTGGTGTTTGCGCCTAGTAAACACAAAAATGGCGCCGTCTAAAGATCAATCTTATAACTAACAAGTTACCTGCAACTTTTTACTTCCCAGACATAATATTGAACGGGCGCCGCTACCCGTATTAATAGAACAGAACTAGATTGTCCAGGTCGTCCGGCGGCCATTTTTTCCATAAAAGCCCGTTAGTCCATGGTGTCCGTTATGTATGGAACTCATAACTTGTTCCAGGAGTAGGCTGGGGGAATAGTCTAAGAGGTGAATCGAAAATGTCTACACCGGTGTTAATTGTTAATAACATCGGTGTAGAAATTTTGGGGTTCACTAAAAGAACAAATGTTTTCATTGTTGAAAAAATATAGGTAAGCTACCATCAATCTGCAGCAGAAAATTGCAGTGCTGACTTATGTATATTATGCTATCGCATCAAAGCTAGAAAAACCCATGTTCCTAATTCACCCAACAGCACTGCCTCCCCGAATCTCCCGTTTAGTTTATACAAAGATGTTCTGCCTGCACTCGGTACGTCGGTAGCGAGCTCCCCGACTATAATCCATAATTGAGCCGGCAAGGCGATTGGTATCGCGGCCGGGATACTGTTGCTTATCACGATGCGAGCGCGTTTGCATTGACAAACGGTAATCTACGTCTTAAGGGTTTATTGGTGACGATTAAAATGGTGGAAAAGTAAAGAAATTGAGGAGCAATAAGAAAAAAATGATTTGTCGTAAAATACAAAATTACACAAAAAAATAACAATATACATACAACGCAATAGAAAATCTCCAAGCAAACAGTCGATGCTGTATTCAAATTTAGACTCGAATATAGACTCATCTTTAGGACCCAAGATTGACTTATAATAAAAAGAACCTTCATTGGCTTTTATCAATAAAGGTTATTTTTTCTTAATTTAAGCGTTAATGTTGCTGTTGCCATGGTCTTGTAAACGAAATCCCGTTTGAAAAGTACGTTACGTTTCAAAGGATAAAGAAACGGCAAAGTCTACGTTAGTATTTATGTAGTTTATTTACCTAGGTAGTAAATTTTTTTTTATTCTACAAAAAACTATGGTAACACAGTGGAAACCCACCCGAAAACGTACCCGCGAGCGTTTTCCTAAAACTCGGTGCAATTACTACACAACAAATTATCTATGAACGTGTTACCGATTTATATACCTGTGCTTCTGCCCGCCCCGCGGCCCAACGAGCGATGTGCTGCCTGATAGCGAGCCAATGATAATTACTTTTGTAAACGGCCCGTTTCAAATTAACAGTATTGATTGCTCGATTTATAAAGAAATTAGGTAGGCTGGTATATTTTTAGGAGAAAATAAAGTTGTTTTTAAAAGCCATTCCAGGTATGAGAAATAGTGTCTGTCGTAAAGGCGACTTTGAGAGCGAGTAAAGGGGATTGGGAGCAGTGTCCGCACAGGTCCATCTGTCCTCCAATAACATAAACTTTGATCACATAACGTGAGTCAGAAAGTATCGTTCTGTCTGCTTAGTTAGAACGAGAAGATGCGGTCGCCATACGTTTCCAAGTGTTTTGGTTACAAGTTACGACTACTTCTCTTTGAATATTCCAGTGGCGAGCTGAACACACACTGATATAACGCATTGTTGAGTGAGATGTTTGAAAGACGCAAGAAAACTATCATCATCATCTGCCAAGCCATTTCCAACGAGTGTAACTAGCGAGCAAACTAAGACAGTTTAAAACGTACCTATAGTTAAAGGTGGAATTATTACAAAACGCCGGTTTCGCCACCTCCGGCGCGTTCGCTGGCTGCCCCTGGAGCCCTGACATGTGCACTCGTGTGAGTGGACTTGTATTAGTTACAGTCTGGTACCCCATGGCCATGGCCGGTGGACATCTAATACAACTTACACAAGGCGATGCCGTCATACTATCGTTTTGGGGTAGACAGACATGGATACAAGATTTCGTTTGTGCACGATCTTTGCAGGTACCCTATGCTCCTTTGGTTTATTTTCTTTGTTGAACTGTCTTTCTTTCGGGTGGGGATTCAAAGTCGAGCTAAGCGTAATTAGATCGATGTAATAGTAACAGTTCTTGCCTATTTGAGGCTCGGAATTTCTTTGAAGGATAGGATCGGAATTGAATGAGGGGAGTCACCGACATAGCTTGCAGAGCAAATTGAAATAGCAGTAGGCTGGCCACGTCTGTCAAAGGACAGATGGTCGATGGAGCAAACGAGTCCTAATGCGAAGATAAAGAAAGCAAGCATCGGCAAGCATAGCTTGGATCGTCTCCTACGGCTAGATGGACCGACATGAGTGGTGGCTAAAGACAGCCGGGACAAACTGAATGCAGAAGGTGGGATAGGGTCTTGTGACGTAGTTTGGGGGAACCCTATGTACAGCAGTGAACTGGGACAGGCTGACTTGTTTGGTAGTAAAGTCATTCCTTACACAAGCATGATAACACCGGCCACTAACAACCCACATACTAACAGAGACATTACACTTTATGTCCGATTACAATCAAACCGCGCAAACGGACCATGCCTCACGGCGACGTCCATACGGCACCGGCAGATAAGATGCTATCTACACACCAACCATCACTACCGCAAAGACATGCGACAAAAATGACCCTATTTGTTCGCTTGATAATACTAGGAGGGACATAAAAACAAATTATTATAACTATTACAGTGATAGTTAGAATGGGAAATCAGATGGATATGAAATGTCATCGTGAGCTTGCACTGTTCACGAGATAGGGATATACATGGAGAGCACTCTCATACTGGATTCGTGCATCAGTTAAATTATGACAATTCTGCATGCAACAATAGTTTCTTAAAACCTAGACTGTAAACTGGTTATCTCTTGTTATTGAGAAAACTTCAGGGGATTATCTGAATTATTATTATTATCCATTATCTATTAGCTTTAGTTGTTGAGCGTACTTATGAATCATCGAACCATGAGGCAACCGCCCAGACCAGCGTATAGTAACCGACTCTTCTGTTTGACATGTATGAGTATGTATCAAATAATACTTACTTCAATGAAATAGAGACTACATCGTCAATCGTCGTTTACCCAACCAACACACACTCAAATATCATCCCTTCATTGCAACCATGCTACACTTACACAGTGATAAATGCTAGAACCCCTTCTCATGGTATAATTCTTACTCCACGATACCCTTGGGAAGCAACACTCAAATCCCCAGCAATATAAACGATCCACCATCTAACTGGAACCCCCTGCTCAGACCCTTCAAATCAACGGGCGTGAATTACCCTAAAATACCGTCCGTCCATCTGTCCTTCACGAAGATGGATGGCCCGTTTGTCCGGACACGAGTCGGACGCCGACCCGTGATCAATAACCGGACACTGACTACCCCTTTGTTGACAGACTTCAAGTAATCATGTCTTATAGTTTAAAGGGCTGCTGTCATCAAGAGCTGAAGAACGGTATTTAATCACAGATTGTGTTGAAATTAAGACATTAATCAGGTTCTGTCCGAGCAGTCGTACCAGGCGACTGAAGAAGTGACTGTCACTACTCAAGGGTACTCGTCATTTTCCTTTGTACTAAAACTATTATTGTTTTTGTTTTTTATGTTGGGTAGTCGCAAGCAATGAGTATTTTAATTTAGTAGTGTAAAACAGAAACGGCAGCGCAAGAGTTATCTTTACCAACATTATAAATGCAAAAGTGTGATTATTTAAAAAAGGAGTCGCGAACCACCCCCTGCTCAGCTCTACACCGTATATTTAAAAATGAAAGGACATTATCAAATTAATTAAATTTATTCGATTTTAAACTAAATTCATAACTTGAGAAATAAGTAAATAAGGCGTGATTTAATAGTTACAATAAAATACTTAAAATTTTCGCAATCCATGCATTTAGCAACACAAATACAATACTTACAATTCACTTTCTTTTGACAAGCTCTCCAGGCGGGGTCTCCACCTTTTCCGATGTTATTTCGTACTGGGTTTCTAATCTGTAAACAATGTTATGAAATTAATAGAGATCTAGCTTATCAATCAAAGGGTCGCATTATTTTAATCCAGCATGCATTATCTCTGCCTTTTGTCACAAAATGACGGATATTGTGGCAGTGAGTATTGAATTATGGACTCTCGCATCATCAGAAAGCTCTGACTTTATTACTCAACGACAGTATAGACGCAAAGTTAGCGAAATACTTTAGAAATAACTCTTTTCTTTATATCGTGTGGTTAGTGCCTAACCTGGTGTCAGAGTGTTTATGCCGCCCATGAACCTCTGACTTGGCTTTACATGCCGTTGAGAAATATCTCTTAGGCATGCTGGTTTCACCGAAGCAAGTGATAATTATACAATACGGACATGTATCCCAAAAATCTGAGGTGCGTGTCATGGGTTCGAACTTGAGACCTATGACTTGGCAGTCCGACGGTCCCACCACTAGGCTATCACTGCTTATAGAAAAAAAATAGAATACTTAAGGGTAAGATCAAGGGACCACGCGCACTACGCGGTCACAACCACGACTTGTCGCATGATCGGCCGCTATCTTGAACAAAACTGGTCGGACGACCGGTCGTGTGACCAAACTTTCGACCTGATGTCGTCCAAAAGTCGCTTCTGCGGCCAAAAATCGTGGTCGTGGACAGTAGTCTCCACAATGGATATTATGATAAGTCTGACCGTACGCCGATGGAGCTAATTTATCTTGAGTCGGCTCCGCAAATCTTCTTCATCCATACTAATTCTCTACTAGACGTCATCTCAGTAGTCACCTCCTTTCCAACCATATCATCCTCCACCATCAAGAGTCGAATAAACATGTATCTATTCACGTCTAATTTCGTGTCGTTAGTTCTATCTCCATATTTCTATGACCTGACCTGATCTCCAAACACGTCAATAGCTTGCTTTATTAATCAATTCTTTTCAATTTCAAAAGCTGAAGCAGCATGGCAATATGTTTAGAAGCCGATGACCCGAAGGCGAAAACCTTGAGCTCGATTTGAATTGCAAAGCAACTGATAGATTTTCATAGTGTTTATGAGTGAGATAGTTGCCATGCCTGAGTGGCTATGAGACAGGTACAAGTCTAGATTTCCATGACGAAAAATCGACTACGATGTGCCTAGGTTTTATTCTGAATAAATTGTTAGAGAATAAAGTTTTTTTATAAAAAACCATCAAGAACATCCCACTTCGAAACGTGATCGTTGTAGAGAATATTCTCAGAAATAAATCAGTTAGGTTTTCAGATATTTCAACTTTTCAAGACAGCCTTTTTATTCGTTTAGAAATACTTGAAAATCTCACACTCATCAGCAATTACTCGTAGTATCCCAATCTTAAAGATTTGACCTACTGAAAACTATACCTAATTCTTAATGCGTTTTTTCAACTTTTCAACAACAACACAAACATATTAAAAGCTAATGCAACGATCGAAATATCTTAAAGTTACATTTTCAGGACAAATCTTTAATGATTTAAGTCTTTAATGAAGTCATTAAAGACTTATTATTATTATTTATTATTATAAGAAAGGTATTATTTTCACACAAAACTTCACTACACACATAAGCGGAGCTAGTAAGAAACAAAAGGCTACCACTCCTGTCTATCTATTTTCCTGACTTCATATTAATATGGGGTAGGTAGGTATCTACCTACGTCTCCTACAAAAGTTAACGACCGATAAATTCGAAGGTGATTCGTAGATGCCGCTGATAGGAATCCGCATGCATAATCCCCACATCTGCATATCTATGCGGCCATAAGGAAAATGCTTCAAACTACCCACATCGCTTATTCATGAAACTTGTATGTATAAATAAATAGCTGGATGTTTCAGACTTTTTGTTACGTTATATTTGTCTCCATGTCGAAAGACTGACGAAGAAGAATGTTTGAGGATATCTCAAGACAGATTGTATCAAAAATATAGTTGTCAAAAGTCATGCGAAGCTTCACGATTTTCACCGTAAAAGTACTAAGATATCATGTAGAATTAAGTCTTTAATAAACTTATGAGATTCGAGTTCCATTTAACAAATTGGTTGGTTCTTAAATCGACAAAAAGTAACCTGCTCGGCGGGGAATCGAACCCCGGTCTCCGGCGTGACAGGCGGGGATACTCACCACTATACACATACTTACTACCAGGATGATGGCTATTATCACAAAATTCCACGTCAATATCTACGATTAATGAATATCTTTGACTCGTGTGTCATGGGGCTTTTGGTAACCAATGGTTACCCATAGGAACACCCTTCATATGTTTTGTGAGGGGTGAATGGGGCCCAATGTGTTTTTGGTATTTAATTTAAAGACGGCAACGTTCTCTCACAAAGAACATTTAAATTGGAAAGAAAATATCAATCAATTTGTATTTTTGTTCGTTACCCCTTGAAAAATATCTCCTTACACATTTTATACACAAATCTAAACTTGAAGAAAAGTCTCAAAACAACCCATACAAATATTTGCGGGAGTCGAACGGAAAGTTTCCTGTAACCAGCTAAGTACATTAAAAATATAACAAGAAATCTCTGAACTGAAATACAACAATACCGAACTTATGAATAAAATCGAATTTCTTTTGATAACTTTTCCGCCCACACAAATACGTCGATGCCAGGTATTTTTCCGATAAAAACAAGCTATGTTTACTCAAAGTTAACCTTTAGTTGCCAAACAACAATAGGAGTGTCCCATCAGTATCGAGTGTCGCACACAACAAGACGCGGACACTTTGGACACTTTACAGACAGATGGAAAAGATCCACTTTAAATATGGATGATAACCGACATTTATAAATTATTTCGCTTTGCTAAAATAAATAGCTTTATATATTCTGCAATTTAATCCACAGGTAATCCAAAAAGTGCACAAGTATTTGAAGGTATGGCTTAACTGGGCATAACCTACATTTGGCCAAAAAGTCTCAATGGTATTAAAACGATCAATGAATTTGTCAGTGTGATTTAGGTCCCGACAACTTTGTGTTTACAATCATTAAATGCAACCAAGGCTGGAAGCAGACAAGTATCTGAACTCATAAATACTCCGACACTAAACGGTTATAACGGTTTATTATATGGTATTTATAGGATTGTTGTATGTATCTTTGTATTTATACGTATGTATGTAAGTATATTCTTATATTGTATATTATATTTAAAATAGTTATCTGCTTTATGTTTTATGTATTCCATTTTCTCTTCTTATTTTACACACTTTGTCTACATCTCTTTTTTAGTATCTCCTTTCGCAGGTATGCTGGAAGAGATTTCATTAGAAATAAGCAATACCTGTGCTCTTTTCTGTTCCTTTCTTGATTTCTGTATTTAGTGTGTACATAAATTGTTAAATAAATAAACGGTTGTGTTTCAAAAGCAGTCCTACTGTCTTCCCTTTCCTGCGCTACTAATGATCAGTTAATCTAATAACGCCGACATGTAGGACACGGCGCAACAAGGATGGGTGTGTCAGACGCAGCGGCCGGCCCGGCGGCCGTACGCCTGTAATTGTTCTTTGGAAACAAACATCAAGTAGGCTAATGGATAGTTAATCCAATAAAAAGCACATTTAGGAAAAGAGCTGACAGCGAGAAACTGATTATATGTGACGAGACGACTGCGATACGACCATATATATATATATATATAGGACACTATACGGCACTTCGATGTGTTTTCAATATTCGTCTCAGTGCCAAAAGTTGAAAATCCAATAGCGTGCTTTAATTATTCTAGAAAAGTTCCTTTCGGGTTTGTTTAAAAAAGAAATATGTCAAATCGAGAAAGCTTTAGAAAAGCTTCCTTTACATCAGTGGTGTGGAAAACACGCTGAAAAACGAAAAGTTTTTACTTGACAACAACAAGAAATATAGTGGACCTAAAGCAAATAAAATATGCTTCTACAATCATATTGTATTTTCTTTCATGTAAATATGTTAGGTATTCGGGAATACAAAAGCAACCCTGAATTTTTGTGAAGAAAGAACATGAGTCGACAACACGGCTGAACTAAATTATTAGTTCATTAAAATAATAACACGAAACCCTTGTTAACAGCCTGGAAGTAAGGTATTGAGTTATAGATATATAACCGTCAGTATGTAACTATGTATGGACAGTGGTTTTGAACAACCCCAATCTTTTCTAGGGCACGTAGCAACTAAACGGGTGTTACTACATACTCGGCAGTCAGCTAAAAAGTGAAGTTCCTAAAAATGAGTCAACGACCAATTTTAAAAACGATGGATTATTAATTTCATGGTTGAAGGAGTATCACAGGATCATGGCAAGTGGTGTTCTGTGATTTCTGCCTACCCTCATGACAAAAAGGCGTGAGTTACACGAACACAATGCCCTCAATCGATTTGCCAGTGTCGTCATCTCTAAAGACCCTTGTAACCTAAAAACGTGCTATATTTATCTTAATTCCTTATTCCTTCCAGAGCCTACCTCCCCACACGTGCCAAACAAGAAAAGATCTCATCTTAAGCTATATTTGTGTTGTTGGGTATACATACCATAGTCTAATAATATTAAGATGGCTGGGACAGACTGGACGTGTAAAGCGGAGGATAGGGTGTTGTGGCGTAGCTTGAGTGAGTCCAGCAGACTCGCAGGACTGTGATTGATAAATTGAATGTGATATTGACACTGTTATGAGCCCCACACTTAAATAGGTAATTCATGATGGATTCTTGATACTTAAACCCAGCTCAACACTCGGTTTACAAAAAACACAAAGAACTCAATACAATTATAAGGTGGGTGGACCATGGAAGGCCATGCTCCTTCGAAGGCCAATTATTAAAATTTCGTAGTTATTGCCATGTGATGACAAATTCCTTCTATCTACATAAACATCCATCGAACTAGAAATCACAGACGCGGCGGTGAATCGCTCGCGCCACTATTTTGGCAGTACGGTCCCTTGCTTCATTGATATCGGAAATCGGCGACGTTAAAATAAGGTGGGTGTACCATAGAAGGCCACTCTAACAAATAAATAGTTATTATTCGTTTATTTACTGGATAAATGAAACTAACAAATATTTAAGTAATACTTTGTTTTATTACGTAATATATAAACCACTTCTTTTTATTGTAGATTTAATGGCTATTTATTAACTTTTAGTGTTAAATGACTGATTTATTATAATGGCCTTCTAAGGAGCCTTGTTCCTAGCAAGGCCATTTTTAAGAGTTCAATGAAACTTAAGTTTAATCAATATTGATCAAATCTGAACTTTAAAAAAGTGGTTTATATTTTACGGAATAAAACAAAGTATTACTTAAATATTCGTTCGTTTCATTTATCCAGTATATGAACGAATAATAACTGTTTATTTATTAGAGTGGCCTTCCATGGTACACCCACCTTAATACACTGATCTTCCAGAGTTCAGGAGTTCAGTCCCCTGGCCAGTCTACACGACGGACAGACAGACAGAGCACCCGCCAACCGATCATCATGCAGTGACCACCACTAATACCCCTCAAAATTCAACGAATCAAGTTACTAACATGAAAAAACATTCAAATATACATATTTTTATTGTATAATTCCTTTCGTTTTATACTGGAGTCGAACCTGGGACCGCGAGGTGAGAGGCCGACCACCTATGGCATTGACTTCGTAAGGAAATCTTTTGGACAGTTTAAAATGGAGGGACATTAAAATGGATGGGAAGGAAATATGACTGACGTCACAGATATGAATAGCGCGTGTAACCAGGGGCACCTACTGATGTGTAAGGCACTCTACTACGGAATCAACGTATTTTCACTTCATTATGAAACTAGAAATAAATACCTACCTACTAAGAACAAAAAATGGACTTAAAACCAAAATCTCCCCTCAACCAAAAAGGCATAAAAACGATCGAACTTTTTAATTGCTTCACTTTTTTTCCCCGCAGAAAGTCCTAGTAAGAGAGTTTTATAACATTAACTTTTTAACATAGCAACACAACTCCGCCCCACATAATGAATAGAAACAGTTTCTTTTCTTTGTTTTTCAGAATCGTGTCGACGTAAATGTTGAAGGAGTTTTTTTCGATAAAGTAAATAACACTGTATAATGTGCACATACACGAATTTAATACCATGGCAACATATGGTTCCCTTGGGGCTGGAAAAAATTAGAACTCAAAGAGGCGGAAAAACAAATTCATGTACAACATATCATCAAGTATATGTATAGCTTACGCTTTTCTCATATCAGGCGAAGCAGGGTTCCACACAAAGAATTAAATCGATAGACACGCACTACCGCGTCAAAAAATTATCACTTTTCTATTTCGTTGATAATGATATTTGAATAGATAGTCTCGATCACTCATTCTGAAATTCTTATCCATCATTCCATGCGAGATGTACGAGCTGACTTTTCTCAGTCTATACACGCAACAGCAACGGAGTGTGGTTGTGGAGCTGTGTCGCAAACTATGCTCCACCTCCTATCCTGTCCTCTTAGTCCAAAATCATGCAGACAAAGTGACACCTGAACACTTTTTCACTCGACCCAAGGACGGTGTTGGCAATCTATCGATATAAATCTTTGGGTGCCACGAAATACTTATTACTTGCGTGGTAATCATATGCTGAGCGATTTACAAAGAATATACAACCCTTGCCGTGGGTGCTGCGCGCCGATTAAAGGGTTATTCCACGTGGGTAGGCAGTATAGGCGCCTGTTAACGGAAACATAATTGTGCTGAGTTAAACCGATTGCTTTCATGGAAAAAATTAGTTTTAAATCTTTGAGAATATTCAGCGAAAGTGACTGAAACCAAAGCCCTGGAAACTTGACAATAAACTAAGAACAATGATTCTGCTTTGTTAAACCCCCTGTGAGAAAAAAGACATCGACATAATCAAAGAATAATGCCCAAGCATTATCCCTATTACTGCAATAATGACGTGTCTGTAAAGAATACCCCTTACAAACCTTCAATCAAAATCCTATATAGGCTCTACGACCACAAAACTTACAAGTACATTCTATGAACTACATCAGTAGTGCACGTGTACTCAACAAACTTAGGCTTGCGACAGACACACGCGATTTAAGACTCTATAGTCAATAGTCTATTAAGCGAAATGGAGTTCAAGAAATAACCAAGATGGTGGCTATTCGGAAATTAGGGCAGGGAGTGAATAGCCTTCATTGTCGCGTCTTCCCCTTTTGATTAAAACGCGTTTGCAATCGTGGACAAGTGGGTCTCGAGGCATTGTGGGCTCCTCTTCGGATTGTCAGCGATAATTTAATAGACCCCATCGTCACAATGTGTTACAAAACATGCCTTTGAGATGTTCCGGTGGGAGCGGCTTTGTCTCTCAAGTAATTGCTAAATGAAAATAAATGAGTTGCGGTCGGTAAATGTTTTGAGCATCCTGTATTACGTTTTCAGGATGCGATTAGATGGCATGTAAGACACAATAACAGTCATTTTATTTACACAACTGTACACAGTTTAATGAGCGATGTTAAAGAGCTTTTTCATTATAATATTTATTTCATTCATTCGTTTACAGTAATGTTACGCAATCGTTCGGAAAGGATTGAATTAATGTCCTCGACAGCAACACAATAATATGCTAAAATCTCAAAAAAAAATTGTGAAATGTAGTTACCTAATTCAGTCTGAACAAAGTTTAATGTTCCGTTTCGCAAAAAGAATCCTAACAATAGCAAAAGCGTCCACAACACGTGGTTAGCCAACACAATACAATTTTCCTTCAAAGAATTACAACATCAGAAATACAACACATTACGACGGAATACGCTCACAAAATCCTCACAAATTCACTCCGAGCACATTTGGTATTGTCGAACGACGAAAAAAAGCAACAAAAAGAAATAATTTCGCGATACATGTTAGCAAATGAAAAAAACTCTCTCGTCGGCCATCCATCATGGCAGTAACGAACAAAAGCTTTTAGTTGTACAAAACGGGCGAGTCGCGTGTCGCGTGTCGCACCGCGCCTTGTCGCAGTCGCATGTCGCCGCGGTCCCGCGCGACGACATGTGTGCAATCAGCTTTATTGCATGCTCCACATTTTGTCACGGGATTATTATGAAACAGGAATTTTAAACAAGAGCATGTTGTGTAACCTGATTTTATAAAGTATTAGCTGCATGGGAGTGCTATGGCGGCAGCAATGGGGACACATCCCATCGAGATTATGTACACGCCACACAACAGGACATACTGCTGTGGAATACATGATTTGGTTCTCAACTCGCTTCGTCCGTCCAGTTTCTTTACCCTGGTGATCATATTATCTACTAAACGATTTCGGGTAGTAAATTGAATCAAGCAGGATACGTGACAAGGTTTTTCAGGAAGTTAGGTTCAAAACCTACTTATTTGTAAATCTGTCACTAGAACAAGGGAAACGACATGTACCTACCCTTTTAGTTTGTTTTAAGAATCTAAATCAGAATCTAAATAAAACCGACTGAATTTAGATGTGTCTTAATTTTTAATCAATCAACATCACTAGATATACTTAATGTGATGGTATCAATCAAACTTAGATCCTCCATCTCGAGTGGTTTTCGAAACTGATACCACTTGTTCACGTCTACACCACTCAATGTATCGTATCCGGCTCACTCTCAACAATATGATGTATATGTTATACATAATTAAGTTAATTATAAGGTAGCTACTTAGAAACTTCATAGGTTGTTGCCCCGCAGGTAAAGACTCAAATAATTTAGATGTTCCAGCCTAGCACAGATTTCCACCCATTAGGTACTTATCTCATTAGATAACATTTAGTTTTGCACCGGTGTTTTCAAGGGGCACTTTGTAAACCTAACTTTGTATAGATAGAATGGGATCAGCTGGTCAGAAAAAGAGGATCAATCAAATATTTTCTGAAACTAGCTATTACCAAACGCCGAGGACAAATTTCAGCAAAGTTTCACATCCCACCCAAGAACGGACCATGCTCCTTAGAATATCTATAACATTCATCTATCTGATATCTCACAAATCATAGTCCAACCCCTTGGACCAATGACAACAAACAAATTAATACTAAAGCATTCCTCCCGGCTAGCAGCTGAAGCGCTGACTTCAAAGAGCTGTCGGCGCTGTATTGTCTATGGTAATCGAGTTACTATTACAAAGAGCTCATCAAGTTCTCATTAATTACAACACAATTCTAATAACTCTGCTGTTTGCGGATAATTAAATGTGGTTGCCTCGCGGTGGCTGGCGAGATGATTATTGCGGATTGCTTTGATACATTAATCAGGTTGAAAGCCATCCTGAAATGCCAAAGGGGTTCCAATCAATCTTCGACGCGTGATATTAAGTTTTTTTTTTAATTCTTTGTGGTCCACGCTGCAATTTATGATAAATGATAAATGATAAATGATAAATGATGTTTATTTTGCAAATAGGTTTTTACAAACACTTTTACACGTCTTCTTTTTTTAAAACTAGATGAGGCCGGTGTTTCGTATCTGACTACTCTGAGAAGAAACAACCGAAACAAACTCAGAGGTCATAGTCTCTTTTAAGGTCCAGACATAATCTTGATAAACTCACATGAGGACTATGCAGATGAGTGTCTGAGATGGTCTTTTGAAGAAAGAACCACACAGATTTGAGTGGACCTGTCCAGCCAGTGCAAGCATTTGTCAGTTATCATGTAGCTCGACTCATAACTCAAGGAGCTCAACGAAACGACGAACAATGCCAAAGAAAGGACATTTGTGTAGGTCGCTTATAGTACTCAAACTGCCAGACAATAGTAAAAAAACAAACAAAAAACGTAAAAATTACCCACATTGTCCTCACATTCACACTAATCAAATAAAATCAATAATACTTACAAATTAAATGTTCATAAAAATCATTAAAAGTCACACATAATAAAAAAAAATAAAAAAAATAAGAATAAAAAAAGTAAATAAGTATTCATGTCAAATCATTAAATGTCAAAGTGTATAAAAGAAAGGAATAAACAATAAACAAATGAAAAACTTGAAATCTCGACATTCATTCAGCAAATATAATTGGAGCAGCTTAATCCCAAGCCTTTTTATCTTCGAGATAGTGATTAACATTATAGTAGGCTTTTAGGCATAGTTTCCGTTTTATAAACGATTTGAATTTATTTAGGCTTAGTGCTTGAATATGGCTCGGAAGTTTATTATAAAAACGTATACATTGGCATCTAAACGTACCCCCTATTTTTTTGAGCCTCGTTGCAGGAACAACAAATTTGTGTTTGTTCCTCGTATTTATATTGTGGATATCACTGTATTTTTTAAACAAATTAACATTTTTATGTGCATATACAAGATTTTCATAAATAAACTGAGAGGGGACAGTAAGTATATTAATTTCTTTAAATTTTTCTCTGAGGGAGTATCTGGGACTTAGTTTATACATTGAACGAATTGCCCTTTTTTGCAAAATAAAAATTGTTTGAATATCGGCGGCACTGCCCCACAAGAGAATACCGTACGACATCACACTGTGGAAATAACTAAAATAAACCAAACGAGCTGTCTCTAAATCAGTAAAATCACGAATTTTTCTAACGGCGTACGCTGCAGAGCTAAGCTTTTTCGATAATTTATCTATGTGGGGGCCCCACTGAAGTTTGGCATCCAAAGTTATGCCTAAGAACACTGTGTTATCTTCCGGTTTCAACTCTTCATCCTTGATTTGTACACTAGTTTCCACTTGTCTTACATGAGGTATCGTAAACCTAATACATTTCGTTTTTTTCTCATTTAAGAGTAGATTATTAACATTAAACCAATTAACGACTTTTGCCAGGGCGCTATTAACATCGTCAGTAACTAGCTGCTGACGTTTGAGTTTAAATAAAAGAGAAGTGTCGTCTGCAAACAATACTATGTCGTGATTATCTTTTATGAGGTAAGGCAAGTCATTTATATAAATTAGAAACAAAAATGGGCCAAGAATTGAGCCCTGGGGTACTCCCATTCTTACTACGGATCCGGAGGATCTTTTCCCGTTAACATCAACTCTCTGAATCCTATCACTCAAATATGATGTAAGAAGATCCAGAGCACTATTCCGGATTCCGTAGTGGCGGAGTTTCCTGATTAACGTTTCATGAAGAACGCAATCGAAAGCCTTGGACAAATCGCAAAAAATGCCCAGAGCATCGCATTTATCCTCCCATGCATTATAAATATGTCCTAAAAGTTCAACACCGGCATCGGTAGTTGAACGTACAGTACTGTATATTCATGCGACCAATATATGAATGTTATGGTAATTGGACTATGGAGGTGTGTATGTGGTGGAATGATTATTTGAAAACAGTTGGTTTGAAACGAAAGCAATTGTATCTTTATGGACCATCGAATGTTGGTAAATCAACGTATATAGAGTCTGTAATTGGACGTGTTAATATGAAGTATGTGAATCGAATGTCCAAAAAGAATTCAGAAGTACATAATTTAACAGACAAGGTGGCGCCGACAAAACGACAATAAATGAAAACAATGGTAATACTAGTTCATAGGAATATTTTTAAACTATAAAAAAACCAAGCATCGAAATAAAAAAACAAAAATCAAACAAACTAAATAGCATAAAACTGTAAACGAAATACAAAACCATTTATAAATATTGGTTTACTAACCTTAGGTATAAATTAGCAATAACTCGAGTCTGGAAATAACAAATAAGGAACGAATTTGGCAAAGGTTTTTGAAATAGCGAGTTGCAACATGTGTTTAGTGTTTATACCGATGCGGGGGTCGTTAACCTGTCAGTGCTAGCCTATCAATCTATGTACATCATGTAGAAAATTCCGAATATGAAGAATAATGTCTGGTGACTAAACTACTGGATATATTCGAATGAATTTTTGTACGCAGACTGGGAACGTCATGGGGTATACGTAGTTTAATTTATTGTCGTATTGTCGGCGCCACCTGTATAAACCCTAGTTAAAGTTAAAAATGTACCCGTCAAAAATGTATGGTTCAACAGTCGCTACTCTTTACTGTACTTTAAGCAGCGCTTACGAAAAGCAATTTAATTAATGTGTAGAAAATCTGTCCTATTTATTTCATGCCCTTAATAAGAGAGTTAAGTTCTCCATTGTCCCCTCGTCCAGCTAATAAATCGGCCGCTAATCCTGCCCAGTACATAAACCATAAATAAGCTGAACGCCCATAAACCGTAAATTGCATCGAGCACATGCTACATAATGTAAAGCGACACAGAGCTGCACAAGACGCGGTGAGCAGCGGACGTTGACCCGAGAGCACCTGGGAGGCTGGCACACTCGCCCTTCTGTAGGGCTGCCTCTTCCATATTATTATTTTTATCATATCACTGCAATGAGCTTCACCCGGCCGGCATGCGTTGCAATGCAGTATTCCCTACCTAGTACTACCTCCTTGTACTTTTTACTACTCGACCCACCTACCTACCTACCTACCTACCCACCTACTACCTACTTACCTACCCTTCCTTCCTTTCTACCAACCTACCTACCCTATCCACCAACCTACCTTTAACCTTACCTAAACCTTCCCTGGCGGATATATAACAACTGTACAAAATTTCATCACAATCGGTTCAGTAGTTGGAGTCATAGATTTCGAACAGACGAACAGACATTGATTTTTATATAAGTAAATCGATATCGCTAATATAAATATTTTAGGACTTAGCCAGCTAATTCTATTTTAAATTCTGACAAAATTAATTACATCAATGAAAGCAGCTTTTAAATTCTGTTTAAAAGCTAAATCACGATGAATTTCATTGGTGAATTTTTCCCTAAGTATCTTATTTACAAAAATGTATGGATATTTTTTTTTAATTTTGTAATGTTTACTGACCTATAACTTGTTTGTGTGGTCTACAACTGTAAATATAAGTTGGTTATTTTAATAAATAATAAAAAATGTATTACCTATCTAAGCTTAAACGATTTTCGGCAGGCCTTTGTCACAAACCCTAACGTGATTAACTATTTTTCAATTCCTAAAAGTAGTAGTATTCCTAGAAGTAGTTATGGTAGCGAAGATGATCTGGATATTTTACTCTTAAGATTTCAATATGAGTCAAAAAATAATAAAAATATTCTTTTACCTTGAAGACTTGAAGGGCTTTACAGACGGATGGCTAATGTAAATGTCAGCTTTCCAAATGTCAAACTCGTGAGTGATTTCGGCGAGAATGAGCACATCGTATTCGCGATTATAGGAAACCATTTACACAAGCCAATTGGGGCAGACTTTCAACACACATAGTCGACTATTTCTAAGACTTCGAAACTCGTGTTTTTTAAGTAAATTAACATTTGTAACAGCGGAGAAACACGAAAAGATGGAGTGTTTTAATGCAGCCTCCGTGAATGACAATCCTTAAATATACGTTTCTGCATAGATCCTTTGGCGTTTGGTTGATGTTAGCAAGAAGGTGTTGTTCATAAATTTAACAATTGTGAAATGATTTAATGAACAGTATTGGAGATGAACAGTATTGTTTACCCACCGACCTTAGTTCTTGCCGTTTTGTAGTCTAGGTCGAATCATCTTTTTAAAAGAATATAGTGACGATCTAAGACGAATAATATCCTACCGGTGATCAAAGTGTGTAGTACACACTTTGATCACCGGTGAACCCACCAACCGGTGAATCACTTGTGAACTTTACATAGGGTACACACTGTGTACCCTATGTAAAGTTCACAAGTGTCCACGTTATCAACAAACTGTGTTCACAATATAATGCATTGATTATCAACTAGTTTTCCCCTCGAAGATTAATTCAAAGCGTTTCATGTCATTCAAATTGGACCTCTTTGTGCGCCACAAAGGATCTTGACTTGCCTCGACCACTTGATTCGACTTCGTTATACAGTGTGTTTCTTCCAGAAACTACACATTTCGCTGTTGTGGTATGTTTCACAAGTTTAGTGAGAATAGAATAGAATATACTTTATTGTACACCAAAATTGAAACAGAACGGTAAGAAGAAGAAGAAGAGAAATGTAGGGTTAAAATGTTGTTGGATTAATCTAGATCTTCTTTAGACATTAGTAGCCACATGTCGTTTAAGGCAGTTTGCTACGCAATGTTTATGATAAAACAAAGCATAAAAAGTCTCTATAAAACAACATCGTTTTACAAAACAAACATCATCCCTATTTACTTACATTGAAATCCCCTACAAAAAAGATAAAAGCATTAATCCGAGTACCCAGGTCAATATAAAAGAAAGACATCCATACAACTTACCCCCATTTCGAATAAAGTCCCACTGTAAAACGTGAATCTATTGACAGCGAGCCCATTGTTATTTTGCACGTGTCAACTCCACTACTTTTTCCCATAGCAACCCTTTATTTTTACTCGCCTCATGGTATATAAAAGCAAAGTATTTCAAACGTAATAATTACATGCTTGTCTACTCCACCATACAATCGCTATTGTAATGGTTTTTTTACCTTTTCATATTGTTAAACCGAATGTAACTCCTACCTACAGATTAGGTAGAGCCTATTAGATTTTGTATGTAAATAGCAACCTGTGACGTCATTAATTTGCCAACTCAATGACTCAACAATTTATTGATACCAGCAACTAAAAATCCAACTTTATAGTTAATTGCAAAATTAATCGGGTTTTCTGGTCTAAAATAAGTATTTTAAGAGAAGTGGTGTCTCGTCATTATTAGTTATTATTAAATGTTGTCAATTACTCAATTCGCGACAGTGAAGTCGACGAAACTGATGTCAGATTCGACTACATGATTTTCACCGAAATCACCACACAAATCCAAGTCATATAAGAAGAAAATATTCTTAACGTGACAGGGCCATCTCGAACCCGATTTTATACGACACCAGTCAGTAATTTTAGGTTTCAGAATTAGCATGGATTCGCACTTTTCCATGTTTCTATCCTATTCTGTCGCTCAGAACCGACGTTTGCTAGAGCGAGAAACAGAGCGCACTGCCGCATGCCGATCGCATTGTCGGAGTAATTGAATTTCGAGTTCTACATTACATTAACCTTAAGTAACGTTTGACTTTCACTATTCAAATACTGAAATCAGAAAGAAATGCTGGCAGTAAGTATATTAAATAAAATTATTAATTAATAAATAAATATTACAAACCTGAGGTTTCTCAAACGACAGTCCGATATGATGCTGATTCGAGATCGCGAGTCGCCGACATCGAGGGACGGCAGCGTTGCTCTCGACTTGCTGTAAGCACCAATCTTGGGCGGGAATCTGGAATCAGGAGCTAAAAGATGTAAACAGGTAGACAGACTCGACTGAAATATGAGGATGACTCAATAACAGTAGAGTATGGATAGGGTCGGCCCTTTCATATACGGGGTGGCATGCAGGGACATCGACGCTCAAACGATTACCAAGCATTCAGTCTTACATCATTCTATGTTTAACAAACGAACAAACGAAACATAAAAATATTCATCGGCAATAAAAAAACAGATCTTCCATACATTTTGACCGTGTAGGTATTGCACTTTTGTAAGAAAT
The DNA here is from genome assembly GCA_964057025.1 of Standfussiana lucernea. NCBI lineage: Eukaryota > Metazoa > Arthropoda > Insecta > Lepidoptera > Noctuidae > Standfussiana > Standfussiana lucernea. The sequence continues at coordinate 15,684,026 of OZ059801.1, read as the reverse complement.
AGCAGATTATTTTTGACGACCAGTGTATCAGCCCGGAGTCTGGACTTGTGCCCGGCTGATGGCAATAGGCTCGCCCCCTTTTAACATGGGACTTATGGTGAAATGTAGGTGTAGATACTAAGGACAACACTGCCTAACTCTTCGGGGATACAAACGAGTTGTTATCTAAATTGTTTCAATACACACACGATAGCTTTCCAAAGCAGACTCACTTCACAACAATAGATTAACAAAGAGATGAAAGAATATTATTATAATCTCCTTACCCCGACCTGATGAAGCTGCTCTTGCTCTTGTCGGGGTAGCGCTTTTTGGGTCTGACGGCAACCGTGGAGTCGCCAGCGCCGACCAGAGGCCCCTGCACACCCTCCTCGTCTACCGGGGTCGTAGTCTTCAGCTCGCCGTACGAAGACGAAGACTCCTGGCAGAAACCAGTACAACAGAGACGTGAAACATGATCATTATGATCTAAATAATTAAAATCTTAAATTCGTTCATTCACTGACAGCAGAGCCTAAACCTCTGATTGATGATAATACATGATGCACGGGTGATTGTCTCGTAAACCTCTGACTTAAGATACATGATGCACGGGTGATTGTTTCTTAAACCTCTGAGTTAATCTACATGATGCACGAGTGATTGTGAAGTAATGAAAGTAGGTCACATTGCCAAGGGGAAATACCAATGGGCACACACCTAGTTAACTTTTTGATTATTAGGATCAACAAACAGTAAAGCTGCGGATATTGCCCAATCAAACCCAACGACCGCACCAGAATTATGCACAATTTTTAATAACACACTTTTCTATCACAACCCATACCACTAATTACCCTCCGGCCTTACTAGAATATCAATCACAGAACAGGTTAAGGTGACAGTTTAGGTTCTGTCGGTGGTACAAACCGTCACTCTCCATCTTGACCTGCTGTAAAAGTGAGACCTGATCACCAAAGAAATATGTAACAACGAAAGCGTACCTTTTCGGACAGTCCCTCAGTGCTGTAGTCGGTGACCTTCTGCAACACTTCGCTCTCCGTGTTCAAGTCTTCCGACGTGACCCGGCTGCGGCTGCCCGAGTCCTGCACATCGTCCCAAGCCACATCCTGCTCCATAAGATCAACATTTAGGCAGTGACGATACTTAACAACATAGAATCGACTTGAGCTGGACAAATAGCATAGTTTACATGCAATAAGACATCATTCGCCTCGTTTAAGTTCGGATGATGAGACTCTACCTCGTGCCTTACTAAATGTGAAAAAGTGATGATACTGGATCGACTCAAGGCGATTCAGCGTCGATGAATATGGTAAAAACAACCCAGAGCAAAAATGAGTCGCAGGTCCTATACATTTTAAATACTTAGTGCACCTTTTAAGCATTGCAGTGGATCAACACCCCTTGAACTCGAGCTGTTTAGGATTCTTTCTATGATATACATATAAACACACTTTATACTGGAACGCACACAGATAAGCACTGTAACGGCGGCATAGCCTCAGATCGGGATAATCAAAGTACAAATAATAAGTGAAAAAGACACACTAAGTCTGCTGAAGTTTCATCCAGTTCACTATGCTTGGAGAAATTGTACTGGAACATCTAAATGGTTCTACTAAAAGTGTTCTACTTACGTCTTCGACTTTCTTAACCCTCCGCAGGTAGGATGGCACGTTGATCTTGCCAGGGAACCTTGATAACAAAGGTCACATTTTTCAACCAAGCCTTTACTATACAAACATAACGTAGAGGCAACTACAATCAATTCTATTTTCTTGTAAAGTTGGACATTCAAAAGTGCCTTTTAAAAAAAAGACTTGTTTCATTGAAATAAATGGTTTAACTTTGACTTTGAAGTTTTGAACATAAGAAATTGTTTACGCCTACGTCATTATTGTGGAAACGTGTAGCGTGAGTGTGTGTCGTATTGCTACTCTAAACGCTCAGGCGCCACATTGATATAATTTTTAGGGTTCCGTACCTCAAAAGGAAAATACGGAACCCTTATAAGATCACTTTGTTGTCCGTCCGTCCGTCCGTCCGTCCGTCTGTCAAGACCGTTTTTCTCAGGAACGCGTGGAGGTATCAAACTGAAATTTCTATATGATACTTAGTTCTACTGTCCCTGGAAGCTGTAGAAAAATCAACCTTCTAAGTCAACGCAATCAAAAGATACAGCCACTTAGGCCGCAAATTTCCGCAAATTTTCGAAACTCGCACGGGAATCAAAACCTACAGGGTACTTCCCGTGAACTTAGAATCTTGAAATTTTGTACGAAGTCACGTCTTATAGTACAGATATAGGAAAAATTACGAAAACCGTAAATTTTTAGTTTCGTCATATAAAAAAAAGTTATATACCCACAGGTTTGTACGGAACCCTCGGTGCGCGAGTCCAACTCGCACTTGACCGGTTTTTTTTTTAAACATTGAACAAAAAACTCCACCGTTTTGAGGCCCTGATTTTAGCCTCCCCACAAATTCACATCGCCAAATAATGTAGGTAGTGACTCCGAATATAATAAAATAGTTCATAAAATATTGCAAACTAGTTACCAATACTCCGAAGGTATTTCTTCAACGACCGGCATATCCAAAGAGGATGAGCTTGGCCACTTCTGCAACGCCACATCAGGCGTGTCTTCGACCACGTGCAGGTTGTGCTTCCCCCACGTGTCTTTAGGCGACGGGTCGGGTCTTTCATCGGGGATCCAGGACTCCTTGCGTTTTGGGATCCAGCAAGGTGGATACGCGCTGGTTTCCTCGCCAGGATCGTGTCGGTAGAAGTGCCTAAGAAACAGTTTTTGTTTTATCGAACCCTTTTCAAAGGAACGATATATGGCATGATGGAGTGATGGATGGACTGTGTGAAAGATGATATGGCTAAATTGAATAACTATTTTATATTTTTTTTTTTATTGGATAACTTTTTTTTATTTGGAGATGATGATAACTAATTGGGAAGTATGGAAGAAGAGGATATGCTGAGATGAACCCAAATAAATGGGGATAAGGGCAGAAGAAAGACGAACAGCTTTGAAGGGACATTATCGTAGAAAAGCATGGATATGGTCTCGTGGTCATGTAAAATACTAGCTGCGCCCCGCGGTTTCACCCGCGTAAGTTTCGATTCCTTGGGTGGATATTGGCTATATCTATAGGAAACAGCTATGTACATATCAAGTTTCATCGCGATCGGTTCATTAGTTTTTGCGTGAAGAAGTAACAAACATAATTATGCATTATGTACATTCTTATCATGTAAAATATTAGGTATGAATTGAATCTAAATGTATTAAAACATCTGTTGTCTAGTTTACCAATCGATCAACTTCAACCAGGCCTCGGCAGCGCATTGCACGGTGAACAACGTGGTCTGTCTCCCCATGTACTGTTCGTAGATGGTCTCGAAAGCATCCTCCAGGATTTCCTCTCTGATATCAAACACCAACAGTTCGTTCTCCTCTTTTTGGAGGATTTCCGCCCTATTTTAAAGAATCAACATTATTTGGAGAAACTATAAAAACGCGTTCTCATTGAAGTCGGCATTAAGTAGGTACAGAAGAAAAACTCAGTGAAAACAATACCATGTACGTTCAGGAACGTCCCTCGGCAAAGCTATCAGGGTCCTTTGGTCATCTGAAACTTGCAGCTTACGTCCCCTACGGGATATTTTATATTTACAATATGATGGTGTCAAAATAGACATGATTAAAATATTCAAACGTTAAGTTTCAAGTAAAATAATGATTTTCTTTCGCTATAATGAAAAGTATCAAAAATCTAAACAAAGCTTTCGAAATAAATGAAATCCTATAAATACGCGTCGACACATTGAAGTTTAATGAAATTGTCATCAAAATTTCCATAAAATGTTTATTTTTTAAATGTATGACATTATTTCTGTTTTTCTAAAATTAAAACTTTTTGGCCATTTGAGATCTTGTTATGAAGAATATGCTGCAGTGTCGCAAGGGTCTTTCTATTATCTGGATTGAAAATGTCAGGCAGGCGCTGTTGGTTGGTAACCATTTGTAATATTGTCTCTGGAAATTGTACAGAAAAACAAGCTGGCGGCGTTAGTACAGATTATGGCCATGTGCCAAAAGATCCATGTACTTAAAACTAAATGTAGGTATATTAAAACATACACACATACATTATATATTATTTAAACTGTCAAGTACGTGGATCCAATGTTGAGTATGCTCAACAGCAACAGCAGGCGCGGCGCGGCGTCAGGATAAGTACTCCACAAAACCTACGTGATATTGTGAGTATGTTTCGCCGTGACTTTGTACCGAGTTCCAGTAGTGCGCTTAGCAAAAGAAAAAAGAAGAGGGTAGACAGATTTGTCTGCACCTAACTATTTTTTACCATCCACCCACATACTCCAGTCATCCCGCGATCATGACGCTTGCAACAGCGTCGAAATAACGAAAGCTCGCAATAATTAATAATCAGAATTACGGAAGATATACCGTAAGTGATAGTGTAAGTTTAGTTATAAACTGTTAAAGCTTAAAAAGTTAAAACAGTGTTTAAATATACCTCCTCAAAGAATCAATTGCTGCCCGCTGCGCTTACTGCTCCGGTATCACCACCAGTCACCGTCCTGCCTGCCACTTCCGTAGCACGTTATCATGTTTACTTGGTTCAGCTTTTTATTAAACATTTTATAAGTTTTTTTTATCATACTTTATCTGATGTATGGCCTTGGGTGGCTATACATATATGGCTAACGGATTATTCACCAAGGGAAATATCAAGATTTATATTAAATTGATAATTTTACGTTAGTGAGTGATGTTCGACATGTGTTTGTCTAGGCGAAAAAATCCATGCGATATTTCGATATAAAATATGAAGTATTGATATTTTCATATAATTAAAAAGAGAAAAAGCCTCACGCGTCGCACCTTCACCTTAATTATCTTTCTCATTAGAGGCAACTTTAAACTTTTTAGGCCTACTTGTTAAATTGGAAACTCTTTCTGTTTTAGTAATCGGTAGAAATACCAAAGTTGTGTGAATTAAACGATATTTTTAAATTGACGTGTGAGCTGTTATTGACATCGCGGGCCTGTGGACGGTGAGCTAAGGGCTAGCTCGCCGTCCCTCCGTCTTACGACGACAGGCCGTGTCGACGGCGGCGCGTTCGTGTTCCACGCGCGCCTCAAAGAGATGTCAGCATAGGGAAGGGGCCCGCAAGGGCCGATGCCTGCCGGGTGCTGCGGGTTGTTCGAAAGAGATACCGCGGCCCCGGAACACAAAGGGCGATGAAGGAACATGGGTGGGTTTTAGTCAGTAAAAGTCTGACACTCCCTCCCGCTCAGCCCAGAGCGGGAGAAGTCATTTGATGATTTCCCATCTGGAAAAAAAAAAGCTGTTATTGACATCGAAAGTGTCATCGATTCCTTTTTAGCCGAGTTCTGAAAACGGAGGAGGTTATGTATTCGACCATAATTATAAAAGGTTCTTAAAATTTTTATTAACTTAGCGTCTGTTCTATAAGAGTTATTCTTTATAATATGCATTTTTTCTGCTATGTGTGAGATACCACAGCTAAAAAGGATGAAATAAAAACTTTTTGCAAAAAAAAAATTGATTTTCAAAAAAAAAACATGAAAAAAATGGAAAATAACTTTACTTTCGGAAGTCTGTGGCAAAACAGACAGTGAAACAAACATGAGTCACTGATTGTGATCATTGATACTTTTTTATAGCTCCCACATACCATACATTGTCTATTGCTTATTTTGCTTAAGTATTTGTTTTTGTAGTATTTGTTAATCAAATTGTACATGAAAACAAAAAGTGGCCAGAAACAAAATTCAACCATAGACAATTTAATGCTAATGACAGTTGTTTGAAAAAGTGACAAAAACCGAGCGCAAATCACTAAAAATCATTGCAATAATTTTATCTTGAAAATATATAAAGTGCAGAAGTATGTACATCCATTAGAAAAGTGTGCTTTATATCGAACGCTAAATAATGAGTGTATATTTTCTTTGTTTAGATTTTGTTAACGTTTGATAATAACAATGTATACTTTGAAGGGTATCTTCCCCGAACCAAGTGAGTCGTTACATTTGATTTTTTAACTAAATACAAAGAGCAGTTGTCATGGCCATCAGTTTTATTTGTTGTGACGCCGCCAAAGAGATTTAAAAGAGTTATATTTCAATGTCATATGGACGCCGACAATGATAACTTTATGTAATTACAGAGTTCATTAACACAAACTGTCATGGCTATCAGTGAACAGCAAAAGAGTTTATTTTGATAGCTGTAATCTTGGTTTTTTTAGCTTCAATAATATCGTGAATTTTAAGTTACATGACTATTATATTTAGTCCGTGTTGTGCGATTAATTGACTGTTTCTATGATGTCGATTTAATTTTTAGAGAAGGACCAAAAAAGGAACTTTATCAGAGAAAACATGAAACAACTAAAATATATCCAGAGCCAAAAATCTCCTAAAGAACCAAAATATACCACGCGAAATGTCCACCCGCCGCGTTTGACCAACCCCGTCGCGACTGGCAGCTCCCTCAGCCAAGTGAAGTCTTCACCTTCCAACAAGAGTGGAAAGATTGCTATCAACATTGGGAAGACTAGCTCTACCAACAGTCGCAAAAAAAACACAGAAATAAAGATTAAAAAAGGCGACATGGCTGAATTTCTTAAAAGAAAAGAATTGAGAGCATTAAAAGCAGTGGAAGACGGTGCTGATGAGGAAGTGAAGTCAACAGAGTCAACAGGTCGTCTCCGTGATGTTGGCTGTCAAACCATGGAGTCAAATCTTGCACAGAAATTGACTGACAACACAAAGTTAACAATGTTATATCCTAAAAAAGAGAATGATGATTCTGAAGCTAATTTGAAAGCCAGTGGAGACACTGGGCTTCACAGAAGTCCTCCTCCGTCCCAGGCTCCCCGCCGAGCTGGTGATGATCTAATAGACATTGAGAGAAACCGCAGCCGGTTAAATGCCATTTTAGAGAGAAAGGACACCAAGGACCCCTACTTACCATCAGGTTTTTAATATACACTTTATATCTATTACTTAGTAATTTAATTTACTCTTAACCTGTGTTTGATTTCACTGGCAGCTTGCCCCAACAGCTGGGAAGAAGCAGATGATGATTATTTCTAATGCTTCTGGATTCTGAGAATTCTCCTGCATAATTGCTCTCACAGATAGCTACTATTTCCCTTGTTTTTGGAAAATTATCCCTCTTTTGTTCGGCTATATAATGATGAGACAGAGGCTGGAACCCAGCAGTGGGAAGGGGAGGCAGACTAGAAATTGGTAAAAACTTGATTTATTATTGTAGCAGCTGCCACATGTAATCAATAATCTCTTTCTTTATGTCTGAATGTCCATAGATTTTAACTGAAAAAAAAAACCTGCCAAGTGTGAGTCTTACTTGCATACATAGGGTTCCGTAGCAATAACAATGTTTATAACGCTCATTCATATACAAATTTACACTCAACAACAAAACTAAATTTGTTTTTCATTGTATGTTAATGTAAAACAAAATTACTGCTGCAGTTTGACGAAAGTCCCATATCTCAAAAACTAAATCAAATCTTATTCAAAACCAATTTTCGTTGAAAGTTCTACAAACCTAATTGTTTTCAGAATTTTCCTCTATACTATTCCTCGTCTTTAGAAATTAGAGGAGGGGGAGGGGGGATATTTTAACGACTTTAGAAGCAAGTATCTCATCAACCATTGACTTGAGAAAAAAAGTATTTAAGGAACCTCAATATAATTTTTTAAGAGCTATCAATAGACACCCCACTGAATCTTTTTTTCAACCTTCAGTAACATGTATGGAGAGAGAGCCACCCCTATTTCTTTTTTCATGATTTCACATAACTTTAAGAAAACACCTACTCTCCAAATTTCATCTGTGTAATAATAATAGTCTGAGAGTAAAAATGCTGTGACATACGGACAGCGAATCTATAAGGTTTCAGTTTTAGCCCTTGGCAATAGAACCCTAAAAATGGAGGAATATACATATTTTTAAAGCGTATTTTTCATTTGTCTTGATATTCAAGCTAAATAAAACTGTTTGCACTGAGTAATAATGCTATTTTTCAAAATCTATTCAATAAACCTCCCATTTCCTGAAACAGGCCACGAGCTTCGCTTAGGCACCAGTCGCCTACAATATATAATTACCTGAATTACGTATCATTGTAGAATCTAATTTATGTACCTATATTGTGGTGAGAAAATAAAGTTGTACTTACTACTTATTTTTTAATTCCAGGTTACCAAAAGGGCGTGGTACCTAAATACATACGTGAGCGCAAGGAACAAGGGCTGAAGGAGGCAGAAGGCTTGAGAGCCGATGACGACCAGTCCTTGTGTCCGCATGGACAAGTGACGCTGCCCGACACCGAGCGCAAGGAGACGCTACGAATGCTTAGGAATAGTGAGTCAATTGCCCTCTTAAGTGCGGCCATATTTACGACCTCAGTAGCATTGTTGGCAACCGAAAGGTAGAAGAAACAACATGGCATCTCTACTTCCATTTCTAGATACAACATCCCATCATTCATATCCATACTTCCTGAGTAGATGGCATTAGAACGTGTGTAAGGGTACTATTAGTTTTTTTGAGATATTTGTATAGCCTTTCTTAAGCTCGCCTCAATTACACGGTATTGCTATCAGATAAAATTATTTTTTACGTAGTAGTTTTTATTTCGTTTACTTTATTATTCTATCTGTTACTATCTTGTTTTATTTTTTCAGGTTTTGCAGAATTAGTAAGTGAACTGAACAAATTGCCAGTAAAAACGGACACGCTGAAAATGCGCAACAGAAAAATGGAGCTAGAAAAGCAGTTAGCAAAGCTTGAGGAAGGTATCAAAGTATTTTCCAGACCCAAGGTGTTTGTAAAAATAGGAGAGTGAGTCGCCAAAGCTGGCTCAGTGTAACAACTTGTAAATTTGTGGTGATCAATGGTGCACTAAAGTGCAGTCAGATTTAAATTATTTAAAAATAACCTTTATGTTTAGTTCTGTGAAACAGCTAATCAATTAAGCAGTCATTGTGTTGTATGTAACGTTTTTTTAATTAAGAAAAATTATAACAATAGAAATTATGTCTACACTTAGTTGTTAATTGTTTTATGTTCACAATCGCAATTAAAGCCAAAATTATCAGAAAGAACAGATTTAAACATGAGGTGTTTAGTTTATAAGCCTCGCTTGTTCTGATGTGGATAGATCTGACTGCACAAGCCCAGTATCAGATTCCGGCCGAGCCAAATCTAAATTGTATGTAATTGTTATGTCATATTTGTTGTATGATCTCGAAATTATTGTGATGTCGCTCAGTTAAGTTAATCCGACGTTATTGTATGTTAGTATTAATTATATGATTGTATGTTATAATTAGATGGGGTTGTATGATTTACAGTGTTTCTATAACTTTTTTTGGTGATTTAAATACGATTGAGTTTTTTTAGTCCATTTCGTTAAAAAATGAAGTAGGCTTTTAAAAGGTAGAATTTATATTTTCCAACTTTACAAGATGACATGTTGCCATCATTATTGTAAAATAAATTATTCTCTAAAGCTATTTTACGATTTTAAATCAAACACAACATAAATGATGTACTTATAATTTTTCACAATAGAAGCCTGACATAAGTAATTATGCGTGGTACTTTCTGGCCGCGCCACATTCGCATATTGAATCGGGGTTAATAAGAATAAATGTACCTACGTAATATGTTCATTATTGTGCATAAGAAAAAAAGTACTATAAAGATTCGGAAGATATTTAATAAAATCGGTGGCGCGGCCAGGAAGCATGGTTCCTAGCCGCGCCACCGCGTACACTGTAACAAATAGGATATTTATGTACTAACTCAATAGTGATAGAATGATGTACTGAGTATGTCGTTTCCGTTTTCCCGTCGGTGTCCCTTCCACCCAGTATCTAATTAAAAACAGACATTGAAGGTAACGAATAAACATCATCATCTTAAAATCACACCTGAAATCCCCGAAGGGTTAGGCAGACGTGTACTTAATAGTACACACACATCACACCAGTACGCTTGAAACACAACGCTAAAACTTACACGGAGCGGGCATCCCCTCCCTCGCACGCGCTCGCGCAAATTATCGCTGCTCATACACGCGAGCATGCACCTGCGCGTTATTTTTAGCCTTAAAATACTTTTAAGGCTAAAAATGAGTATCTGCTGAGTACTCGTACTATCGCTATAAATATCACATTTTCTTTAAAGCAACGCGTGTGGTTCGTACTTTAAACCCTGTCAAATTTTTTTTATCACAAAAGCTCTATTTTTCTGCCTCTGGATTGGCATTCCTATTGGACTTTCATATGATTGACCGGTATAGACAGAGGCTGAAATATATTACGAGCCCCTTGCCCCGAGGCCGTTATAGGCAATTATGGCATATATACACAAGGTTGCAAAAAATTAACCAAGTGGACATTTTGATCTCAAATTACATAACTATTTGAATTTATTTGAAGCAAGATGTAAAAATTTTTGAGCTCGCTGCACTCAATTTTGCACCCTAGTTTTTCTAGAATCTCCGGTAGGTCGAAAAAATTCTAACCTGTCCTAGGCAAGGCGTCAAAGAAATTTCAAGCTCGCTTCGCTCGCTTTTGCCGCGTACTAGGTACCTACCTCTTGAGTCTTACATTAGTGAGTCGACCAAGTAACTCCTGCTTGAAGGGTCGAAACAATTCTAACCTGTCCATGGTAGGGACTTAAAATTTTCGAGTTCGCCTCGCTCGCTCGTGGAGCCTTTCTTGGTTTCTTTCTTTTGTTCTTAAAATTGTCTCCCTTAGTCGATTCGCTGTCGATCCCCGTTTTTGAATAAAATCACTAAAGAAAAGATAACTTGGCTGGAGTGGAGAGCTTAAATATTCTTTTAATTTCTAGACATTTTAAATAAATCTTAAAAAATTGTAACTTCTATACATATAAACAAGTGTGGAATATCTAACCAATCTGAGGTGCTAACATTTGTAAGTGGCTATTGCATTTTAGATTCTATTAAGAACTTCAGCTGCATCCGTAAATAGTTAACTAAACCCTTACAAATCAGTTTTTACTCGCAAAAAACTGCCCCCTCCTGGCCCAAAAGCTGGCGACGCCCTTGATTCAAACATACACACTTGTCATTTTTATGATGAAACAGGCTCTTGTCAAATTCAAATTCAAATTCATTTATTGTTTATCACAGGTGAAATATTTGGTCTTATTATTATTATAAAAGATCGCTGTAACATACCTATAAGGTGTACAATATTTTTACTTTTGGTTACATAATATTTAACATCTTAATCCTGTAACCTTTATTATGTGGTTGGAGAAGGTCGTAAATAAAATCAGTGTCCAGTATAAAGTCTATTGTTAATAACTAGGAGTAATAGTCACAGTGACCTTGGTTACATAATCATAATAGCAAAAGAGTTATTGCTACAGCGCGGCGAAGACGACTGGCCGCTAGACTGTATGCGTGACGAACATTGCATTTTGCATCATTATTGTTACCTGTAGTCCCTACACAGCCTAACATTTTAGAGGTTTATTAATTAATTAGTGTTCGCTCCACGGTTGTACCTGCGCGGACCTATATACAAGAGCTGTGGTGTAGCCAAAAAGACTATGCTTAGTTTTTCGAGCTCGCTTCTCTCGCGTCCTACAGTCTCTTAATTGTTCAGAAACTTGATGCGTAATTATGTCGACAATATTACCTGTATGTACCAGGCCACTCAGAAAGTATTGCGATAAATGGTTTTTATATATGGGAGACTGGCCAGTTAGAATCTTTTTCGAAAATATGATTACTTGTAAGTAAAAATATGTGTGTTCCATTTTCAAAATTTCCCTCCACATTTTTTGTCTTACTGAAAAATGGATCTGCGCCGGGAACATTTTAGAGCTATGATTTTATTTCAAGTGTCGCCTGAAACCGGATGAATCGTTCGATAGACTTCAAATGGCATTTATGGATGAAGGCCCCTCCAAGGCAACCGTGTATCGTTGGTATAACGAATTTAGGCGCGGTCGACCAACCTTGGGGGATGAAGAAAGAAGCGGTCGCCCTTTGACGGCTATTACGGAAGAAAACGTGCTAGCAGTGAAAAATTTAATCCAAGATAATAGGCGAATTACATATCAAGAGATTCAGCACATATTAAAGATTGGACCGGGAAGCGTTCACGAGATATAGATAGATAGTATCGCGCTGGGTGCCGCACTACCTCACCGACGCTCAGAAGCAGGCCCGGGTGGAATGGTGCCGTGATATGCTGAACAAATTTGAAGCAGGCTCGTCTCGGCGTGTTTACGACATCGTAACAGGTGATGAGTCCTGGATTTATCAATACGATCCAGAAACCAAGCGCCAGTCGACAGTTTGGGTGTTTCAAAATGAACCAACGCCTACCAAAGTGAAGCGATCTCGAAGCGGGGGGAAGATTTTGATCGCCAGCTTTTTTAATTTGACTGGCCACTTGGCCTCAATTCCCTTACGAGATCAAAGAAGCATCAACGCCGAATGGTATACTACCAAATGTTTACCAGAAGTTTTTTCTGTTGTGAGCAACAAGCGACCAAACACAGGGCTCCGCGGACTACTGCTTCACCACGACAATGCGCCTGCACACACCGCGCTCAAAACGAGGGACTTCCTGGACAGTACACCAGTCAAACTCCTGGGTCCTGATCTAGCACCGTGTGACTTCTATTTATTTCCAAAAATAAAAAATCAGCTCAAGGGGATACAATTTTCGTCGGCGGAAGATGCGCTGGCTGCGTTCGAGCAGGCTGTAAACGAGGTGTCTGCGGCGGACTGGAAAAAGTGTTTTGAAAACTGGTTCAGACGCATGAATCTTTGTATAGAGGCTGGTGGAGAGTACTTTGAAAAGATTTAATAAAAATATATGTACCTGTAGAACAATTCTTTTTAGTGTCGCAAAACTTTCTGAGTGTCCCACGTATGGTAATAACAAAATCTATACAAATCCGAGGATAGCAAAATTTTTCGAGATCGTTCCGCTCGATTTTCCATTATGGAGTCCAATATACTTATTCATTCTGAAACTGTTATGCATAAGTCGGCAAAGTAAAATATAAAAAGAAAATCACATGCGAGGCGGGGTGTAAAAAAATTCAAGCTCCCTAAAAGTCTTCATGGTTCTAATACTTTTTTTTTGCCAAAGTTGACAAAATCATTTCAATAACGCCTATATAAATACCCGGAGGAGAGATGCTAAAATTTGCAAATTTGTAAGCAGAGATGAGAAGAGAGATGTCTCATATTTCTTTAGACCAGACTGCGCTCGGCGGCACAGCATACAACGGAGACGTGAGCGGTTTGCGGCGCTCGCTAAACTGAGCGTGAGTAGCCAGTACTCATCTTAGCACCGCTTCGGTGGATACATCCTAGCATCTCCTCTTCTCTCTGCTACACACATTTCCGCACGTCTCCCCTTTGGTGTAATCCGGGCCTAAATGTGTGATTTCAGGAAGATACACCTCCATGTCGTCACCCACGACAGCTCCAAAGCTCGCCATAGACGATAGGTTTTGTATGTGCAGTTTTGGCTGTACAGGAGAAAAGCATAGAACTGGGTTTCATGGTGCATGTTTGGAAAGGTCCAGTAATGGACTGCAAAAAAGGATTGATTAGCAGTAGTGGACAGTCGTGCTGAGTCTGGATCTTAAAGATTTATTTTTACTGCCACATTTAGAAAACTACCCATTATACTAGTGGGTATACTACTCCGCTTTTAGCTGGCATCAATCGTTTTCCATCAATCATATTCATGGCTAGTTTGTAATATCACAGAACATTATAAATTATCTACAATAAGTTTATAAACAAACAAAATTAATTAGTAAATCTATACCACATATATTTGATACATATTTGCAAGATTACCTCAATCCACATAATATCTGTCAGATAAGTTAGTAAGGTAAGGGACTTTCTGGTAAAATAGTTCAAGGTCTGTTTTGTACAAAAAGACCACCTATTACGTAAAAACAGAAATAGGACAAAATTTCTCTGTAAGATAAGTTAACAGCTAGTACTTGTCTGGAAGGTGTTGTAACACACTCTCCACAAGTCTTTGGCCTACCTAAATTACGACTTTTTTAAATTTGAGATATAGAGAAAAGAGATCATGCAAACTGTCTCTGACTGTGTGCCAAGTTCTTCGCAACCAACCTATTGCTAAAAAGTTATTTTTACCAATACCTACTAAGTTGAAAACCTTCAGCAATCAATTTTATAAATTAATACTTCATTTGAGCTTACATTTCCATCATTACATGAATAATGCTGCATGCTTTCCATACAATATCACAATGTCAAAACTATCAACTTTTTCTATATCCCTGAATTGATACAACAATACATAATGTCTATGTTAAGCTAGTTTCTTAACATGTTGAAAAAAGTAGTCATTAAACACAATGGGGCCCTTTCTGAACCATTCTTCGTCATCTAGGCGCCAGTGGTAGAAGGAGAAATCAGGAAAAAAGAACTTGATCTCCCTTTCAGCTGAATCTTGAGAATCTGAAATACCAGAGAGTATTTGTGTTATAAAATTGCCGTAGCTAGGATTAAACAGTATATCAATTAAAGTTAAGAGACTATGACCTAAATAATAAATCAATTGTAACATTTTACTTCTTATCTACAGTCCATTCTGTTATATAACCTTTGACACAATCCATATGACAATGAGAATAAAGGTCACTGTACTGGAAAATCCAAGGTAAAATAACAATGAAAGGATAGCCATTTCACTGAAAGGACTTCAAGGTTGGACTAAGCATTACGAGAGTAACAAAAACAAATATTTTGAAGCAATCATTTGTATAGGCCTCTCCTTGCTCGTGCTAAGCTCCACTCTCCTGTATCCTCCTCATCAAGGGAATACCTGCAATGGCAAGCTAAAAGAGGCCTATACCCAGCAGTGGGTGAAGTTGGGATGATGAATCATTTTTAAATTTATCTTTACCTGATCCATGTGCTACATTTCTAGTGTCTGATATGCCAAACATGCCTCTCAAACAGTATGGATCCTGGAACTGTCCCTTGTATACACTAGTAGGGCCTAGCAGCCGCCTCCACAGCTGGATGGCATTGGCATGGCCCAGCACATGCAAGTCTATGCAGCCACTGAAATGTATAATGTCCAAAGATTTTAGAGGAATCATTGGGCTGGTATTGGTTTGTGTATTTACTTAGATGGTAAAGGTCACACTGTGTCCACTTGGTGGAATTATGGCCAGCTCCCTCTCTTTCCAAGAGGAATCCAGTGTTCCAGTAGAAGGAATTTTATAGGCTGATTGGGTAAAGGATCATGCCAGTATTATCTGAGGGGTAGACAGAGGTGTATAGTAATAGCACTCTCCAAACTTTTACCATGTTAAAGAGGGAGAGCCAATATGGGCATTAATTCAGTCTCAAAGCTTCCACTGAGATTTTTACTGTAAACCTAATTAATCTTTGCTCACTCAAGGAATCAAACCCTGTGAACCTATGGTTCTGTCAGTCGCGCTTGATACCACTAGCCATACCAATAAGGCACTAGGGTAATTTACCTATTTCTCTTGCTTATAACAAAAAACAGAAAAACATTGTGAGGAAACCAGCACGCACGCTCGACGGCATGTAAAGCAAAGTCAGAGGCATATGGGCTGCATAAAACTCTGGGCACCCGGTTAGTAACTAACCACACGTTATAGACGAAAGAACTCAAAAATACTCACCTAGACATAAAGGTAGTAAGACGGTTATAGAAGAATTTGCCTACATGTTCCTCATAAAATCTACAAGCCGTGTCTGTGTCTAAAGTTAGTCTTTTTGTTTTCAAAATAATGAACTTATTTTTCAAAATATTTCTGATGAAAGATCGCACTACTGGGTTCGATACCGCGTGCGGTTTTATAATAGCTAGCGTTAGTTCTAGCTTCTGCATTTTGTGATTTTACTTATTTGTTTCAGTTTATGTCATAACTTTTAAGTTTAAATTAGTAAATAGCACTTGTTCAGTTTTCCTTCCGCTTTTCCTTTTCCCAAAATGCATTCATTTTTCCATCAAAAGCAATGTCAATGTCAAAAACATATGTGAGCAATGTTGCCAGTACGAGACGGGTATCAGTAATGTGAATCTGAAAGTAGCTTTATAATCATAAACTATCCCCTAATAAAATAAAAAAAGCATGTGTCATAGACTCACAGAACTCTAAAGGAGTATAGCTATAGACTAGCGTCACAACAATAACATTGTAGGTTAGAAATTAAGTATTAAGTATTTTTAATAAAACTTTGTAAAAATGCCTGAAATAGAAGCAAAACGAAAAGCGGACGATTTGTCCGTAGTTCCATCAAAACGTACACGTACTGAGATTTCTGTTGTCGGTACTCGAGAGAAAGCAGTAGTCACTTCATCCGTAAGTGTTGTTTCTCTATTTCCTGATTACATTTCCTATGAATACGGTAGCTATACCAGTAAATTCTTCCAGGTGCCTCGTACTTCAAACCTGTATGCACCTATAATGTTACTGGAAGGCCATCAGGGTGAGGTCTTCACGTCTAAGTTCCACCCTGAGGGCAAACACTTGGCTTCTGGAGGCTTCGACCGACAAATATGTAAGTCTACTTAGTTCTAAAGATGAATTTAATATATAAGCTTATACTCAAGGTGCTTTAATTTAACAACAGACAAATCAAACCCAACATATTCAGCAGTAACTTAATCACTAACTTACAGTAAATCAATCATCTTTCTTTATGTTTCTAGTCCTGTGGAATGTCTACGGCCAATGTGAGAATGTGATGGTGATGAAGGGTCATACGGGTGCCGTGATGGAGCTGTGCTTCTCTCCAGATGGTGCCCATCTGTACTCCTGTGCAACAGACAACTCCGTGGCTGTGTGGGATGTGCCAACT
The DNA here is from genome assembly GCA_964057025.1 of Standfussiana lucernea. Lineage (NCBI taxonomy): Eukaryota > Metazoa > Arthropoda > Insecta > Lepidoptera > Noctuidae > Standfussiana > Standfussiana lucernea. The sequence goes on along the minus strand of OZ059801.1, from coordinate 15,667,027 downwards.
GGCACCAGGATCAAAAAACTCAAAGGACATGCTAGTTTTGTTAATTCTGTCTCGGGTACACACTTTTATCTATTATATTAACTTAGTTTTGTTTAAATTTGTTTAGAAATTGAATTATACCTATTTTATCAAATGCTTCAATTTGTAATGGATATAACTAGCACCTTCTGTTTATAAATGCAAGGAAACACCATTATAAAAACTGGTAATAAACAAGAACATCAAAACCATTCTAATAATGAATTGTTATTTTCCAGGTGCCAGAAGAGGTCCTGAACTACTAGTGTCAGCCTCAGATGACAACACAATCAAACTATGGGATGCAAGGAAGCGCAACCCCATAGCATCCTTCGACAGTGGGTACCCAGTCACATCAGTCCTGTTCAATGACACCGCTGAGAAGATCATCTCAGGAGGAATTGACAATGTTGTCAAAGTTTGGGATATCAGGAACAACCAGATTTCATACAAAATTAAGGGGCATACGGACACTATTACAGGTAAAAGATAAAGAAAAGTTGTAATTCCTTATTATGTCTTAGTTAGGTCATCAGCTAGATCTCACCAAATTACTTTAACATTCGTTTTTAAACTCATGTCAGTTTAAAAACTAATATTAGAGTAATTGCTTCGCAGAATTTGATCCCTAATAGTGACTCTATCAAATGGTGTAATAATAAAATATTTTTATTTTTTTTTTCAAAATCAATGGTTACGTTTCCTGGCTACGAATAGTGATCTTTCAAAAAACCAATGATGCACTTTTAGTTTACATCACAATCGGGCTGGAGACTCCTATGAGTGTTTTTCGCTACTTCTCATAGTTTAGTTAAACCTCTTTTCAACTACACCACTTATCTATGACTACAAATAGCAGAATGGGTAACTCCAGATCAATATATCTGTTATACAATACAATACAAATATAAAAATCTTTGCGAAACTCACGGCTACCTTTTTGCCCTAAGCACAGTCTAAACGGGGCCTTTTTCTCATTTTCCAGGCATGGCGTTATCTTACGACGGCTCGTACCTCCTCTCGAACTCGATGGACAACACTCTTCGGATATGGGACGTGCGGCCGTTCGCGCCCTCTGAACGTTGCGTCAAGCTCATGTCTGGCCATCAGCATAACTTTGAGAAGAACCTGCTACGGTGTGCGTGGTCGCACGATGGATCTAAGGTCTGTTTTTAAACAAAACGATACATTACATTACGATGATCTGTTATATAGTTGAACTAGCGACCCGCCCCGGATTCGCACGGGTGCAACGTAGATACTAATGTTTTCTCTACTATAATATGCATGTATTATACATATAAACCTTCTTCTTCAATCACTCTATCTATTACAAAAAACCGCATCAAAATCCGTTGCGTAGTTTCCGTTGCATACATAGGGACAGATAGCGGGAAGCGACTTTGTTTTTTACTATGTAGTGATTAAGCCCTTTTAACCCTAATTTAGGTTAGGTAATTGAAGAATGGCAAGAATTGCCTAGCAATATCCACCTGGTTTTTTCTACGCGCGTTTATACGAGGTTATTTACTTTACTTCGAGTGGCGAGAATATAAACAAATGAGTGCGATATATCGCTTAGCTACCTACGAATCTCGCATGAACATTCTGAGAATGTTGATGTGGTGAGGTGCGTTGAAACTTTAAAAGACAGCTCCCGATGGTCAAGAAAGAGTTACTTGAACATCGAGAGCTGAGCCTTTTACAAATACTTGAAGTTTTTAAAAGTGCGTTTAAACGAGGAGTCGTTGAAACGTTTTTGTTTTAGTCCTAGTCACAAAATAGAATACAATTTAGCTATTTCTATTTTCGCTCCGCTTTCGTCTCTTCGAACTATGGAACTGCTTCTAATCTTCTTCACCTTCTGACACTACAGTATTTTAAATGTTATTAGCCCTAAACTTCGCCACTATCACGACACCCACCGTGGCAAGACAGAGGTCACTTTGACTGGACATTTTGGGGCACAAAGGGTGCCATGCATATTTTTTTTTTTTTTTCTTTAAAAAATAACTATAAAATATAACGCGTCTCTGACTTGACCTCAGGTAGCGGCAGGCTCAGCGGACCGCTTCCTGTACGTGTGGGACACGACCTCGCGCCGCGTGCTGTACAAGCTGCCCGGACACAACGGCTCCGTCAACGACGTCGACTTCCATCGGACGGAACCCATCGTGCTCTCCGCCTCTAGTGATAAACAACTCTACCTCGGAGAAATCGACAATTAAAGCCGAATTACCGCGAAACTAAACGCGATCAGCACATCTAAACTGCGTTCAAGAGCTATCAGTGTCATAATTGCTGAGTATTGGCACTGACAGCTCTTGAACGCGGTTTAGATGTACCGATCGTGTTGAGTTGCAGTGTTTGCGTTGATGGAATCGCTCTTATACTGTGAAGTGATTATGGATTGTTTGGACGCATGTCATAAATGTGACTGAATATAATGATTTTATTATAGATTGGCCTAAGATAATTACGTATTATCTTCTGCATTTAGTTATAAATACCTACTAAGATTGTTTTCTAGACAATTTTGTTATTTAAACAGGTGACAGAGAATAATTTATGTACTTGTCTGCGCAACATATTTCAGGCGACTGTATGCAATTTGTTGAGATGACAAGCGGGAAGTGGTGCTGAATTATAGCAGAAACTTTTTATCCGTGCCACTTCTCCAAGATAAGATACAAAACCTCAAGCCCACGGGACCTAGCGCACCATGTGGTCACGACCACGACTTGTCGCAAGACCGTCCGCTATCTGGAACAAAACTGGTCGGACGGCCGGTTGTGCGACCAAACTTTCTTCCTGGTTTCGGCCAAAAGTCGCTGCTGCGGCCAAAAGCCGTGGTCGTGCCGTAGTGCGCGAGTTCCCAAAATGTTCAATCGAGATATTAGAAATATTTGTGAGAAAAGTCACATACAATGATAATTTTAAGATCATAAACTTCTGTTTAATTCAGAATTTTATTTTATTACAAATATCACATAGAAATATACACAAAACTTGTTTTTCTATCACATTAGTCAGTTCAATTTTAATTTATTGCAAATGTGAACAACACCTCTCCCAAACGATCATAATATTTTATGTTATATTAAGTTTCTTCTTACAGTTACATAATTTAAAAGGCAACTGATTTTTTTTTTTTCTAATTAATAAAAAGATACCTATTCGTGAAAATATTGCCAGTGTTGTGTCAAAGAAGATCCATTCCTCGCTCCAACCCTTATGAGGTAAAAATATTCAAAAATGTATTTAATGTGTATAAGAATGAATAGATGGAAATAATAATACAAAGGAATGAAGATAATAAATTTAAAAACAAAATTGACTAGTAATAACAACTAATAATAAGGTTATACATCATGGGGTGGGAATATGTTAAGAAGAATAAAACATAACTTATTATACAACATTTTCTTAATTTTTATAAGCCTAACCAAACAACTGTGTTCTTGATTGGGCAGAACACACCTCACGTGGAGGCGGAAGTTCAGGGATGTAACCTAACTGAAAACTATCGCTTTTGAAAGCTACCAAGTCTACATCACTTAACTCTTCCATCTTGCTGTAAACAGTTGGGTCATCTTCCATAAGTGGTTTGGTGTTCACTTGTCCGAAAATAGATGTAGGATTCTGAGCAGGCTGGAATGTGTTCCCTTGACCAAATGGGGAAGTATTTTGACCTTGACTTGCCTCCCTAGCAAAAATATTTTGGTTTGCAGTAGCAAATATGTCAGATGGGTTAGTTTGGTTATAATTATTCTGGGCTGCCGATGCAAAGATTGATTTAGCATCAGTATTCTGGTTCTGTTGTGCAAATATGTTCTGAGGTTGATTTTGCCCAAAAGGGGCATTGGCTTGTGCAAACAATTGTTTTGCTGGATCATTGGCTTGTGCAAACAATTGCTTAGCTGGATCTGCTGCTTGAGGATTGAAAATGCTATTTTGGGCTTGGCTAAATATTGATTGAGCATTATTCGCATTCTGATTAAATACTGAAGTATTTTGGACTGCACTGTGGAATATGGAAGCTGCTGCAGCATGTAAATTGTTCTGTGGCTCGTTGGAGAATGGTGAGGAAACTAACTCTCCTTTGTAGAGACTTCTTAACACTTTGATTATGTTCACATTGGGTTGCAGAAGTTGTTCATATTTCAGTCTAGTTTCTTTAAACAGATTGTTTATATATATTACCTGGAAGAAACATTTATTTTGATTAAAACATAATTATTCTATATTATTCCATATCATTCTGATAAGAATTAAGATACTTTTACTTACAGCTTGTTCAATATTATTAGTGTTTTTGGCCTCGTATATAAACAATCTAGCTTCTTCTGGTGATAGGTCAGTGATTCCTGGAAATATTGGTTTTTCTTTGAAAGGTGAGTAGCAGGAGAGGATCCACTGGCCTCCTCGGAGTGCAGCTTGCACGTCAGACTGCACTTGCTTCACTAACTGCTCATCTGTAACACTGCCTGGCTGTGTAGCTACTGTTGCTGTAGGTACTGGTGCCGGCTGTATTGGTGGCATTTGTGGATTTGAGGCTGAAACACATAGTTATTAAAATTTTAAGATAACAATTTAATGACAGCCTTTAGTGTAACCTATTTGAAACTTAAACATGAAGAGTATGATGTGATAACATTTAAACTACTTTTTAATTTCATTGCATAAATCTTGCTGCTGAACTTCTGTTCAGCAGCAAGATTTATGCAATGTTGTTCACTGACTTCTGTCATTTTTAGATACCAACTGCATCTGCCTATAATCTTAGGTTCTGGTATAAAAAGTATACAATACGCGGGTAACAGCATTTTAACGCAAAAAAAATAATGTAGATAATAATATTGGATACGACAATGTTATGGGCGAAATGTTATGCATTATCTCCAGTTTTTGTATAACTAGAAAGCCACACGAAATTGCAGTGGAATTAATATGGATTTAAGGCACGTTTAAAAACTTACCATGATAGGTATACTTGGATCCGTATACATGTTCAAACCTACAGTTCTTCCCATAACGACAGTATCCTGCTTGGAAAAATTTACACACAACCATTTTATTAATGGAAACTTTCCAAAAATCTTGACAAAATTTGTTGACTATTGTGTTGTTGCTACTGGCATATTTGAATCAGTGACACTGACAATGACAACGTAGTAGGATAGCATAGTTGACGTTACGGTGACAGTGACTTTATCAGTTTTTTTCTGTCTTCCCACGCCACGGTTTGTGCGGTTTTGTGCATTTAGCCCAAAGAGTAGAATACTTATTCTTTCTTAGAGGAAAAGAGGGCCGACTCGCAAAAAATTTGATAGCTAACATTGAATAGTGCCGAAATCTATAAATCTGTACCAACAACACTACGCACTAAATAATGTAAATATACGTATTTATATCTATTATAATATAATTATCAGCAACGATAAGGTAGGCAGGTATTTTAATGTAGCTATATGATTTCGATTAGACTCAGATACTTGGGACAATAAATAAAATGAAACAATTTTAAAATCAGTAAACTGTCATATATTTCAATCTTGTTGTGTTTATGTTAATGCAATATACACCATACACTTGAGTGGCTCTTTTCAATTCGACGTCAGTTTATACACATTTACACAACACTACACCAAGTATTTATTAAAATAACAATGGTTATTTTTAATACTCTTAAATCGGATCCTCCGAAATCATTGGCGTTTTATTGGTTCGTTTTCGTTCAGAAATTATATTTTTATAGTTCAATTTAATTAAAAATATATCTAATCAAAATATTATTTTAAATTATAACTTTAGATAACTAGAGAATTTATGCTTAAATAATTATCATAAAACTGGACCATTAACTTTCATTTTTAATTTATTTTATCGGTTCTTTCGAAAGGTACCGATACCTGCCCCATCTAGTAAGATTTGTTAAGACTTTTTAGCTGCATTACCTTTTGGAACAGAATTCAAGATGCCGCCACGTTCTCACAATAATTGCTTAGTACAAAACTACCAAGCGTGACCTCATAGAGTATAGTAATATAACGGGCATAGAGAGCCCCCTCGCAGATTTTTTTGAAGACCGCTAATGTCAATTGATCGGATAAATAGCGCCATCTATTATCGCCATCCACAAACTTGTGATATATATAGCTATAACTAGCTACAGTTACTACCTATGCATTGGTGCCTATACTTTAGGCTTCCTTCCTATTTTACTTTTTTTCAAGTAGATAAACTTTTACTTAATTTTGTTTTCTCTTTATTAACAAAATCATAGTAAAACTTTATCTAATTAAAAACTAGCAAATTAGTAAGGAAGCATCAATTTTAACAGGTACACACCCCGATTCATAAAAAAAAAAACTTTTCTTTTACAAAATTACTTACTTATTTATTTATTTATCTTGTGTTATTTCCTTTATTTATTTTTCTTACTTACTAATTACATTTTTAAATATTCCTATATAAAATTCAAAATAAAAAAACATTTAAAAATATAAAAAATAGTAGCCCACCGGTATCGGGAACAGGGTCCAAGCTACGGCGGTCAGGGCTCCAGAGAGAGGAACCTCCTAAAAATACGAGCCGTGTCCAGGAGTACCGCTTTCTGAATCAAGCCCTTGATCCAGCAGCCTAACGAGAGCCTCTTCAGGTATTGGTCGAGGCTCTTGGCAATTAAGCCATGGGCTCAAACTACTATCGGCACAATGATCGCCGTGTCCACTTCCCACATGTCGACAACCTCGCGAGCCAAGTCAAGATACTTGATTTGTTTATCTTACTCGGCTTTCACGAGGTTCCCGTCGTGCGGGGTCCCGCATGTCAACAATCATTGCGCGCCGCTCTGATCGATCCACCACCACTATGTCAGGCTTGTTGGCCTATCTTGTGTTATTATTTCCTTTATTTATTTCTCTTACTTACTAATTACATTTTTAAATATTCCTATAAAAAAAAACATTTAAAAATATAAAAAATAGTAGCCCACCGGTATCGGGAACAGGGTCCAAGCTACCGGCGGTCAGGGCTCCAGAGAGAGGAACCTCCTAACAATACGAGCCGTGTCCAGGAGTACCGCTTTCTGAATCAAGCCCTTGATCCAGTCGCCTAACGAGAGCCTCCTCAGGTATTGGTCGAGGCTCTTGGCAATTAAGCCATGGGCTGAAACTACTATCGGCACAATGATCGCCGTGTCCACTTCCCACATGTCGACAACCTCGCGAGCCAAGTCAAGATACTTGATTTTTTTATCTTTCTCGGCTTTCACGAGGTTCCCGTCATGCGGGACCGTTATGTCAACAATCATTGCGCGCCGCTCTGATCGATCCACCACCACTGTTTGGGTTGGTGTATTTAATAACTGATCAGACTTGACTTTAATCACACTTGTTTATTATCTGGTATGTAAAGGTACATTTATTACAAAGAGCGTTAGCTTCATAGCCGCGGTTAGGACGCCATCTTGGTCGCCCGCCTCCATCGAGTCTAGTGATGTAACATCACCGTAGTGATGTAACATCACCGTAGTGATGTTACCTACTCATAACAACCACTATATCAGGCTTGTTGGACACAATAGTCCTGTCAGCGATGATGGATTGATCCCAGTACAGTGTGATATTGCCATTTTCGAGAACTGGGTCGGGCACATAGTTACCTATGGTACGGCACTTCCGATTCCACAAGGTTGTATTTTAGAGCAAGTTGCTGATGGATAATCCTGGCTACAAGGTTGTGTCTATGCAAGTACTCACCGTTAGCTAGACCAGAACACCCGGAGATAATGTGACGAATTGATTCGCCCGGACGGTGGCATGCCCGACATATGTCAACCGTGCCGTCCTTCACAATAAATCTCCGGTAGTTATTCGTCATCATAACTTCATCCATAATTGCACAGACAAAACCTTCGGTTTCTCCGAAGAGGTCGCCGGAACGTAGCCAGGTTACGGACGCTGATAGGTCTACATCGGGCCCATGAAGGGCCCGGAAAAAGCGTCCGTGGAGCTCTTTACTCTGCCATACCTCCTTGCGGTCGTTAGTGTTAAGTACTACAGATTTGCGCCAGTTCTCTTTAGCCAAGGAGAGCGGGGTGAGGCCCTTGTCCACCGCGACCACATCCCGATGCATCCCCACGTCGGTTTCTAGGAAAAATTCCCTGTATATCTCGCGATTGTGGAGAGTCTTAGCGTTTAAAAAGCCTCGACCTCCGCACCTCCGCGGGATATACAGTCTCATAACCGAAGATCGTGGGTGATGCATTCGATATGCCGTCAACAATGTACGGACCTTCCTATCCAGGGCATCTAGTTCTGTTTGTGTCCATTTGAGTATGCCGAAAGAGTACATCAAAACCGGCATGACCCAACCGTTGAAGGCACGCACCTTGTTCCCGCCTGATAAAAGACTATTAAATACTTTTCTCAGGCGGCCAAAGAAGCGCTCCCTCAACGATTGCTTCATGTCAGCTACATTGATGCCCAGCGCTTCCGACATACCCAAATACTTGTAGGTTTCGGTTGCTGAAAGGGATCTAAGATTTATGGAATCCGAGAGTTGGGTTCCCACAGATTCCACAATCTCCCCTCGCTTTACATGCATGACCGCACATTTGTCCACACCAAATTCCATCCTGATGGCGCTACTGAAAGTTTCAGTTACCTTCAGTAGCTCCATCAGTTGCAAATCGTTGGGGGCAAAGAGTTTCAGGTCGTCCATGTAAAGGAGGTGAGATATAACCTGACCACCTCTCCTCAACCGATAGCCTAGACCTGAATCCTCCAACAGCGTGCTAAGAGGATTCAAGGCTAAGCAGAACCAAAGTGGACTCAAACTATCGCCTTGAAATATACCTCGCTCTATCCTTATCGGCTCGCTATTCCTCTGGATTTGCCGATATCCTGGATAGCGAAGGACTGTCCTCCATTGCCCCATACACGACATCAGGAAGGTGCGCAGAGTTGCATCAACTTTATACAACTCTAGCACCCTCATCAGCCATGTATGTGGCACCGAGTCATAGGCCTTCTTATAGTCTATCCAACATGTCGACAGATCTCTCCGGGAACGGCGAACTTGTTGGCTTATGGCCATATCAATGAGGAGCAACTCCTTAGTACCACGGGACCCGTTCTTACATCCATTTTGAGAAGCGGACATGATGGAATTGTCATCAATGTGTTCGCTAATTTTAGCTCTCAAAATGGATGTAAGAACTTTATAGACTGTCGGAAGACAGGTAATCGGTCTATAATTTTTGGGTTCCGCAGTACTACCCGATTTATGGAGCAGATGGGTTATACCTGTTGTCAGGAACTCGGGTAGCAACCCTGACTCTAAGGCTGACTGGAACAGGGTCGCCAGACGAGCGTGCGACCTTACAAACCACTTAATCCAGAAGTTGTGCAGCCCATCCGGCCCTGGAGATTTCCAGTTAGGCAACGGACGGACTGCACGGGCTACATCTAGGGGCTGATAGTGATTGCCCCCATTTCTGTTACTGGATCGCACGCTCGCTCGACCTGCCGAGTCCATTCACCCTCGGTATGGCCGACAGGCACCGACCAGATGCTGCGCCAGAACGAAGTCATGGCGTCATCATCAGGCAAGTGCGTGTCGGCCACACCTTGGTCCGGTTGCTCCCAAGCCCTATAAACCCACCTTTCATCTCTTTGGAATGTGCGATTCTGAGTGTATCGTTCCACCCGTCGCTTATACCTACGAATACGGTTTGCCCATGCATATACTTTCTGCTTTAGGAAGTCGATGCGCTCTGTGACACGGGAGATGTAGTCTCGAGGACTGATATCAGTTCCCGAGAACGCCCGTCTCACAAAGCGCATCACTCTAGGGCGCGTGTTGCCCTCCCTGAAGCAGATTCTTGTGTTTATTATTATAAGCCTGCGCTGCTGTTTTAGTTGCATCCTCACCATGGTACATATGTGATTTTGCCAAACAAAATCCGGTTAATTGAACGATCGGCGGATTAATTTCACGAAGAAAGGCACAAACATGGGACGAAAATTACAAACAAAACAAGCGCAAGCGCAAGGAGTAATCGCCATATTTGTGACCTGACAATTTGACATTGACAATCATTACCAGATCAATAATTCACTGTTGTTATTGTAATTATTACTTGTTATCTACACAAATATTTGAAAATAGTTATAATACTTGTTAAATAGAATGATTAGGTAATTCAATTATTTTTAATTTATTAATTTTGTAGTCACAAATTATATTTGTATCGGTGGTTTCGCCATCTGTAGTGACTTAAAGTAACTAATTGTTTAGGATGGGGATAACAGATGTCGCATTTTGAAAAAAAAAACCCAAATCTGTCAATGTATGGAACTGTCCTACCCCTGCGTGACCTCCTGATTTAGCCCATAATTATACTCGTACGGGCAAGCGTTTGAATACCGTGAACTCGGAACTTTTATTTCGTTTGTGCGTTCGGCATTTTTCATTATTTATAAAGTAGACGAAATAATGTAGGTATATCTTTCTTTCTAGCTTTTCATAGTTTTTCCGCCTCCTTTTATGGATCGGATATACCGAGTCTTCATCGAAAACTTTACTCAATCAAATAACAGACTTTACTCAATTCTATTGGAGTTGCAATTTGCCAGCGTTGGTAGATTGGGTTTTTCTTTTTTGGAAAAAAACCTTCTTAGGGGAAATTAAATTCTTAGAACAAAATTGAGGAAAAATTCACTATGGATATCGGACTAAAGTATAGGAAATCAATAGACAATAATCTATTGTATTAAGATTTTATACATACATAAAGCAGGCAGATAAATGGTGGGATAAGATGCGCTGGGATATGCACTGCGAATGTGCGTCTAGCCCGTCCATTTTGTAAATAAGCATATGTTTATATCTTACAATTTGTTTAATTTCCTGCTTGAAAATTTAATGGAGTAAAAGTTCCAAAATCGTATCATTTAGGAAAATTTTGAAACTCGATCTAGCAACCCTAAATTTGAGACAAAAAAAGGTACAAAATACTGTCTATGAGCTAAAAGTTTTGTTTGTTTTCCATCTTTCAGTCAACCTCACTTCACACTTGTTTTGTTATAGAAATAATTAATTACTGTCTGAGTAACGTACCTACCGACAATGAAGTTTTGTTATTTACGACTAGCCGTTGTAACTTTAGCGTTATCATGACTTTATTGTTTCCAATTTAGATAATAATTAAGCTTTAGTTTATTCTATTAAAATTTTGTTAGAAATTAAATTTTCCTCTTTACTAGATAATGTATTATCAAGACTGAGATTGAAAACAGGTAAGTTTTAAATGGAATAATCCAAATATTCATCCATAAAGTAGCTATCATAAAAGATAATTTGCTTATATACTTACATAAGATTGTTATTGAAATTATTAATTATAACATCCCATAAAATGACCCTCTGACCATATATTCTTCCAGATAATGAAAAAATGGATCGAATCCACATCTATATTATGTATGTGTTACTTGCTGTAATCTTATCAATTGGTAAGTTTTTGTTTCCAAAATCAATTAAATATATATCCAATCCATGCATGTATCTAATTGAATTCACTAGTAACAATACTAAAATCAAATATCTAGGCATTTTAAAATATTTAGAAGGTAGTCAAAGGTAGGCAGTCTGTTGAAATAAAATTAGTTTAAGAGTATGTAACATGACTAATACAATTTCGTAAGCATGTAGATCTTTAACGACGTCATCATACCTATTCCTGTTAAGTATTTAATTGCACAGTGGCTTCACTATTGAGTATTGCTATTACAAAGTTGTAATAAGTAAAAATGAACAACTTTAGTAGTTGCTGTATGCATTTACAAATTCTCATAATACAACTTTGTAATAGGAATAGTGTTTCCTGTTAAACAGGAATAGGTACGGTTATAGTTTACAGCTCGATTACACAACATAACAATACAGTCAGCAAAACAGATTGATTAAAGTTGTGCTAAAAATTATACTATGTCATGAAAAGTATGTGTGTTTGTTCAATTTTTATTAAATCATCAAAATATGTACATTATTTACAAACTAATATTAGATCTAAAATAAGAATAAAAATATGTACAATTACGGGTTATCAAAAATTCGCTCAAATTGACTTTTGTGGCTGGCTGTACTTTGCTATGTTATGTGTAGTTGCGATAAAAGGGAGAAACAAGACGTGTTTGTGCCTTTGTAGTGACCAAACATGTTACTTTGAAATATTATCCTTGCTTCTGAAGTTTCAACATTCATACCATTGTTTGTTATAAGATTAAAAATATCTCTATATTACAGCAAATCTTATTCTTATTATTTCTTACTTGTTTTAGGGTCACAAGTTTTCTACTTAGATGATAAGATTGATAAGTACCAATGGATGTTTAATATTGGTAAGTAAAATGTATTATGTACTAAATTTTAATTGAAGTGCTTAATTAAAGTGAAGTATTAATATTTTAGGTTTAAGATTTTATTAATAACTAGCTGTCCCGGCGAACTTCGTACCGCCTAACAGTCAATGAATCTTACCCCGCCTACCCCACCTGCCCCACCTACCCTACCTACTCTACCCACCCTACCTACCCTGTCTACCCCACCTACCCTACCTACTCTACCCACCCTACCTACCCTATCTACCTACTTCCTAGTACCTGCCTACCTATCGTACTCTCCTAGTACCTACCTACCTATCCTACTCTCGTAGTACCTACCTACCTATCCTACTCTCCTAGTACCTACCTAGTACCTACCTATCCTACTCTCGTAGTACCTACCTACCTATCCTACTCTCGTAGTACCTACCTACCTATCCTACTCTCCTAGTACCTACCTAGTACCTACCTATCCTACCCTCCTAGTACCTATCTACATATCCTACCCTCCTAGTACCTACCTACATATCCTATTCTCCTATTACCTGCCTACCTATCCTACTCTCCTAGTACCTACCTACCTATCCTACCCTCCTAGTACCTACCTACATAATCCTATTCTCCTATTACCTGCCTACCTATTCTACCCTCCTAGTACCTATCTACATATCCTATTCTCCTAGTACCTGCCTACCTATACTACTCTCCTAGTACCTACCTACCCTACTCTCCTAGTACCTACCTACCTATCCTACTCTCCTAGTACCTACCTATCCTACCCTCCTAGTACCTATCTACATATCCTATCCTCAATTTTGTCGCGTTCGCAATTCACTTTTGTTGAGTTTCGTGGAACGCGACATTAGATCCTCCAACGCGCACGCGAATTTGAACTTTATATAGCGGTTATAAATTACAAATTGACTCTCCATTTTATTTAGAAAGCGTTTGTATGGGAAATAGAAAAGTGCTGTTTTGAGGGTAATTATTCGAATTTTTCTCAACTTTTAAACCTTCCCTAGACCTCCACGAACATTTCAAAACCAAGATAAGATAAATCCGTTCAGCCGTTCTCGAGTTTTAGCGAGACTAACGAACAGCAATTCATTTTTATATATGAGGCATATAGAATCAAAGGTAGCTAAGTGCCTCTATGTCACATTTTCAGGAACCGAAAAAAACGTTTTTCTAATTTATGAGTCAGGGGTTTTCATACTCTCTCAGTTTTGATTTTAGAGTATGTGATTTAATATGGGTTTTGGCTACCTTTATCTGGGAGTACTAAATAATAAGCCGAAAAAAAATAAAAAATCAAACGACTTAGCTATCTTTGATACCAACAGTTACACTTAGCTGTGTTTGATTTTTACTCAAGTGAACCTAGCTGTCTTTGATAATGACTGTCGCCATATTGACATCACAATGTTAGTGATGTTCCCAACAGATGTCGATAGCATGGACCAGTAATTAAAACACGTTTTCATGTAGATATTTAAAATGTTCATAAAACTTCAAATAATAACCAAAATCGTTATGAAACAAACACACGTTTTCTTTTTTTAATCAGACTTTTATTTTCCTTTAGGAACAATATTCTATTCTTATGAACTTTAAATTTTTCTTATTACTAAATTATTCTTATTACTCTTAATCAGCTGTTTCTTCTTTTTCAACAAAAACAAAAGTTAAATTTTTAAATCCAATAATCAACATCGTAACAAAAAAACAACACTTTTTCTCTTTTTAATCACATTTTTCTTTACTCTCAGAAACAATTATTCTATTCTTATGAACTTAAACCTTTTCTTATTACTAAATCAGCTGTTTCTTCTTTTTCAACAAAAACAAAATTTAAATTCTTAAATCCACCGTATCATCCCTACATTCACAATAGTTTTCATTATCATCTTCCCTTCTTTCTGAATCCCCCTCTTGAATAACTGGCGATCTTATAATATTTACATAAAACTGACATTCTGCATTGGTTTCCCATTCAGCGCCAAAGTGCTTTTTTAATAGTGCATCGACATCAGTTATTTTTGCACGATTCATGGGTGCTCCTAGTGGCACGGTGGATGGGAGAATCATATTGGTTTTCATTCCAGTTTTGCAAAGATTTACTGCTTTACCTATATCTGAATTAAAATGCAGTTCTCCACGAATAAGCACATTTCCAACAGTCTTGGATCTCTTCAAAATAAATCTTTTGCATTCACTTATTTTAAAAGGCCATCTCGCAGTCGGTTTTAGGACATCTTTTGCGGCACTCCTGAAGTCTAACATTTGAATGTCACGCATTTTTGTAATGGTTGCATTTGTTGCAATGATGTCTATGTAATCTTCAGGTCGAATGATTACTTCTTGTTTTTTAAGAACTTTTTCAATGTTTCCGAAAACTCGGTCTGGTGGCATGAAAGAATGCCCAGTAATGGGGAAAACGACTTCAATTTTTTTCAGAGACGTGTTGTCGAGAAGCCATCTTGACAGCATACATAGCAATATGCTATTCTTGTTCTGCCCGCCACATCCATCAGCTACAAGACGAACAGTACTTATCCCTTCAAAATTAGTTTTATTTAAACGGTCGTACACTGCAGAGGCTATCTGGTTGGATGTTTTTGGAAATTCGTTCTCTGTCCACAAATATGCATAAGTTGTGTCTTTATTCAGGTGATCTTTAGAAGAACCCTGAACAATCGTAAAATTGTAGAGATATATTTGGCGACTGTAGTATGCGCTTTGGTCAGGTACTTTGGGTAGGGGATTATTTTTTTGACAGTCGAATGAGAAAGTGATCATATCTTCTGATTTTTCCTGAAGCAATTTAAAGAATGCTTTTGCCCTGAGCTTGTGGACTCTTTTTTCGATCATGAGGTCTTTCTTTTTTTCTTGGTCGTTTTCCATTTTAATTTTCCCATCCAATTCAATGCATTTCGAGCAAACGTCTGTTCTCGGATTACCGAATCCTAAATTGAAATCTTGGTTGAATATTGCACGAAAATAAGACTTCTTTACAACAGATTGAGGATTTTCGGTTTTGAACATCTTATAAAGTTTGTTTATACTCAAATCGCTGTGCAGATATTTTCGCTCTTGTGTTGCAGATCGACAGTAATGTGATTCTATGCATTTTAACTTCATAATAAACTGCCGAACTATATCTTTTTGCTCCTTATACTTGTTTATTTTATGATTTCCTCCCCTGTTTTCTTTAGCAACCTGTCGCGTATAGTAAAACACCTTCATGACAAATTCCACTCTATACTTTTTTATTTGCAAGGAACTCAAAAAAAATTTTTGGCAGACAATCACAAATTTATTCTGACTGTTTAAAATCCTGTACTGGATATTAAAATCTCTTCTAAGCCTTTTATTTTGGTTAGGACGCCTTCTTTTAATTTGTTTTATTTGACAGCACTTAAGAAGAAAAGCATCTTGACAGCTTTTTTTTGTTGAGGCATAAAATGATTGGTGAAATTTTAGAAGTTCATTCATTGTCAGGCTTGCACATTTTAGCGTTGGATTTTTATGTGAACAGTTCACTCTTTGAGGTAAAGCAGTTGACAAGTATCTGTGAAAAAAAAAACGTTTGGTTAGGTACTAGGAACTTGTAAAGGACTTAACTCCTGACAAAAAAAGGGGTGTTATTAAACATACTACTAGTTTGTAGCTATTATTTTACTTAATAGGTATATGGTACTGGCACTTGTAGGTAGGTTTGCATACATAGTAAAAATTAATAATACATTATTGGGAGATAAAATAAAATAAAAACAATAATAAATATTTTTAACACTCAAACTTCTCTATCTTAGCACAATTTTAGTTACAGTTAGGTAGTATGTATTAGCGTTATGGTACATATATAATAGCATGTAATAGCAATACAGGCAAAAATAAATATTGCGAAAAATTAATTTAATTCGATTGCAATTATTTATCTTTATCTATACATTGTGTGGAGTGTAGACGCGAGGCACATCACTAACCTTTCTCTCTTAGCAATGTTTGCCTTCCAGTTTTCTTGGTTTCGTGTGCGTTTTCGACCTCTGCCAGTACTTGCCGGTTCTACAGGGACCTCCATGATAGTCGTTTCACAACAAATTAAGCACGAGAACTCACTAAAAACACTAAAAATACAATAAAAATATTAGGTGTGGCTAACGCGGTTGTATAGAAATCGCCATTTTATTTTCGAGAATTCAAGCGTTGTGATTGGTTGTTTTATCACCTAGCTGTCTTTGATTGTGACCTAAGGTGACTTAGCTGTATTTGATCCCAAAATCAATTTTTTAACGAAATTTAAAGGGCTTTAGCTGTATTTGTTTCTTACAATAATAAAATAAATAGTTACAACCAAAAATTCGCTAGATGGCTCCATACTTAGTTATTTTTTTGAAAGTTTGTCGCTTAGCTGCCTTTGATTCTATATGCCTCATATATAGAAGATAGAAGATTTTGTTTCCAAACATTTCTGTTTTTGTAAAAACCGCTTAATTACATTAGATTATCCAAATCAAATAATTTTAATGACATTTTCAAGAGGGCAGTTAGTCAGATTTTTTAATAAGAAAATTATTCCACAAATGGAATGTTTGCCAATTGGAAATATATTTTCCTGTTTGATAAAGAACAGTAAAGACAGTCAAATATACTATTATGAATTTTCTTGCAACCACCTTTTTTGATTTACTGCCCTCTCGATAACCACGGCAGCAGGAAATCAGCAATTAGAAACAATGTGTTTAATAGACTTTACTTGACTATGATTTCAATAAACTGTCTTCATTTTCAGTGCGATACATCGTTTATATCTTAACTATACAAGGAGCGAGAGAATTATTCACGATTTGTTATGAAATGCTCTACGGAAGATTCAAAACTGAGCGGCTAAAAACTACCAGCTGGCTTCCCATCATGTACATTGTCTGTATAGGCATTTTAATAAGCAATTATCAGAGGTTTATTAGTGAAGAGTTTCCTTTGATTTTTATTGCTTATTTAATTGTGGAATATCCGGAAATTGTGAGTTTATTTCCTCATTTTTGACTGTGGTGTATTATTTGCCCTACTTTTGATAGTATAGGTATTTCAAACTTCCTGTAAAGTCGACCAGCTACATATGTAGGTATGTATTTTTAAACAATCGGTAGTCTGGGGAACTCCCATATCCATACTTTATCCCAGTAGTAATAAAACACCAATTATAATCTTATCTTGTAATCCTGATAAGGCAAATTATGGGTCTTCTCAACATTTCAGATGGACAAAACCAAATCTCCTATAAAATATGGAGTGGGGATGGCTTGCAACTTTTACGAAGGTTACCTCATGCACGTGATACCGTCAGACGGCGGCAAATTCGGGGGCTTCGTGCAAAATATACACGCCTTCGAGTCCCGCGAGGGTGTCGTGGTACCGGTCAAGAAGCTGTTCATCGTCATCACCAAGTCAATGTTCAGTCCCCCGGATCTGCAGGAGTTTAATAAAACAAACAGAAAGGACCTTCCGCAGCTCGAAGCCTGTTCGGTGAGAATCGGTGACTTTTCAGAGGTTCGTCGCATCTTGACAAAAATAATGTCTCACTTCACAGTCAAAGGCACTTCATAATTAGTGTGTGTAGTCGCAGCGGAAAAATGACGAATTTCATCATATCAGTTTAGCAGATATTTAGTGTATGACGTCGTGTAATTGTGTATGGTAAGTACAAATTTGTGCATCCAACCATTGGGGAGCTATTCAACAAAAACTGTTTCCGCTGGAACTACGTCGTCCTAGCGGCACTTTTTTTTTCCTAAGGACGTACAAGAAAAAAAAATACATGCAATAATTAGTGTGTACCGAGAGGTAAATGTGTATGTTTAAATGAAATTTGTGTGTCATAAAACTGCGAAGATAATCAAGTTTCCGCTGCGCTGACGTTTGGCTATCTGATGAAAATCATACAAAACGGTTTAGTGCATGGTTGTAATTTTTTACGCACGTTGCTTAGAATTTGTGTGTAATGTTTGTGAAAACAGAATTTGAAAAAAGCATACTGTTCAGAAGATATACACATAAAAGTATAATAAGGTTATTAGGTCCCAGTACTTCAAATAGGAACTCTAGAGCCTAACTTATAACGTTTATTTATATCTTGTAAGGGTCTACACTGTCTTGCCAAGTTTCATTTATGTGCTCTTTGTAATTAATGAGCAATGGCATAATTTACTACGACTGGACCAGTATATTGTATGACATCCGTTTGTAGGACTTTTTAATGGAAAACCAAATGCAACATATTCCGATATTCAGTGTATTAATGGAACTTTTCACATGCAAAATTTCAGCTCCCTACACTAAATAATTAAAGAGGAATAATAAAAATACCAGAACCTCCGCAAAACATGGATAAACCGACCAAGTTTGAATGGCTACTAAAAAGCGGCCGTGCAGTATATAGAGCTAACGTTCTAAAATTTCCAGTATAGTATCGTTATTGTGTTTAATGGTTTCGTACAGGTGCGAACACAATAGTTTAGCAGTGAAAAAAACTACTGTATTATCTTTTTACTCTTAAAATAATTTATTAGTTAATGACTAATTAAAATTAAAAAAAAAAAACATTACTAAGTAACAATAACATTGGTCCCTGTCTCTTGAGTCCTAACCACCGGTAGCTTGCACCCTGCTTCGAATACCGGCGGACCACTATTTTTACGTTTTTTTTTTCAAAATCTATTTGACGGCGTAAGCGATGGCTGAGCGATAGCGCCGTTGTCATTAGGGTTCGGTGGTACCGGGTTCATGATGAAATGTTAAAATAATAGTTTCGGTACACAAAAATCACAGTTTATTATTTAACACAAATTTACATTAAATAACACTAACAAATAATCTCCACAAAATGGGCAAACCGACAGTTTCGTTCTGAAGGAGTGACTTGGTTGGAGTTCCGAGCAAAAGTGATCTCGGCACAATCCCCACTCTACAAAACGACTCTGTCCACGTGCCGCCATTAAAACAACATCTGACGTCACGGCGTTTACCCCTACTACAATGGTCAAATCAGCAACTTGATGTTTAAAAGTTATCGCTTTCTCCGACACGGCCAGCCTGACAAGTTACACGTCCTCGTGAGTACCTGTAACCAAACAGTCAAATTTGGAGCAACAGTACAGGCTCGGTCAACCTGACCACATCTTTATGGAAAAGCATAACTTGAAAATAACAGTTGTCAAACAAAAGGTTCCTCTAAGTCTCAATCATATTTACTCAGCAACTAAATCAACTTCGATCACATACAACGCTCATGGCCCAGCTGCCGCAGCAGCTAGTGACACTTATGCCACCCATATCGTCATCACCTCATGTGATACGACCACACACATCACATAGAGTCTGCGACTCCCAGGTCAGTACAAGACCAAAACAACAATAGTCTCCATTGAGACCCAGGTCCCCGCCGTACCACCAGCTGTCCATCGCCCCCTGAACAGCTCACAAGTGAGCTGCAGTTACGACTACAGACTAATGCGTACGGTGCGACCAAATAGCCATGGTATGTGTCTACTACTCGGTGGAGGTACTTTCATCACCGTCCTCTACGTTTAACTCATTAGGAACACTACTTAGAGGCATCTTTCGTATACGATCGTGAGCGTACTTGTAGGTTCTATTTCCATTCAAAGATTTTAAAAGATAACGATCACCGTCAAGTACTTCTACAACTTTAAACGGTCCCTTATATTTGGGGTCTAATTTAGTCTGATTCCGTTCTTTATTTTGAATTAAAACCAAATCACCAACACTGAAATTAACTACTTTGGCCTTATTTTTGTCAAAACGGGCTTTTTCATAAGCCGCACTCTTCTCAATACCGTCCACCGCGTGTTCTCTCGCCTCTGTTAGGTCAATTCCGGTTTCATCATCGTCGTTATAAGCCATTGATAAAAGTATTCGAATACTCATTCAAAAGGGACGTCAACCGGTCCTTGTTTTCGTTTGAAATATCAGAATCAACATTGTAAAGATCAATTACGGGAGGTAAATCGCAACAACCTACATTTGTGACTTTCGAAATACGTAGGGTAGATTCAGTTAAATGTACCGTATAGCCAAGTGTCAAAATATCGCGTCCGATCATAACATCGTATTTCATACATTCGTCGGGTAGTACGTAAAATAAAATTGACAGTTCGTTATTGTCGACCACAACATCACTAAGAATTTGTTCAGTGCTAAAAACATTCGAATTATTACCGATACCAATTACTTGCACGGTTGAAAGTGAACGTTTGCCCGAGAATTTATAAGCTACACTTTGTTTAACGAGAGAACACTCGGCGCCGGGATCAAAACAAAATGAAAACGACTCACCGGATTGTTCCAATTGCCCGCAAACACCTGCTATTTCGCAGCTATCGACGCGTCGCTCCGCCGTTGCGTTGGCAGCGCTGCCCGCCGACGATGACGCGCCACCCGCACTGCCGCGTTGGCAGTTCGTAGAGATGTGTCCGGCTTCTCCACAACGGAAACACGTTATTCTTTTGCTGGAACCCGATGAAGTCGCCGCCGGTGTAGTTTTCTGGGCGTTAGCTCCAGCAGGCTGCGTAAACTTCGAACGACAGTTCACCGCTTTGTGTCCCGGTTTTCCGCACTTATGGCACGTGAACATAGTGGAAGTTTGTGGCTTTAAACGCTTTGCATCAGTGGCGCCATCACCGGTACTGCGATCGAACTTCCGCTTCAGACTTGCACTAGCCTTAATCTCCTGCAGTAACTTGTTGCGTGACGTTATTTCGCTAGTAAACGCCAAGCGATTAAGCCGAGAGTCGAACTGAGAGACATGAGCGAGCACATACGACGTGGCTATTTCTTCATGGCTTCGATTCTTCCATCGAGCCAACAGGGTAGTCATTAGGCGGCTGGCGTACGCTGCGAGACATTCGCCCTCCTTCGGCCGGCCGTTGTGGATGTTAACAAGCGATGCAGCAAGAGTTTCAGTGGATGCATAACGCGCAAGGAATAAGTCGCGGAAATGCTGCCACGTCATGCCTGCATGCGAAATCTGCGACAGCCACGATGACGCATTACCTTTCAGGGCTTTGCTCAGAGCTATAATAAGCGATGCACCCTCCAGTGGACGTTCGTCGAGGCAAATATCGATAGTATCGCACCAAGCACGTGGATCGGTATCTGGTAGGTCCGGATTAATTTCTGGCAGCATGATCTGAGGTGCCAATGTTGGTGTCCTGATGGCTTCGATCAGCTGCATCATGTTCTTCTGCTGCATCTCGAACATAGCACGCCAGTGGGAATCGAGTCCAGATCCCAATTCTGATGACGGCGTAAGCGATGGCTGAGCGATAGCGCCGTTGTCATTAGGGTTCGGTGGTACCGGGTTCATGATGAAATGTTAAAATAATAGTTTCGGTTTCGGTACACAAAAATCACAGTGTATTATTTAACACAAATTTACATTAAATAACACTAACAAATAATCTCCACAAAATGGGCAAACCGACAGTTTCGTTCTGAAGGAGTGACTTGGTTGGAGTTCCGAGCAAAAGTGATCTCGGCACAATCCCCACTCTACAAAACGACTCTGTCCACGTGCCGCCATTAAAACAACATCTGACGTCACGGCGTTTACCCCTACTACAATGGTCAAATCAGCAACTTGATGTTTAAAAGTTATCGCTTTCTCCGACATATTTAAAAATGTAAAAATGAGGTGATTGATGAATATAGGAGATAATACCTACATTGATATAAGAATGAGTTTTTTTTACTAAATATAAATAACAATTATATTGCCTTCTGTAAAAGCCCATATAGGTATATGTTAGTAAATCTTAGGCTTTACTAGTAAATTTTCGGGAGTTGGTCTTCTCGTTCGAGCTTTTACAGCAACAAATATGTCATACAATCGCAGATCTATACGTATAATAAAATTGTAGACTTGCCGTGTCTGTACATTACAGATTTTTGCAAAAAAAAATTACTGGAAGGTATGGGAATAAATAATAGAACGTCAAAAAACAGTTTTCAGAATGTTTGTCCGTTTGCCGGTTTTTCGGTTTGTTTGTTCGTTTGGGTACGCATCACGTAAAAACCACTAATTGTATTTAAAATTGAAATATTGAAAAATAAGAAGCAATATTGTGAGTAACATTTAGCGTTTTTTTCATCAAATCGACCTACAGACGCAAAAGATATTGATTTTTTAATTTTAGTTAGTAACCACTTACGCGATTTCTGTGATAGGTCATAATTGTAGTGTAGTCGGAATAGCTGAAAACTAATTTTACCCGATGTTATACATTAGTAAGAAACTTGCCGATGTTGATGGATAAAGTGATGCCCAAATCCCCCATGGTTTGGCCACAGATGGGTTACTTTATCGATCCAGGTTAAGCAACTCTTGCCAAGGTTTGGACACTGATTTGTATGCTGAAAGCAGCAGAAATTAAGGACATAATAATTACCTACCTTCTGTAACAACTTTTTGCAATATTTTGACAAATAAATGTATTTGTTAATACAGGTGCAATTATTATGTTAATAATTTCGGAAGTTTAAGAAAAAACAAGTTACCTAATATTTTTATCACGAAAATTATAAGTTTATTATTAACTTGTTCAAGCATTGTGTGCCCACCTGTACCAATCCAATAACGATACTATACTGGAAATTTTAGAACGTTAGCTCTATATACTGCACGGCCGCTTTTTAGTAGCCATTCAAACTTGGTCGGTTTATCCATGTTTTGCGGAGGTTCTGGTATTTTTATTATTCCTCTTTAATTATTTAGTGTAGGGAGCTGAAATTTTGCATGTGAAAAGTTCCATTAATACACTGAATATCGGAATATGTTGCATTTGGTTTTCCATTAAAAAGTCCTACAAACGGATGTCATACAATATACTGGTCCAGTCGTAGTAAATTATGCCATTGCTCATTAATTACAAAGAGCACATAAATGAAACTTGGCAAGACAGTGTAGACCCTTACAAGATATAAATAAACGTTATAAGTTAGGCTCTAGAGTTCCTATTTGAAGTACTGGGACCTAATAACCTTATTATACTTTTATGTGTATATCTTCTGAACAGTATGCTTTTTTCAAATTCTGTTTTCACAAACATTACACACAAATTCTAAGCAACGTGCGTAAAAAATTACAACCATGCACTAAACCGTTTTGTATGATTTTCATCAGATAGCCAAACGTCAGCGCAGCGGAAACTTGATTATCTTCGCAGTTTTATGACACACAAATTTCATTTAAACATACACATTTACCTCTCGGTACACACTAATTATTGCATGTATTTTTTTTCTTGTACGTCCTTAGGAAAAAAAAAGTGCCGCTAGGACGACGTAGTTCCAGCGGAAACAGTTTTTGTTGAATAGCTCCCCAATGGTTGGATGCACAAATTTGTACTTACCATACACAATTACACGACGTCATACACTAAATATCTGCTAAACTGATATGATGAAATTCGTCATTTTTCCGCTGCGACTACACACACTCATAATTACGGGTTCAAATGTCATTATCCTGGTGCAGCATCAGCAGCATTTGTGATCTTCGTTCATCCATCTGTATTGATCGTCGTCTCAGAAGTCATCCCTTGTCTACTGTCTAGCCATATCCTTTACACTATCCATATAGTTCCTTTTGTCCCCACTCACATAGGTTTCCCATAGTCCAAACTTCGTTTTTTATTTCTCCACTTATTGCACGGTATGAGCAATCTGTTTTCATGCTACTTCAACTATGTTGGGTTTAAGTAACGCCTGATTGCACCTGTTTCCCAAAACCGGGCTCCAAACAAAGGTCACAGGTATATACCTGTGACCGTTATAGACAAACAATCCTTAGCTATTACAATACCTACAGAAATGCCCGCATTAAGGGAACACTTTAATAAAAGGTTAATTTAATTTAGAAGAAAAAACTTGAATTCCCAGGAGCCTACTCCGTGTGAGGTGGTTACTGATGATGCTCTGTTCCAGTCGCTGGATGACGTGGAGAAGGATATCGCCGGCGTGAAGGCCCGCAGCTACAAGAACTCAGCGTACCGCATCTACCGGCCGCACAACCTGCCCGTGTCCCTGGTCGCCGAGTGCGCCACGCCCCTGCACACCTTGTACAAGGTCATCGAGAATAGAGAGCTGTATGGAGGTCAGTACAGTCCTTTCACACAGCACCAGCCCAACAGTAACCTTATTGTAGCGACAATAAAGATCACTGTAACTTTGACAGACTTATCAATACTCAGGATCAGCAACCTAACAGGAAGTCTATTGCATCGTAAGTAAAGTTCACTGCGGTTTTGACAGCGTCGCAAAACGACGCCTTGCCGCGCTGTCAAAACCACAAAGGACAGTGGTACTAACATTGTTTTTTCTTACTTTTCTGGAACGAAGTATTACGAGAAATGAATAGGCCTTTTGGAGGAGTGGATGGGAACAGGTCTGTAGGAAAACAGTTAACAAAATGGAAAAGTATTTTGCTCAATTCTACTTTAGGATTTTTTCTTGGGTTCGAAAACAAGATTCAGCTGAATGTAGATAAAAAAAACAGTTTCACTTCACAGCTCATACATATTTGACTCCTTTAGCTAATTCTCTATATTTTTCCTAGTTGACTATCGCTAACTCATTGCCAAAAATGTTCACAACAAATGGAGAACTTTTGTTTCAGACCTAGCTGATGTGAATGTGGAGGAGGTGTGCCATGACTTCTGTACGACGTTGAATAACATCCTCTCTAGAAGCTCCGAATGCAGGGACAGGGTCGAATTAGTTTTCTATGATGGTAAGTTTACACATCGTGAGGAAACCGGCATGTCGTGGGATCAAACATTCGAAAACATGTGACTTCTATCAACGTGCACTGCCCGAGTGGTGGATTACGTCCACTCTCTCTCATGGCAGGTCTGTGTCCCAAAAATCAAAATATTTTATTTCACATAGGCCTACTTGGGCACTTATAAAACGTCGCGCAAAGTTCGCGTTGGTCGTTTCCATGGAGAAGAACCGGCAAGAAAGTCCATCGTTTCCCAGCTGTGGGAACATTATTATACTGATAAATACTCAAACTCAAAGCAGTTATTTCAATAATGTGATGTGTTATGTATGTTTACACTCGCACAGTCAGCAACAAAATCGTTTAAAAAGGCAGTTTTTTTTTTGTACGATTTTTTTTTTTTGGTTTTTCCAGTAATACAACGTGTATCAGAAAGGTGGGTCACAATCAAGGGAGTGGTACAGAACATCTAACTAAAAAACTTTATTTATGAGCCAACATGATAATCGCAAAAAAAAGCGACAAATCTTTTTCGTACATTTGCCATGAGTCAGGAAGTAAGAAGAGAAGTATGGGGCGGCTGATTTATTTTTCCGCGAAAATTATGTTGGTTTCACTGAAAAAGTTATTCAGCAGTTCAGATTGATGGTTTGTTCCACACTCGTAAATATGAGCACACCTTTGTTTTATACTGTATATGGCAAGGGCTGGATGATGATGAGGTATTTCTTTTCATTGCAGATAAAGATCCGGAATCAAACTTGGCCGACGTGTTGCTAGACAGAATACACCAACTTGAACCAAACTTTGAAGAGCTAATCTGTGTTAGGAGATAAAATTACAAACAACCTAGTCTTATTAAGTTTAAAAATGTTTACAAAAATCATATGTTTGCTAATGCTTTATAAATCATATTGTAAATAGTTATTTAAATTTAATACAATATAATAATAACTTGATACGAAAAACATAACATAATTTTATTATGTCTGTTGTGAAGTTATTAAATGTTTAAACAAATAATGATTTTAATCTATCCAAAATCATAATATCTTTATTTTTGTAATGACGAAGTGCTTAATGATTGTTTAATATCTACGTAAAGTTAAGTACGTAACATGACCTAGTTTTTATACGATAATTATTATTATGAGATTATGTTGAAAGTTTTGAAATAAAACGATTATAAAAATAAACATGTCTTTTATTGTTGATATTTTAAATAAAAGCTACTATGTAGGTAGAGGAGCGTCTTTAGCACGGGGGAAAATTAGATTAGGTTCTGGCTTCTAATTTAAGACGAGAGGCTAGCGGTTTTATTTATCATTTTTAACCGACTTCAAAAAAAGGAGGAGGTTCTCAATTCGGTTGTATTTTTTTTGTGTTTGTTACCTCATATCTTCGTCATTTATGAACCGATTTGAAAAGTTCTTCTTTTATCTGAATGGATCTACTTCCCGATTGGTCCCATAGAAATGACATCAAAATCGGTTCAGCAGTTTGATTTTGAAATCAAAATAGCTGGAAAAAATATATCATCCAAGTAAAAGAAATTGCGAAATTGATACATGACAAGGATTTGTGTGTGATGCGATAACTAATAAGGGTAAAATAAAAACGATTTTGCAAAAAAATAACCGACTTCCAAAAAAAACAACAAAAAAAGTGGAAAATAACATTACTTTCGGAAGTCGGTGACTATGGTTTGTTTCATTGACTTTTTTGGCACCGACTTCCGAAAGTAATGTTATTTTCCACTTTTTTAGTGTTTTTTTTTGGAAGTCGGTTATTTTTTTTTTTTGCAAAAACGTTTTTATTATTAATAACAAACAGATGGAAAAAAATCCGACCGACCGCGATCCTGATGCATATCACTTTCGCTTTGTAAGCGTCAGAGCCCCTGGTCCAATAGAGATTTTTGATGTTTAGAAAATACCAAAATGCACTACCTTTTTGGTACTATTTGATACTTAACTTTAAATATTTACTACCTCGATTCCGCCCTCGCCGTCGAGGACCGTCGCGACGTCCCGGTAATTGCCCTCCCAGACCCTTGCTCGAGCTAGCCCGCTATGCTGTGCCAGTAGATTTAAACCAGCCCCTAAATAATATTACCACTCAGATCCAGCCTGTCCCCTTGCTGCCCTCCCCCAGCGACGCCCTAAGCCGAGGTCCGAGCCCCACAGAGGGTGCCCTTAGCGTGTAGTCGCTTAGTTTGTAAGTTTTTTGCCCTGGCTGGAGGCCTTAAATTCAAGGCATCCACAGGATACTCCCGTTAAGCAGACGACAACCTCCTAGGTTGAACTGCGAGATGCCATACAAAAAAAAGGCACACTCACACAAACATGCGCAACGACGAGACTCCTAGATGACCGACGCGGTGCTCTCAGTAGTAAGTGTCGCGTCAAGACGAATGGTCACGTTTAAGTTTATCTCCGCGATCTTTTTAAAATACCACGAACGTATTGCGTGGTATACGGCTGTTTGAACTCGGCTTCATCAAAACCGGAGCTATCGTATTTTTAACTTCCAAAGTTAAAGATCTATAGTTGTACAAGTTGTTGTGTGTTTATATTAAATTGTTTTCCGTGTTTAAACTATCGTCTTTTGCTGAGATTAACCGATGCTATGAGATTACCTATTTAAAAGGTATTTGTAAGCTAGTTATTTAAATTCGATTGATTAGTCACTACAGAACAAAAATGTAAATTAAAAAAAAAACAATATCAAAAACATTAAAAGTTACAACCCTATTGCTTCAATGGAGCGTAGGTAATTATGTCCTCAACTAGGCTTAGTTTCCATACTGTCCATATTTATACTGTGCCACAGATTACTAATATGTAGCAAGTAAATCACTTACTAGAGAATTTTGAACACATCGGCTGTCTCTCTCTACGTCACAATCACAGAGTACTTTTATAAAACACTAGCCTTGGCCCGCGACTTCGTACGTGTGGTAGGTACATAGTTTAAAAAAAGATAATTTCTGTGGTAAAATGTAGCCTATATTTAACCGACTTCAAAAAAGGGAGGAGGTTCTTTAAGTTAGCAGTAGAGCGATGAAAACTGCGTGCAAATCCATGTAGTAGTTTTTGCGTGATGCGCACGCGTACAAACATACAGGCAGACAGACGAAAATTCTAAAAACTGTTGTTTTTGTTAAAGATTCTATGTTTGCTTTGTTTACCATCATGTTGTGAGGGTGGGATCCTTCTTCAATTAAATTCCAACAAACATTCACATATTTTATTTAAGTATAACTAAACCATCTAAAACCCCATATGTAAACAACTCAACCATATATAACAAACTAAATAAATACCTACAAATTAAAACATGTTACCCTACCCAATTTTCTATTCACACTCCACCAATTCTTTCTAGTTATTCTTCTCTGTCATTTTTATACATTTAAAAAACCTTCCTAACAACAATAAGGTTTTTAAAAGACCATAGACTTTAAAACCTGCCAGTAATACATAGACATAAAATTCTATAAAACTAATATTACAACAGTTTTGGCTTCTGTTGCTCTAATAAAGACCCCCCATGTAATTTTTTTTTAATATCTTCAATGTACAGACATCGGCCCGTTACAATTTTATTAGAAATATAGATTGTCTTCATATTCTGTGTGTTCATGTTCATTGCCAGTTGGAAAAGAGAATGGTCATACAGCGTGACACTGACACCTTGACAGCTGTCAAAATCAGTTATCAACTTATCAATAAGGTTATAATGCTAAGGTTTTTGTTTACAGAGCAGTTTTTTTTGAAAATTCCAAAATTATGACGACATTTCTAACGACACAACATACCGGAAGCAACAGCTTCACTTTTGGTTTTCATGTAATTAGTTAAATAGTGATAATTACTTAATGTTAGTCAACTGGTATAATTATGTATTCTACTCTTTGTAGTCAACTCAACTTTGGTCCAAATAAAAAGTGGCTATTTCGTCAACTATGAGCACCTAGTGCTGAAGTGTTGTTGTTATTATCTATCTGGAGATTTAATGAAACTAGGTTGGAAGATATTTGGTTAGTATATAATTATTATGTATTATAAGCATAACTTAATCTTTTATGAAATTACTTGGGAATTCTATTTGAAGTTACTTGGGAAATTTTACGAAAACAAGGTAACATTAAACCTAGGGAGAGAACATTGAACTGTATTGATTGCACTGACTGTATTGAATTTTATAAAGTTTTGAACTTAACTTTTGAACTTTATCGAAAGAGATCTATTTATGTATAAAAAGTATTTTTTGTCCTTATTTATTCCGTTGTACTTCTGGATAGAGGTAAACTTCCAAAAGTTGTATTGGGTTTAGGTTGAATCAATGTTTGCTGTCAAGAACATCTGATATCTAAAGAATCAAAATTAAACTTAATTTTAAGACCATTTCTAAATTATTCCTGTTTTTAATTAGTTTCTGAATGTCTCTGACATTTGACCTTAGGAACTCAAATATAGATACCCATTCAATGATCTTTATCTATAGTACAATAAAACTTTACACTTTTATAATGTAACAAATTGATTACTTCACAGAAACCAAAAATGGATCAAAAACAACGTATTTATATTATGAAAGTTTTATTTGTTGGGGGCATTGCAATTGGTAAGTTTTTTAACATCTGCTCTACAGAAAAAGCTCAATTAAGCTGGACATAAATAATTATGATTTTGTTTTTAATCAAATGGCTTGAGTGGATAAATTGTTGTATGAATGGTCTGATTGTATAAATATGGAAGTTCAATGACAAATAACAAAAATATCCAAATAATAATTTGAACCTTCTGCATGCACTAATAGAACATTAGAAATCAAATGTATTGTTAGTAACATTTTTTTCTACTAATGTTGTTGTTTTTTCTACTAGTCTTGTGTTAGTATAAATTTTTGTTTTTATGGATGGCCTCCTATTTTGGTGTAAAAGCCTCCTCCGCCATCCCATGCCATTTTTTCCTGTCTATGGCAGTGCAGATACATGCATTACCAACCTCAATCCAAGATGAGTCTCTGCACCAGTTTGTTACTTTGAAAATCTCTATGGGGTGGAAGGAAAAACGATGCAAAAACGGAAACCACATAATCAGTACCTACGTAGAAACCCATAGAAGTTTTTCGTCGGTTATTGAAAAATACATGTTCTGTTCCATGCATTTTGACTGTCTAGCTGTAGTATTGCACTTTTATAGGAAACAGCTGGTTTTTTTTTAATAGAGTGGTGGGGTTCAGAACGGTGTGCTCAAAGAGGTACAAGTAAATATGGGTTTGGTAGGGGAAATTAGCATAGATGAAGTAAGGAAGGCAGTTCAAAGTATGAAAAATGGAAAGGCCATGGGCCCTGACGAAATACCACTAGCAGTATGGAAGTGTTTAAAAGGAGACGGATGTATGTGGCTGACTTTATTCTTCAAAAAGTTGTTGTATGAAGAAGCGATCCCACAAGAATGGTGCAATAGTTGGCTCGTTCCCAAGAATATAGGTGATGTGCAGGACTGGAACAACTATTGGGGATAAAGCTCATGTCACATAGTATGAAAGTGTGATAGAGTAAAGAATAAGAGAGGAGAGCGAGATCACCCAAAACCAGTTTGGGTTTATGGCATGTCAAGGGACAATGGACGCCACTTTTAAGCGTAAAGGGAAGAAATTTTAAAGCAATGGCTAGACCTGGCTGTCTTGTATGATCAGAATGTTGGGCCACAAAAAGGATGAATGAAAGGCATTTCCATGTGGCTGAGATGAATGCTAAGGGGGTGTGTGGTGTCACAGGGATGGATAAAATAAGAACTAAGTACATAAGAGGAAGTCTGCAAGTGGCGCCGGTGATTGAAAAGTTGTGTGGTAATCGGTTGTCGTGGTTTGAGCACGTGATGCGGAGGAATGAGGAAAATGTTGTGTGAAACGATGGACGGACTGTGTGAAGTATGATATGGCTAGAAAGGAGGTAACTGCTGAGATGACGAGTAACAGAGAAGTATGGAAGAAGAAAACATGCTGCGCCGACCCCAAATATCTTGGGATAAGGGCAGGATCAGAATGATGTACTGAGTATGTGGTTTCCGTTTTCGCGTCGCCGTCGGTGTCCCTTCCACCCCGTATATAGTTGACTATTCACGGTGAAAAAAGGATTTGAAACAGGATTAAAAATACCCCACGGTATACTTTAATAACACATAACCGCCACCTAGTCCGCCTATGTACCACTATTGTACATGAAGTTTAAATAAATAAATAATAACAGTGAGTCAGGCTTTTTTTAACATTGTTCTCCTACGGCTCAGTTATTATAGAGGTAAAAATAAAGTTCAAAATGTTTACGTAGTTACAGGCTTCAGATTACAACTTGCAAGCCAAACTGTTTCTGCGCCAACCTTCATTTGTTTTGAATAATAACATGCTCAATGCTCATGTTACATTGGGATACAGTCAACAGAACAACCAACAAATCTAAAATAAAAAAAACTTTTTTGCAAAAAAAAACCGACTTCCAAAAAAAACACGAAAAAAGTGGAAAATAACTTTACTTTCGGAAGTAGGTGACTATTGTTTGTTTCATTGACTTTTTTGCCACCGACTTCCGAAAGTAAAGTTATTTTCCACTTTTTTCGTGTTTTTTTTGGAAGTCGGTTTTTTTTTGCAAAAAAGTTTTTATTTTACCCTTTTTAGTTATCGTATCACACGCAAATCCTTGTCAAGTATCAATTTCGCAATTTCTTGTACTTGGATGACATTTTTTCCAGTTATTTTGATTTCAAAACCAAACTGCTTAACCGATTTTGATGAAATTTCTATGGGACCAATCGGGAAGTAAATCCATTCAGATAAAAGAAGAATTTTTCAAATCGGTTCATAAATGACGGAGATATGCGGTAACAAACACAAAAAAAAAAAAAAAAACATACAACCGAATTGAGAACCTCCTCCTTTTTTTGAAGTCGGTTAAAAAACTAATTAACTTGTTCTTAATATCTTGGTAAGATATTGAGTACAATTTAATTAGCGGGCAAAAATAAGAAAACATATTTTTGCAAGTACATACTATTTAGGTACTAAATAAACACACACACTCACTAATAATTAGACTCAAATAAAAAATCATTCAAATTTTTATTTCCACCTTTTTTTTTTTTTAATTATACGATTTTTGCCTTTTTTGTACGATTTGTCACTTCGAATTAATAAAAAAAAAAACATAAGTTCCATATTATATTGTTGTAATCACCTTGTAAATCCTTTCATTTTGATACCCCACTCGATGGTATTGGAAGAAAACAAAAACGAACTCAACAACATGGCGCCCTAATCCACTATTTTTCTTATTTGTGTGACACTCACGCCACCAAGACGACGCATAATTTGTCCAAATCCGTTGATCCGTAGAGTTACGAGGGAACAAAGAAACAGACATACATACATAATATAATACAGGTCAAACACATAACCCTTTTTTGGGCTTCGCCGTCGTGTAATAAGTTAAGGCTTTTACAAAATTATGGACTGTAAAAATCCTTTAAATCTTTTTGTTTAAACTTTGACCTTCACTAGGAACTTCTTCTGTATCGTGGATGCGTTTAGAAACATTTAAACTGACATAAACAAAGAGCCATGCAAATACTAAATAATACCAGTAAAACTTGATGGCACTGGTGGTGCAGTGGATGAGCGACTGGCTGCTGCGCTGTGTGTCATGGGCTTCGAATCCCACACGGAACAAATATTTGTATGGCCTACAGGTAGCTGTGTCTGGCTCTGGCTGTTTGTGTATATTATGACTTTAAATTTTTGTAAACGCACCGACGATACAGGAGAAATTCCTAGTGTTGCCGCACACTAGGAATTGCTCCTTAAAAAAAACATTAAATATAACTGAAAAACTCTTGTTTTGATGACTGTACTGTACTATGTTAGTTTATCTCACATACAAGGTAAGACAAACTAAAACAGGTTATCGTGGTGTAAGGCAGGAACAAGAGCCATTATTATAGTTGCAGTTAAGCTTCCATAGTAAGCAAATATGGTGTGGCTAGTAATCCAATGGTTGGTTGCAGGTTCTCGGAGTTTGGACTTAAATAATAAGCACATTTGGATGTACAGTATAGGTGAGATATTTTAAAGATTTTCTTAATATTTTTTTGTTCATTTAGATTAATATTAGTCTGGTAATTAATTTGCTTATGTACATTATTTACAAACTATAAATAGACTTAAAATATCTGCAAGTATCATAAGGAGAAAAAAATACAGGGCGTCTTAAACTTCGTCCGTATCACTGTCAACAGGAAAAGTGCCCAGAAAGCTGGCATCATTGCCACATTGGGTGGCATTATTTATTGACTTGTCACATATTAAAGGACTAAACCAGCAGAAAATGGGAACTAGGTTTTTTATTTGTTTGTCGCTTATTTTCAGATGTGCTGTTTCTTTTCATAACGCCATTATAGATCAGATAAATTGAGCATGCTTCCTAATCGTTGGAGAAGTTGAGAGTTAAATTAAACATTACCACTCCAGTCTTGTCCTTTTCCGACTTCTTAATAACTCGACTAGATTCGTTTTCAATCTCCGCAAGTAAGATCATGTATCTGCACATCGACCTAAGATGACCCACTGACCATCGCTTTTAAAGTGGTTTCCCATCCGGCAGCGCAGAGCATTGGGGGCTTTGACAACTCTGATTTCTCTTTTTCACACATTCACTTGTCCTTCTTATCTGACTTCGCATTGTCAATATTTATGCTCTGCACACAGCAAGAATCTTCATTCCGCCTATAATCGTCTCTTACGATCCTTCTCATAGCTCTGGTTTTATAAAATCTTTTTTTGTCCAGGCGGTCTTCCTTTGGAATGCGCTCCCTCAGAATATCAGGACGGTAACCAGTCGGTTCACATTCAAAGTGAAAGCTAGAGAACTTATACACAAGAAGTTGGCAGATTCGTCTCAGAATTAAGTTGTAGTAGTTTTTCTTGTTTATCTCTCATAACTATGTATATTTTGTTTTATATATTATATATATTTATTTTAGTTATAAATATTTTCTAGTTTGTTTCCTGTTATTGAACCTATTGTGTATTGTCTCTGCATCAACCTAAGGTAGATTGGTAGAAAATGCCTAAGGCATTAAGTCCGCCTTTGTACTGTTTTTACTTGTGCATAAAGTTTTTATAAATAAAAATGAAATAAGTAGGTGCATTTCATAATCTATAGCTAATAATAATATAATAAAGCTGAATAGTTTATTTGTTGAACACGCTAATCTTTGGAACTATCAGTCGGAATTTGTTAAAATATTTTTTAGCGATTAATAGCCCAATTGTTGAGAAAGGTACATGACGTTACGACCTTTAGGAGGTGAGCAAAAAGAGAAACGGGCCATAAAACCGCGGTCCACAGGTATTGTCAGAAACTTAACAAAATATCTTTATTTGCAGTGCGATATGTCCTCTACGTCCTGACAGTACGGGCGACGTACTGGGCTTGCGTGCTAGCCCACGACGTGGCTCTCCACAAGCGTGCCACTGACGCTCAACTCCTACAGAAGATCCACGGAACGCACGTCATGATGTTCTTCGCAGCGCTCCTGTTCTTACTGTTCAACGAGCAGACTTTAGTTGATATAAGCTTCATACTGATTTTAATTGCGACAGTGATTACGAAGTATCCGTTTGTAAGTATAACAATACCAACTTCGTTTTAAGCTTTCACGGTCTGTAACTAAACTTTCACTGTTACTTACGGGATATCTTATGTGATTAGAGTTTATTTTGAGCTCCCGATATTTCGACGCTGTTGCAAGCGCCATGATCACGAGATGACTGGAGAATGCGGGTGGATGGTAAAAACTTGTTAGGTGCAGAAAAATCTGTCTACCCTCTTGTCTACGCGCACTACTGGAACTCGGTACAAAGTCACGGCAAAACACACTCATAATATCACAAACAACAACCACAGTAGACCGCACATACCCACCACCACAACCACCTACCTAACGTTATTGTGAGTGTGTTTTGCCGTGATTTTGTGGACCTGGGAACATTCTAGTTACGGAGATATAAGAGGTCTAAGTTCCAACTATTTCACAACTTTAAAAAAAAATAGTTTTAAGGTTATAACTTTACATACCTCCGTGACCCGTTTACGATTCAATGCATTCATCGGCACAATGTTTAGAGTGCGTTACATTGAGTTTCACCGTAAAAGGTGATTTTTCACCCCAAAAAAAAAGTAATTTCCCAGCAATAATGTTTGCGTAGAGATCTGTGGTGTAGAGGTATTTAGTTTGATGTACAGAATGCTTGGTTGACGGCTTCGTGAATGGTCCATTTACACTTTGTGTATGCATCTCATTCATTCCCTCCACTTCACATTACAGGAGACAAACAAAAAGAAAATATCAATTAATTACGCAGTGGGGATGGCTTGCAGCTACTTCGAAGGTTACTTGGTGCACATCCTGCCGTCAGATGGCGCCAAGTTCTTCGGTTTCCTGAACAATATGCGCGTGTATGAGGACAAGCAGGGCGTGGTGTTTCCTGTCAAGAAGCTGTTCATTGTGGCTACCAAGTCACTGTACAGTCCCCCTGCGCTGGAAGACCTGAATAAGCCTGACAGAGGTGACGTTGCTTATTTGGAGGCTTGTAGTGTGAGTACTGATTAATTACAACTAAACTCCTTTGCAAAAAAAAGGGCACCTTACAGTCTTCGGCTTTTCTATGGATAATATTAATATTTTTAGAATGTCATTAGCATAAATGACTATAAATTTCTTATTATCAATGAGAATATAGTTTTTAACACTTAAGTCCTGGAATCGGCGTTTTAGTCAATGTAAACAGAGAGCCGTGTTAAAATGGACGTTTTTATGGGTATAATGATATTAAGACTAAGAGTATTTTTACGGTATTTTAATAAAAAAAAGCCATGAAACAATTAAAAATTATAACGAGCATGACCTCCCGTTGCAGCGATTACAGCATGTAATTGTCTTGGCTTGCTTTCCACCAGGCTTTTGATGGTGTCCTGTGGAATGTGTTCTCACTCAGCCGAGATCACACATTTAAACTCCCTGATGTTTTGTGGAGGTGGTCGGACAGATCGTACTCGCCTTTTTAGGAGGTGCCAGACCTGCTCAATGGGGTTAAAGTCGGGGCTCCGCGCTGACTAAGCCAAACGACGAATACCGACCTCTTGCATATAAGTATCTACGTCGCCAGAACGGTGGGCCCGAGCATTAAATGGTCCATGTAACGAACCCCCCACCATAAGGGGTGATTTCTTCAAAACACACGTCGGCATAGCGTTCTCCCGATCTTCGTAACACTCGCCGACGTCGGTTCTCACCATTTAGACAAATTCGAGCCTCATCGGAGAAGAGTACGCTACTCCAGTTACATAGTGTCCAAGATAGGCAATTTCTAGCGATCCTCAATCGAGCAAGCCGGTGCTCACGGAGTAACTGGGGGCCCGCGCTGGTCGTCAACTGCGTATACCAGCCGCTAAAAGCCTCCTCCTCATTGTCCATAGGCTAACTTGTGCTCCTCGTACCTCTTCAAGGTTTCTTTTGAGGCCTTGTAACTGCATTTGCAGTTCCTCAGCGCCTGAGTCACTAAAAAGCGGTCGTCTCGTGGTTGTGTGCAACGTTTTCTCCCAGAACCATGCCTTCTCTGAACGGAACCTATCTCTTGGTATCGAATCCAGGTTCTTTGGACGGTTACATTTAACCGCTGTGAGACGTAACATTGGCTACACGACTCTTCCAGCAGCGCTATAATTTTACTAGCTCTTATTGCTCTTTCTGCCATTACAATCGACATAAAGATATCTGTTTTAAGTCACAAAGGCAGGATTATGCGACAAACATAAATTATTCTACTAAAAATAACGGGAAGTTAGCTTTAGTTGCCTTAACAAAGATAAACTTTTAACCGCAAACCCGCGAAAAGTAAGAAAAAGACAAACTGAAAAAGGGATTATTATTTTTTAAAACAAAAGTTTCGAATTTGGAATGAACTTTTCTTCAAACCGAGACTCTTTATTAAGTGCCAGTTACATAGTTTTGCTATTAAAACCTCTTTAGAACTAAATGATAAATATAAACCATAGCATAATATAACAAATGTTTTCTCTGAAGAGTTAGGCTGGGGTTTAATCTATTGTACTTACATCCGCCACACACGTTTCGTCAGTCATACTAATTGCTGCTATTTAAGAGGCGACGAGGTTATTGCCATCAACCGGGCACAAGTCTTGGTTCCGGGCTGCTACTGTGAAGAGTGTGAAGTTCCTGATGCAAAAACCCAATAACGCTTTATCTGACCCGAGACTAGGATCTTATGCTCAGCTGTAGTGTTTGCGAACACTAGAACAACAAGGCAGTGTACTTGTGCAAAATGAGATGATGATGATGAGATCCTGCGGATTAGGTTTGCCTTGTCTGTCAGTGAATTCATTTAAGAATTTTTTGTAGATACTTTCTCTGTTTTTGAAGTTTTACCACGTAATTTTTTTATCAATTCCTATTCTTTCTTACTGCTAGAAATACTCGAATCCTTCGGTGTCAGAGGCCTCTCCTTAGATTGGTTCAGCAGTTACTTGTCTGATCGATATCAGTGAGTCAAAATTGTGGCTTTTGGGGTGCCTCAGCGAAGTATTTTGGAGCCTACCCTTTTCACTATGTACATGGACGATATTCTGATGCTCAATATTGCACAGTCTAAGATAACTTTAGCTACGCTGACGACACTGCTATAATTTTTCACGGTGCCACTTTGGAAAAAGCAATGGACGCAGCCGAGAAAGGGACGAGTATAATAATGACATGGCTGGAACTACATCTCTTAACACTGAACTTAAACAAAACAAATCTCTCAACCTTTCATGTCACTCGATCTAATAGGCCAAATATTGACTGACTAAAAGTACATTACAACAAGTGAAATGTCTCAGCAGCAGCATCCGTTTCCACCACCGACTGTAGGTAACTGCAACACCATTGTAAAAGTAGAAACCACGAAATATCTAGGAGTCATAATTGATCAGAACCTGAAGTTCAAAGAACATATTCGAAAACTTGCAAAAAAGACTTGTAAATTCATTTGCATTGCAAAACTCTTACGAGCTAGTGCTCCAAAGAACATTTGTATTCAGCTTTACATCTCTCTATGCCAGTCTGTCCTGCAATATTGTTTCGGTGTCTGGTGTAGCGCCGGAAAATCGTACATGCTGGAGCTGGAACGTGCTCAGCGGTCCGTCCTCAAAGTACTTTTGGGAAAGCCGCGTCGTTTCTCTACGGAGGAACTGTATAAGGAGGTTGGGGTTTTACGCGTACGTCAACTAGTACTCTGTATGTTCTAGGGTCACTTTAAAAACTCATAAAAGTCAACACAAATTGCTCCAATTGCAGTAAGAGAGGTAGGAAAATTGCGGAAAGAATCCCCCTCCCAAAATTTAAAACCCTCTTTACGGCCCGGCTTTCGTTATACTTCCCAATAAGAACGTTTAATGCTATAAGCAAAACACTCAGTATACCCAACAATTAAACTGAAAGAATGGTTGCTGGGCCGGACTTATGAGCAAACAGAAAGTTTACTTTGTAGCTGAAGTTAATACCCACGCACACTCAGATACAATACATACCCATCACAATCACTCACACACGCACACACCACACCCCCACACTTACTCACTTCAAATGTGTTTTGTATGTTAGGTATCGATGTTTTTTCAATGTTATTTATTATGTTATCAATTAGAAATCACATTTAAATTTTGCTATTAATTTAAGTTATTTTCAATTTAATGAATTTTTTGTCTTTTTTTTCTCTCGATCTGTTATCACATTTTGCTAATATTAATCTAATTTATTTTCTTGCGCGAGCAGAACTTTGTAAATTGTTAATATTTTGTAGTGTCTGGGTCACCAAGATACAGACTGTGCCTAGTTTGGGACCCGCTGTTATACATGCCAATATTCTGTTGTGTAAGCTAATAAATAAATAAAATTGTACTTGTCCTTTAATATTGGAACAACAGAGAAGGTAATTGAATAACTGTGGAACTTATGGCGCTGGCGTAGCTAATACTAAACATCGTCATTGGTTGAAAATCTGATGTCATTTTATATTTCAAAATACCCTGCCCTTATTAGTCAGTCTGGGACCGAGCTATAGACATGCGACCTTCCCCATTGGTTTGTAACACAGCTATCACTCGGTTCCAGTCCCTGAGCGAGGTGGAGAAGGACGTGGCGGGCGTGAAGAACCGCATCTACAGGAACTTCGCGTACAAGATCTACCGGCCGCACGCGCCGCCCGTGTGCCTGTCGGCCGTCGGCGGCACGCCCATGCACACGCTGTACCGCGTGCTGAAGAACAGGGATCTTAGTGAAGGTGAGAGGAACATATAATCCAGAAGGTATTTTTGTCTCTGAT
The DNA here is from genome assembly GCA_964057025.1 of Standfussiana lucernea. Classification (NCBI taxonomy): domain Eukaryota; kingdom Metazoa; phylum Arthropoda; class Insecta; order Lepidoptera; family Noctuidae; genus Standfussiana; species Standfussiana lucernea. The sequence continues at coordinate 15,627,367 of OZ059801.1, read as the reverse complement.
GAGGTGAACACGCCAATAAACGTGACGTAGAAACTGCACTGCGCCGTACGACGGTAATTAAGGTAATGCGGTGCGATCACCTTTGTTTTAGATGCTTACAAAAAATAACAGAATTGGTTCAATATTGTTGAAAATGTATCCAACTGAGAAGGGCAAGAATATTTTCGGCTTTATTTTATTATGTCAACATTCGTCTCATCAAACCAGTTCATCTACATAGATCTAAAGGGTGTCCTATAAACTTACTAATTCGGTTATCTCTCTACAACAATTGGAAGACTGATAAAGTATGCCAAAGTCATTCAGTCCTCTTTTATGTTGCATGTAAAATAAATCAATTTAAAAATCGTTTTTCAGAATTGTCTGGAATAAAACGAGAGGAGATAGTGGCTGACTTCTTTAACTCTCTGCGCAAGATCATAGCCAAGAGTCCAGAATGCAGGGACAAGTGTGAGCTCATTTATTTTGATGGTAAGTCTTCATACATCAATTAATATAAAATTTAAAATGTATCACAGAAGACTGAAAAGGGCAATTCATAATATTAAATTGTATTTTTACAGATACGAACCCAGACCTAAATCTAGCTGTTGTTTTGCTAAACAGAATTCGTGAGCTTGAACCTAAATTCGAAGAAATAATAACACTGAGGAGGTAGTGTTGATAGAGATTAAACACCAAAATTATACAAGTCTGGGTGCTTCCTTTGAGCTCTAAACGTCACTTTTGCTAATCCTCGATGTGCCACATTTAAAACTAATATGGGTACTTATCCACTACAAATATCAATTAAGGCCTTTTAGAGCTCAGAAAATAAACCTGGGAATGAAAGAAAAACATGTATTTGGATACAAAAATTTAAATCATTAGATTGAAGTAGAGCGCCAAAAAAATCATGTCTCAAAAAAAATTGCATTAAAATGCAATTTGAATAGTGTTGTCCCGGTCACTCATACTGAAAATCGTATCTATCGTTCCATGCGGGATAGGCGAGCTTACTTTTCTCAGTGTAAACAAATTTTCGTGCAAGCGCGAGAATTTTGAAGGCAAATCTGACGATTTAAATCCTTTGGATTCGTAATTTTTATTAATATTGTTAGGTTGTTTTAAGAAGCCTAGTCATTGCGACAGAGACGTGTTCTGTAGAATATTATTTTTAGAAAAATGTTAAAATTATAAATTGATATGTATAAAGACCTTGTCATCATTTTCAATGGTAAATGGCAATGATTATGTAAGTACAATTAGGATTATAACCAGATTTTGTATTCCATATGTTAACTGTAAAGTTAAAAACTCTCTTATGTCCGTGCTTAGCGCATACTAAGCGACCGCGGACCGAGTTGTATGTCATAAGTAAGATTTTCTTACTATAAGTTGAAAGTTGTATGTAAGGGCATTATAATTTTCTTGCAAAACGCTGCTTGCATAGAGAATTATTGTTTACTGTTTTTGTGCTCCTTTTTTTTAAGTGCACCGACTTGTCCATTCTGTGAACTGACTGCATATTTTTATGAAAGATCCCTAATTTGATAATTTGGCAGACTATACTATATGACCGTTTGTTATAGTCAATAATTTGTTCTATTTCAATATTCATGCGAACAGATGTTTTAAATATTGGATTCTCTTAAAATTATATTGTTATGCTTTTCAAAAGTTGAATTGATTACCGGCTTTGTGCTGTCTGTATCATTTACACAGTTATCAAATTCAAACAAAACATTGATTATTCGCATAATATCTTTCGCGATCTCTTCCGTTTTTCTATGCTAAGCCAGGAGACGTCTGTTCCTCAGTAGCAGTGCCTTAGTTAGTATGTCAGCTACGTGTAGGTATATTTTTGTTTTAACAAGTTACCGACTCAAAGTCGAAAGCTATAAGTATCTATGCATATGTTTAAATAAACGAATCAAAGTTTACTATTATTTTTAGTCTTAGTCTTCGACATTCTGTTATTCTCTTTAGACATGTATGTTATTAAACATTTTAAATGTGAGTCTGACAAGATTGTACACGGAGTACTTTAAATAAAGCTATAATTTTATAACGCATGGTTGTTTTATATGTTATTTCACCCTCATGGCACTCTTGTAAAAAATATTTCAAGGAAATCAATCAATCTCAAAGTATAGATAGAGAAGTAGATAAAAGGATCTTAAGTCTTAACCTACTACTACGCATTTATTACGCACACCCAGACTTATATTTACGTGGATTGGATGGATATTCTAAAATAATCCTTAAATCTTTTTTTTTTAATGGCCTGTGATTTGGTGTTAAATAACAAATATGAGAAAAATATTGATTTATAAGGGTACAGTGCAGTCATGCAGTGTAATTTAGAAAAAAAAACGTGTTAAAAACCGGTTTTTGTCTCAAAAGGCAAGATTCTAAGTTTGATCTCAACTGTGTTGTGAACTGTCAAAAAAATAAAAAATTAAACGTCAAAACATATTCACGTGCGCGGTGCTTTGCATTTTATTTAAAAAAAGATAAATTAAACAATTAATGAGTAAACATGGGTAAACGTAAATACGACAGTGAAAAAGACCAGTCGCGTAAAAGGGCCAAGCAGAATAAATCTGAAGATGTTGAAAATGTGGATGAAGAACAACCTCAAAATGAAGTTGTGGAGACCGAAAATAAACAAGTTTTTGTATCGAAAAAGGATAGTTTTGATGTTAAATATTTCCGAAAAGAGCTAGCAGTTAAGCAGGGCCAGACAATGGGTAAGTTTCAAGTTCTATATTACTGAGAACATGAAAGGAATTGTACTTCCAAGTATAGGTCTTTTCAAAATAAAATATATGCTTCATCTGCCTAGCCTTTTCCCAACTATTTTGGGGTCGGCTTCCAGTCTAACCGGATGCAGCTGAATACCAGTATTTTACATGGAGCGAATGCCTATTTGACTGCCACAACCCAGTTAGTACTGGGTAATACAATACCCCTTGGTAAGACTGATTGTCAGACTTTCGGGTCACTGACTACCTGTAACGACTGTCAAAGATCTACAATTGGCAGCCGTGACCAACGGCTTAACATGCTTTCCGAGGCACGGAGGAAACTCGGTATGTATGGGTGGTCACCCATCGACCCAACCCAGACAAGCGTGGCTTAGCCTGACGATCGACCCAAGCGGCTGTTATTATTTAGCCACAAGCTCCTCAATATAATATAATATATGCTTACATGTGTAAAATAATGTAATGTGACACTGTATTTATCTATCTTGGTATCTCATCTTTAGTTGTTAACACAAATGATCCTCGAGAATTTACCAATTTTAGTTGCATAAAGTGGTTATTCATAGAGAAAATACATTAATTTAATTTGTTATTATACAGACCAAATTTTTACTTTACAGCGCTCACACAATTCTTGCAAGTCTGCCTGAACCCTGACAGTCCTGCTGACTACTTGCTGGAGTACCTCAAATGTGGTGGCAACTCCCATGAAATACTTCGGCAGATTACTGCGGAGAGTAAGAAAAACCTCACACTAGCCACACCGGTCTTTCACATCTTCCACCTTATTATTGTAAAAGTGCAGTCATCCCTGCCCCATATGATTACAATAACAGAGGAGGCATGTCGGTACTTCCTCAACACGTTCATGTCTACTATTGAGATCATGATCAGTGAGAGCTCTGGTCCTCGGCACAGGAAAGTAGTCCTTAAACTACTAACTTCAATGGTCACATTAAATTCTGATTTAGGAGTTGAAGTATTAAACCAGGCACCATTAACTCCCAAACATTTGCAGCATGTCGTAGAGAAGCCTAACTTCAAAGAAAAAGATAATGTGAGGACTTCATTTGTTCACTTTATGACTTCATTCTTGATAGAAGGTCACCTGCCTTTGATCAAAGCTCTGCTGGAGAAGCAAGGTCTGCTTGCCCTCGTAATTCCAGGATTGATCAATGATGAACCAGAGGCAGTGTTAATATTTTTGAACATTTTGAAAAAGAATGTTGTGGTTAATGCATTGATTTCAAAGAGCCTTAAGTTGAAGACTTTCAGTCATCAAGTCCTGCACAATTTGTTTAAAGTGTTCTCATGGAAAGGGCCCCCAGAGATGAGCCAGGAAGTGAGAAACGAACTGCGACCTGAAGTCATGAATCTACTGAGTGAAATCATTTTAACTTTGTTTACATCACACAAAACAGGTCTTTACTTCTTAGACAATTCTTTAGGAACTGTTGATGCAAACAAGAATCAAAATCTGTACAAAGCACTGCTCACATTGAAGAGACCCTGGGAGAATGACCATGAGAGAGAAGTTATCTTGAACATTATCTACAAGTGTCCTGATCTCCACCGGGCTATATTTAGTGTGATGGAACATAGCTTTGAACCGCAACATTCTCCAATATGGGAGAGAACTACAGATTTTACTATAAAGCTGCTGAATAAACTAAAACCAGAGGACATGGTAGCAAGAATGACTCATCTCAATCCTGTACAAATTGCAAACTTTGTCAGATTCATAACTTTACCAGTCCCATTACTAAAGTTCATCAACATCAATCTAGGGAAAGACCAAACAGTGTCTTTATACTGTGTTAAGGTTCTAGTAAAAATGTTGCAGTCTCTAAAAAGGTATTTACAGATTTTGGAAACCAAAGAATCAGCACAGATTGCTGATTTGCAAAACAAGCTGGAGTATTTCATTCCTAAGCATTTGCCGACTCCGGCTGCCATAGTGTCATTGATAGAAAATGTGACATCAGGTAAAACTGAGGTTGAGACTAGTAAGGATTATAGACTTCCTAAAATAAATGACACAGATGCTTTAATATCTCTTGTTGATTTACTTCTGCTCTACAATGATATCCATCCAGCATATTTTGAAACTTTAGAAGGAAGTATAGATATGAAAAAGATACTTGATTTCTCTAAAACATTGGACACTGGTCATGTAGCTCTGTTGAAATTCAAAGTTGTATCTCTCTGGCTGACACTGGATGGCTCTGCCATATCTCTAAAGAATCCGATGTTCAAAGAGCTTTTCCTAATCATGTTAGATGTATATATGAGTGATGACGACAATACTTGGGTCGAAGCTAAGGATACTTTGCGCATTTTCTTCAAAAACACATCAATATTTGAAGGAGATGAAGACGAAATACATTTAATATTGTACACCTTGAGAAATGCTAAAGTAAACCCTTCCTCAATAATAAGCGATATTGTAGAATATGTATTAGAAAACATTACAGACCTAACAGAGTATGTAAGGAATCAGTTAGTACACTTCGAAATATCTTCAGAAAACACAGAGGATAGTTTGAAAAAGCTGTTCAATGACCTGCTGGAAAATAAGAACACAGAAGATAATCTGTTTCTGGAAAGTAAGATGCCGTCGCCTTTCATAGTAGGATGCATGCAGTACTTGCAGGCACACAAGGATGCCAAGAAGAATCTGAAACATTTCCTGTCCCTATACATCGCTAATTTACTTCACAGCAACTATACCCCTGAGTTGACCGAAGTATTAATAGGAGATTGTAAACTAGATGCTAGGAATTATGTCGGCAGTTGGATTGGACAGCCAGTTCCAATCTCGGACACTATTGTAGGTCAAGATAATGTCATAAAAGTGATATCAAATTCTATAATCGACAACGAACATGTTTCTTTGAAGGACATGTTCACCTTTTTGGAAGAGGTGACAGAAGACGGTGACTTTACAATTAATAATGTCCAATACAAAATAGATACTACAAAGATAGTAGACAGTTCAGAAATATTGATATGGGCTAAATATCTGATATTTTGCACAATAAGGCTGACAAATATGGGACAGTTGAATGAAGAACAACAGAAAAGAATAACGGAATACTTCCAATGCATTATCGAAATCGGTAAGAAGCATCTCTGGGTGGATGTGTGTCGGACGATAATTTTGACGCTGTTCAAAAACCCACAGTTTTTAAAGATTTATAAACCTCTTAATCTGGGCAAAGACACATCAAGCTTACACGCAACAGAATTTCTCTTGCAAGTGTTAACGCAGCACAAAGACATTATAAAATATTTAAATAACAAACATAAACTTTTAAAATCTTATCAGCAAAAGAATTATAACGAGATTGTGAAAGCGTTCATCAAAATCAATAAGAGGAAGAATGTAGATAGCCAATATACGATCCACGTTTTAGAAGTAGTAGGATTGTCCAGTGAAGATGACGTGAGGTTGTTCAATCTTATTTTTAGTGCGGCTACAGATGCCTGCTTGAGAGATGATAAAGAACCAAGTTTAGTGCTAGAGTTACTAAGATACTTGATAGAAAAGTATTCCGAAACAATCAGCTATGAGCTACAACCTAATGTGTTAAAAAAGAGTATCGCCTTGTACACGAATTTGCTTTCAAATAGAGATGTGAATCCTAATCTAACAAACTTGGAAACTGCATTAACGAAATACTTTGAAAATAAGCCACACCAAGCATTACGCGTATCCGATGATGATTTCAAAAAGTTCTTTTACGTCAACAACATAAGGAAGTCTACCGCTAACCTTGCAGCGGTGTTACTAAAGTTTAATGTAAAATTTTGCAACATTTTCAAAGAAGAAATTGCCAAACCCGAGATATTAACCCAAAGAGAAATAACGTTGCCTTTGGGCAATGCCGTTGTAAACCACAATCAATTCTTACTTGATAATAAGGAGTTCTTAGCAACTGTGTATAATGAATATAAGTCTAATATTATAAAAATGTTGGAAAAGCCTCATAAGGCTGGACAAATCTATGTTACATGTTGGCAATTTATTAGAAAGTTGGTAATAGAATGCATGGACCTGCAAGACTGTCTAAAATTGTTCAATAAAATTCACAAATTCGAAGCTGTAGAGTGCAGCCATATACAAATATTTCAAAGTATATTTCTGAAGATATGTGAAAATGTTGCTAAAAAGGATCACCTTATCAACTATTTCTTGTCCATGTTGAATTTGACAACTATAGCTTTGAAAGAAACAAAGGTTGATGCGATTAATGAGATTGTGAACAGCATGCATACCGTTGTTCAAGTTTGTAAAGTGGTTGAAGGGTTAGAGACGCAACAGAAAGATGATTTCAAGAAAATGATCGAGAGTGCAATATGGCAGAACTTTTGTAAGGCAACGTTAAAAGATTCTTTAAAAGTAAAAACGGCTGATCAGGGGTACACCATAGGACCTAAACTTCTCGCGTTGCTCACGGAGTTGGTCAAACTGTTGTATTTTGACGGCCACGACGATATAACTACATTATTTGACATGGTGACTTCGCATTCAGAATTTTTGAATGTTATGCTCAGTCTTTACAGCTCTGATATTAAATCTAGGCTGATCGAATTTTTATACACGCTAATATTGAAGAACAAATCTGTTATGAAAACGCAACATATTCCTGTGTACTTGAGCGCATATCATGCCACGAGAAGTCCTTGCGACAGGCTTATTGTTGCTATTTTACATTTCTATGAAACGAATGGTCAGCCAGTCAACGAATACAAACCTTACGTCTGGGGTGATTCAGCTGCTAACTATTACGCTGTCCGCAAGAACAGGTCGTCATCCTTGTGGTCCCACCCAACGCCCAATCAAGTTCTGAATTTATTTGACAAAGAAGTTATTGAGCGAACCGTGAGAAACTTCCCTGTTAACCAGAAATTCGAATACCATTATGAATTAAATCCAAATATTGGAGTTGCGAGTGAAGTAACGGATTCAGTTAGATCTGTGTTAAACGAGATGTTTGAAGATGGAGTGTTGAAGCCTTGCGCGACGAAGGATGGTGAGGGAGCTGTGAGAAATTTGACAGTAAAAGCCAAATATGAAGGTATAATATCTCAGTTTATTGGAGGGGATTTGCTGCATACGTCGAATGTAGACCCAGATGAAGGGATATACGATCCTGTGTTCGTGTTTCCGTTGCTGAGTCACTTATTGGCGCCAGGGTCAGTGGCCTCGTGCTTCAAGATGCTGAGGAGTGGGCTTCTGTCGGTGCCGGTGATGGCTCTCAGCTCGCACTGCCCCACCATGCGTGCGGCGGCTTACCACGTGCTGCATCGATTCTGTATGCTGCTGGAGACTGAAACGTAAGTTCTTTGGATATTTGTATGCCATAGATTTTGATATAGAGATGTATGATTTAGACATATACCGTACCAATTTAAAAAAAAATGGAGCTTGTGTCTTCTCAGTCCTATTAAGTTTTGGTTTTCTTTATAATATTTATTCTCCCATTTAATTTCAGTCTCTGACTATTAGTTTATGACAACATAACAGTGTGCTTAGTGCTAATGAATTATATTTCTTTCCAGACGACACAAAAACGACAAGTTATTCCTGTCAGACTTCATCAACACGTTGCGTCGCAGTCTGACATCCGCCATCACAAGCTTCGAACACTTCGATGGCACAGAAATGAAGAACCCCAAACTGCCAGCGATTGATGCTCTGTACCTCGCTAGAGCTCTCATGGTGTCCACTGCACCCCACGACCCCTTATACAAACCAGTCAATAATTTCCTTATAGCCAAGGATTACGTCGACTGCACCCTGGTTCCTGACTTCCTCAGCCTCTTCCACGACAGTGACGTCGAATCTATCGACAGAAGACTCTGGATCCTTGATATCATTAAGGATGGGTCAAAAACCATGACAGATATAGATGTTGTGTTCAAAACGATGTGCCTAAAAATGATTATGGATTTCTATTCGTCAGTTTTGAGTGATAGAAAGGTTAAAGAAAGAATTTTAGTCGTAATGAGCTCAATAGTAGCTGTACCGAGAGCTTTTGAGATATTAGTTGAAGGGTACGGGCTGCTGTCATGGCTGCATTCAGTTGTGCGACAGACAAATGATAAACTGTTAATCAGAGGAGTTTTTGGACTCATCCAGAATATGATATATAGTATGAATATCGCTGCCTTCTCCAGAAATATAGCAGCCAAGAATGGCAAAGTCAATGAGTTCATTGAATTGAGAACTAACAAAGATGTGGAACAAGAAATTTTAGTGATACTCTACGATTTACTGAAACATTTAGATGATTTACAAGTTGAGGACGCGGCTGATTATGTGAAGATATGTAGGCTTATGTCAAAGAGAACTGTAAAGAGTTTATCTAAGAAACAAATGTTGAGTTTAGTGAATAAAGTGGGTATTTGGTTAAAAGATAGCGAAGTGATACGGTTGCTATCGAAAGCGTTACTTGCTAACGATTCTCTTATATTAAAGAGTCGAAACATGGGCGTTAGTTTCGACTGTGAACATAAAACAAGTTTAGTGAACACATTGACAGAAGTTGTACAATTGTATGTTTTTTAAGAGGTAATTGTTTTGTTTTGTTAGACGTTATTAATAAATGTAGAAATAATAAAAAATATGGTCATTTATTTTACTTTAAAAACGTTGAAAGGGAATGAAAGCTGTGGGGATGTTACAGGCCGCTTTGGCATGCTTATGATATTTTCCCGCAAGCTTCCACCTTTAAAATCAGTAAAAACATAACACTTCTTTTTTTGGGCAGTCTTGTAAAAAGCAGATAATTCTGAATCTGAAAAAGACTAGCTAGAAGATAGGCAAGTAGATGTGTGTTGGTCTATATGTCGCCATTGCGTGACACGATGTTTATAGCTGCCATTTGACACCACGCACGTCGCATGTGCAAGCTCTTACACATCGCGTCTTATCAGATCGCTGATGCTGATTCACTGCAACATCCCCTAAGTGATGGCCGGCATTAGACTGATTTACGCCTATACTTTTATTAGTTTGTTGACTAATTGAGGCGAGCTTTGATGTTAATCTCACGATATTTACTATGTTTATCTCCTGTACTCAGTCGGGCTACTGCATATTAAATGGCAAAAACTTCAACAAAAGGCGATCAAAACATTTCCTTCTGTTCATTCAAAATGACTATTTGTTATTAGAAACTGACTTCAATCGGCATATTAGTACAAATACATACTTACATAAATTCACGCCTCTTTTTCCATAGGGTAGGCAGAAGTTACAAAACGAATAGGCCATCCACCTGATACGATCCCTACATCCCTACACTGCAGGTAGGTAATAGGTTTAATTTAAATTTTTAAATGCTTCAAACCAAATGTATACCGCACTTTAAAAGGCTGCTTGTTGGAAGGGTAATAAAATACAGCACTTTGTTAATTACCAACACCATTTACAGAGGATGATTTCTTCAGATAGGTAGAGAACTAAAATAGGTACTCTACCACATCTGTCGACAAAAGTTTTCGTTTTTTCTGTCTACGAAAGATAGATTACTTAGCTGTCTTCAAGCAAACGAGAGCCCGTAGGCCCGTAGGTAATCAATATAAGAACCGTCACGTAATAACTTTTCCAATTAACAGCTGGTATAGATAAGTGGACGTGTAATGTATCTTGCGATATCGGCCGCGAGTCGACGCGGTGATTTTCTTGTCCTGTGCGCGCACTAGACACTTGTATGAGAGCGCTCGGGAACAGGACAAGTTGATTCTGTGCGCCGGACAACGCCATCTAATTATAATTGTATTTAAATTTGTTGCCGTGTTATTTATGGGTTGAGTCGGTTTGTTTATTTTCCGTTTATGTACGATTATTTACAAGGCATGCTGCTTTGGGGTTACCGAACTTTGGGAAGGTTGGGAAATACTACAATGATGGACGTGAGTTCGACTTGGCAAACGTGTTCAGTTTGCCTTAAAGTCACGACTTACCGAAACCTCTGCTGTATAGGTATGGGCCTGCATGGTTATTTTGGCTCGTGGCAGTAATCGGAAGTCATCGCCATCTTGTAGACAATTCACAAATGTTTACCAACAGCATTCTTCTGATAATGTCATCCAAGCACCAAAACCATGCTGCATTGTAATAGATAGGCAACCTACTCTCCTAAGTTGTAGGTACATCATCCAACCCAATAATTTTAACATAAATGAGGTCAATTCCCTTGCTTAGTAACGACCTTGCCAGAATTTTATAATGATTTCAATCACCATCTAAAAACGAATTTGCATATCACGTCATCTAATTAGGATCACAATGTACAATTCAGTTCACGTGCAAGTATACAGCATGTATTCAAAAGCATTTTAACTAAAGCCATTTTTTTATCAAGCAATATTTGCTAGGTCGTTCATCCATGACCAATTCTAGTGGTCAAGTTTATAGCCTTCTCGGGATGGATAGAAAGAGCCTCAACGTGCGACGAAGATTAAGGAACACGTAGGTAAATTCGAAATCTGAACATCATGACATAAACTGTAGGTTCGCTCCGCTGTAGCTTCTGTAGCTTTACCAATATTTCTTATATACGTGCCCCAGATAAGTTATTTTTGATAATTATAGCCCATAGGTAGCGTTTTCTCTTAATTATTAGATCTTGTAGGTATTTTTTCCGCACTGCATTGTCTATCCGCATAAATAAATCCATTCGCACGGTGTGTTTAAGAACTCCCTGTATACTTCGCGACATGACCGATCTTTGTGCCTCATTTAGTAGTTCCCACGGGGTCGCCTCCTATTTATGCATTGTTACATATACCCACTGATGTTACTGCTATGCGTCGGAATGCGAGTTTTATGTCAGTTTAGGTGCGGTTTTGATCTTAAATGTACCAGAACCTATAGGTTTTTGCAGTATTTTATGGGTATGTGTATGATTTTATGTGTCGAATGGGTACGGGGTCAGTGTTGAATGTAGGTAAAATAAATATACCCAAATTTATTTTACATAGGCATGATACTTGGTTTTTCTATGAGAAGGTACCAAGAACTGTAAAAAAACTGGAGAAAACCCAGAATGCTCCCTAAAATATCGGTAGGTAAAAGGGCAATAAGAACGTTATTTACTTTTCTGCACAAGCATGTGTGGGCTTCAGTCATTGCCATCAATGGCTTACAACTGGACTTCATTATTCATTCCAAGTAGATATAATAAACGAGCAAGGATTGCTCAACCCTCTACTGACATATCTGCACTAATCCGAGCATTAGATGGTATTTTAAACCTACCAAACCTGATCAATGGTTCTGTTTGACCGCCTGTCGGATTAGCATCACTTGCCGCGTTGTCAGGTTGAAAAGGTTTAAGATATGGATGTAGAAACTGGCATTTACACCTGCGAGTGTGAATTATAGTAGACTTAAGATTTAAAGAAAAAAATAAATAGAATAGGTGCGGAACGTTATAGCAAAGTAAACTCTTTATTTTTGTCAATTTGAATACATTTTCAGGGCTTTCATTGAAGTCTACATAATTTATCACACCTTTAACATAACCTTCCAGGAAAAAACACCATATTATATAATAATATAAACCGACCATGATCGTGGTTCTGGTAAATATCATTAAACGAACAGCGTTATCATCGTGAATCTATGAACACATTGTATTATACATATGTATTAGAGTGAGACGTGCAAAGGCTCAAAGTGAATAGATAATAATTATATCCATGCTCATAAGTATACATTTGCGCATATGCAAAGCATAGGTTTCATCGGTACAAGGTAGGTTGACTACAAGGGCGTATAACGTTGACACACCAATTTTAAAATGTTGTTAATACTTTTGCGTCGCTTATGCATCATATCGTCAAAAATGCGTCGTCTACCTATCTTGTTAGATGATTGAAGTCACATCTAGGTATCTAGATGTGCTGCACCCTAGGCCGCATGACCACTTCACATCAGCCGAGTTGCGGCCAAACGTAAGCCTATTTAGTATTAAAAAAACCGGTCAAGTGCGAGTTGGACTCGCGCACCGAGGGTTCCGTACAAACCTGTGGGTATATAACTTTTTTTTATATTTTATGACGAAACTAAAAATTTACGGTTTTCGTAATTTTTCCTATATCTGTACTATAAGACGTGACTTCGTACAAAATTTCAAGATTCTAAGTTCACGGGAAGTACCCTGTAGGTTTTGATTCCCGTGCGAGTTTCGAAAATTTGCGGAAATTTGCGGCCTAAGTGGCTGTATCTTTTGATTGCGTTGACTTAGAAGGTTGATTTTACAGCTTCCAGGGACAGTAGAACTAAGTATCATATAGAAATTTCAGTTTGATACCTCCACGCGTTCCTGAGAAAAACGGTCTTGACAGACGGACGGACGGACGGACGGACGGACGGACAACAAAGTGATCTTATAAGGGTTCCGTTTTTTCCTTTTGAGGTACGGAACCCTAAAAAAGATCGGGATGTGCTGTTTCTGGCCCAATACTTGCGATGGGTGAAATAGATTACCTGGGCACCATACAGAGGCCTCGGTGCTGCTATTTCAAGTTTCAAAACGAATGAGCGGTGCGCCGCTGCAAAGGGTCTTTATTTTCAATTAGACAGATACAAATCTCATTCATGGTCACACTACATCTTCATCCCTGATTCGCTTCTCATTAGTTCCTTTGTGCATCAGATGGACGGCGGCCATTTTCCAAGATGGCAGCCCTCTTATTTTGCCGCCAATACCCATGTTAACGTCGAACGCACAATATCGTGCTGATCTTACAATTATTTTATTTATCGGCAAAAAAACTTTTTTGCTGTGTTTTTTTTGGAAGTCGGTTTTTTTTTTGCAAAAAAGTTTTTATTTTACACTTTTTATTTATCGTATTACACACAAATCCTTGTCAAGTATCAATTTCGCAATTTCTTTTACTTGGATGACATTTTTTCCAGTTATTTTGATTTCAAAACCAAACTGCTGAACCGATTTTGATGAAATTTCTATGGGACCAATCGGGAAGTAAATCCATTCAGATAAAAGAATAATTTTTCAAATCGGTTCATAAATGACGGAGATATGAGGTAACAAACACAAAAAAAAAAACATACAACCGAATTGAGAACCTCCTCCTTTTTTTGAAGTCGGTTAAAAAGTACCTATAATAGACGGTATCTTTCACTGTATATTGTGTGGAATTATTACATTTTAGCTTTGTTGTTGATGGGGAAAGTCTTAACTTCCTAACGAATGTTTAGCAGCATCGTTACCCATTTATTCAAATGTGCCGTGATTTCCAAGTTAATCTGTAGTTACTTGCTAGGTTTGGTTCCGATTCATAACCGCAAAAATGAAATAAACTTAATTAATTATTATGTACTAACTAAAACATTTGCATTATTTGCAAATGTGGTTTTATTCAAGGTGAATGTTTCAAGTGGGCGTGGATCGCCAAATCCGAAACTATGAGGAATAGCGAAAAATACTCAAAGGAGTCATTGGATTTTTGAAAAATCAATAGCCAGGAATCGAACACGTTGATTTTGATAAAAAAACACTGTGTTCACAGTTTCACACACACCATTTGATAGCGTCGCTATTAAGGATCAAATAAAAACGCGGCATAAAAACTCTGACACCAGGTTAGGCACTAACCACACGATAAAGAAGAAAGAAGAATCAAATTCTGGGAAGTAATGATGTACGGCATACTAAAGGTAAATTGTATAACTACAAATCTGTGGTATAACGCGAAAGTGTTTACACGAATTGTCATTTCTTAACTAACTAATTAATTGAACAAAGCACTGCTTACCTATACTATTAATTAAGTGGAGCAAAACTTTGTACTTACAAAGTTTTGCAAAGGGTTTTTTTTTATAATATATATTTTTACTAGATTTCCAATATGGACGCGGACGGACTTTTAGCTAGATTACTACGCATGAATAATCGCAACCTCTCAAGTAATGAGTGATCTGATTGGCTGTTACGCAGCGTGGTCTTAAAATAAAGAACCTGTCGCTCAACGTTGAAGGCAACGTAATGGCTTCAAACACTAGCTCGCATTTAATTTACAATCCCTTTCAATATGAAATAACTTGTCAGAGCAGTTGTAAAGGTTCCTGGCTTTGAGGTGCATGCGAACAAGCTCCGGTAATCGACAGCGTGGAGTTTGTAAGAGTAAGTATATTTTGTGGCTTTATCATCGTGTAGAAAATGTTAGGTAATGTTAGGTATTAGAAGTGGTATTTAATTAGTGGTCTATCTAGGGTCTAACAATTCAAACACGAAATATTTTCAGAGATCATCTAACTGCTCTAACGAAGCGATTTTTAAGAATACAAATTGATTTTTACAATTGGTAATAATTTAACACCCATTACGCTAGCTCCATTAATCTAGCGTAATGGATGTTGAAAAATAAGGAGCCAGTATATTCAAGTAAAAAAAAATGCTTTGATAATATTTTTTTTCATTGAAATGGCTTCGTTATAGCCGTTAGATGATTCTCTGAAATTATTTCGTGTATTAATACTTAGTTAGACTTTATATAGTTTACCTTCCTACTTCCGCATGCTTTTGACTCCATCTCAATATTCAATCGCTGAGGCATATTTCTTTTCCTGTACAATTTCAAGGAAGGTACTCTTGTTTATTTTGTTGAGGGTTGCCTTTCAGTTCAATTCCCACAGTTGGAAAAATAAATCCTGAGATACTTAACTCTCTTTTCCTCATTTATCTGCACGTTAAGCCAGACACCGTCTACATGTTACGTAGGTACCTGAACTAAACTGAATTCCTACAAAGACTACAAATTTTCTAGAGATCTCGTTTGACGTGTACAACTTTATACTAACGACCAATTTGTTAGTTGATCTGTCACGTCACCGTCTAGATATCTTTGTAAAGCGTCGCTCCTACCCACCTCCCACATTTTGCGATAGGCCGGTTTTATCATTGGTTGGAAATATTCAGCTTATCTAGTTTGCGAAATTATGCATAAGAGCTACTTGAATTAAAACGAGCCTCGTCCAAATACATCCTTGTTCCTTGCTGATCTTGTCCCTAGTACATGGGACTTAAACATAACTGGCGAAATGTGGGTAAGCCATCAGGTAGTAGGTACCTCTGCCTAACCCTTCATAACATACATAACATAACATCACGCCTATAATCCCCATTACCAGGCGTGATGTTATGTTATGTACATATGTTATGTTGTCCAAATATGAAGACTAGATGAAAATGATACGAGCCATTAGCGAAGCGATTCATGTAGATTGTAGTGAATAGCGAGTACAAAACAGTTTCTTCGGTTTTCCTTGCCTCGTCCATTCTCTCAACCAATGTTATTGTAGAACTCAGTAAGAAATCAAATGTCATGCTTTCTGTTTTCATTCTGAACCGAAAGATTTAAAAGGGAAAGCGTAGCGTTTTCTTTTTCTTTTATTTTCCTTATAGCTTATACATAGTATCAAACTAAGGCGCTTCCCGCTGTCTGTCTGTCTGTATGCTTAGATCTTTCAAACTACGAAACAGATTTTGATGCGGTTATTTTTTAATTTCAAGAGTAAGGTTTATATGCATAATACATGCATATTATAGCAGAGAAAACATTAGCACCTATCTACATTGCAACCGTGCGAAGCCGGGGCGGGTCGCTAGTAGCCTATATGCCTTGCAATTTTTCTACCCTGAAATATCTTGCTTTTTGAATTTACGTTTACCAGCTTGCTTTAATATAACATCAGCCTACGAATTAATCGCGTCAGTTAGCTTTAAAGTATCAAACTTAATGTGATCTAATTACGTAACTCTGTATGACTTAATAACCGCCCGCGACTTATTGCTATGTATTTTATTAACAGCTTTAATGCGTGTGGTCTCTTGTAAATGCAGTATAATTATTCCTTAGGTGCTCGGTTAGTTAAGGACACTATACGGGGTCAAATATAACTAGCTAGTGGAACTCAACATACGTGATGGGCAGGATATAAAAAACAAGCGGTAATTGACCTAAAAAGTATATTGGCGTTTTTTTTTTGTTTTATGATTGTTGGACTTTTAGACCGATCATCACACACATACCCATCGAGTTACGCTAGCTAATTAAATTTTACATTATACAGGATCCTGCAATCGTACACAATTTTATGATTAATCATAGTAATTGCGTTCAGGTAACAAAAACAAACACCTATTGAGTCATTGTTATGCCTTTCCACTATCTCGTAACCAAGGCAACGCAAAGGAATGCAATGCGCCCATTAACTAACAGTCATTGATCTCCGCATTAAACTCTTAATAAACACAATGAACAACAATAAAAACTTCAGGGAAAAGCGCTTGAGAAACACGAAAAGCTGCATTTTTTGCAGTCCTATCAAGTTCTGAAGAATACAGTGCCTGTCTCTTTCTACATTACTTTAATTTCCACAAGTCGGAAAGGGACAGCACATTTCGCCGGTGCAAAGTCTCGCGGTTGTATTCCCGCGGTGTTCGCCGGAGACGCACGAACGCTCACGAATGTAAAAAAAAAAATCGTTATTATTTTGTTATCGGTTTTCAAAATGTCACGTATAGTTTTTAGGTTACATAAAAAATAAACAGTGTCCGTGGTTGTGGTAACAGTGAGGTGCGATGGTGTGAAATTAATTTTTGACCGTGATAGTGGCTGGACAGAACGTTGAAGTAAGTTTTGAGATTTTTTTTAATGTACCTAACCCCTTATTAATAAACGCCGATTAAAACTAACCTCAATGGCGATAGGCTCGCCCCCTATTCCATGGGACACAAACATAACTAGCGAAATGTGGGTACACCTCTACCTAACCTTCGGGGATTACATGCGTTATGTATGTATATAAAACTAAGTTCAGATTATCCATATGTGTAAAATCAGTCAAGTTTAAGTTACTTAGGGTTAAGTTTTTATAACTTTTACTTTGCGCTTAGGTTTTAATGTAGAGCTATTAATTTAGGTACTATGCACTGCTCGAAAAGTACTGAAACACTAAATAATTAACATAATATAGTTCATTAGGCCTGAAAACGCCGTAAGGATAGATCCTGATGAAAATGAAATATAAATACACTTAAGCAGTTTTGTAAGAAAATGTTAAGCTGGTTAAAACTTTGAAGCATAGATAAGTTTTATACGTAAGTATACGGAGTTAAGGAGATAATTTCAAATACTTAACATTAAGAACTATAATTTACTTCTATCGTGACATGGGAAAATTATAGTACGTAATTTATACACGTTCAAAAAGATCTAGGAGAGAACTACGGTGCAATCTCTACAACTTTTCTTAATCTATTACCTATCTAGTCATAAAGTATAAGTAGGTATAGGATGGTCAGCTTATAGAGTTGAGAGGTTGACTGTCTCGTTGGTCGTAGGGGTCGCAAGCGCGACTTCTGAGCGTCAGGTCCTGGGTCGATTCCCGGGTCGGCAAAGTGTTATTGAGTTTTCCATCAAGAATTTCTCAGTAGTCCTTCTAGAGTATTTTTTTAATTATTATTTCTTTACAACATTCTGTACCTAGTATTTAAGTAATATGATCACTCATGAGTTGTTAATTTATTAATATAAATTAGTTTGTATACCTGTAAGTCTTGGGGGCCTGGTGACCCGTAACACTGGCATTGTATGCCTATTTCGGGCACCAGTCTCTCACAAATGTTCACTTTGTAAATTAGATTGAATAATTCCTGTTCACTGTAACGTTTGTGATGAACAAATAAACATAAACACATAGTAACAGCCACGGAGTCTGGATATGTGCCCGATTGATGGCAATAGGCTCGCCCCCTATTACATGGGACTTAAAGATAACCGGCGAAATGAGGGTGCACTATTAGATTCACCTCTGTTATGTTATGTCCTGTGAGAAGGGGTGAGCCATAATCCACCACTCGGGCCCAGTGCGGATGTCACATGTCTTCGAAATTTTGGTTCTAGGACAACCCTTTTTCCCCAAAAAAGTTTTTCTACAATTCAAATTACCTATTCAATTTTGAAAATCAAAAGAAGGCGCCTAAAACCGTTATGACGGAAGTTCAACTTACCCCAAGTCACATAGCTGGGGAAAGCCTAAAAAGCCTGGGGCACACGATCGATACAGACACCGGTAATGTCACGAAGGTCTGTGTAGGGCGCAAGTTGATCACGACGGTCTGTTTATAGCTTTATTTGCGCACAAAATATGAGATTGCACCTTAAATGGCGTCTTAAGGTTACGATCGTGATGTGTCAACGACTTTTTATTGTTTCAATCGAGTTTTGAGTCGGCCCGAGGGAAATAGTACCATGTTCTTAGCTTGAAGATTGAGTCCAGGCAAGGGGCGTTCATAATATTATCATCCTTAATTTCGCTAATAAGTACCGCTGGAAATCATGAACTGAATAGCCAAAAAGTAACCAGGGCCTTGGGAAAGGTTATTTCCGGCTGTTACTTTAGTACTTCCACTTGGCAAACCGAGCGCTAAACGTCTTCTGATTACGGAAAAAATTAAAGCTACCTAAGCGTCTGTATCTACCGTAGCGGAGGGTTGAAGTGATGCCTCGAACTGTCGCTAGGTTTGCTTTATTTTTATACCGCTTAGCTTCAACGCAAAACCTATTGGATCGCTGATTTTTGAACCAGATCTTTCTTCGCTACGGTGGACAAAAGCCCCTAGGCTGGCTTTAACCTTAAAAAAACTGGATCAATATCTATTAAAAATACTTTCTCCCGTTTGTCCTGCTTTCTATTCAGATAAGATCAACTTGTCATCTTGCAAATCTAGTCTGTTTACAAGTAACAGTTGGTATTCTAATAACTACCGCATGCAGCAGTCATTTTCACAATAACAGCCGCGGACGTGGTAACTGCCGCCTATTCGACGGCCATCAGTCCTGACCACCGCCCGAAGCCTTCGTCGTCGTGAATATAGACACTGTAACTGAGATTAGCTTTAAATAAGGTTGACTAAAGTAAGGTGGGAAATGCGGATGCTTTTAGCTTAGAACTTACCGTTTCAGCAAGCATTTGATAAATTGGATAATATGTTTCATGTGTATAGTGTAAACTGTAACGCAATTCTGTATAAAAATGAAAGATAAATAAACCTCCTTTTCTTACAGCTACTTTTACTTCGTTTCCAATTATTTCTCTCGAATTCGCAAGGCTCTTACACCCGTATCTATAAACAAGTCAAAATGTTTACTTGAGTAAATGTCATTTTTTTAAATACGATTTTTATTATTTAGTTTCGTAATTGCTTGAAGTTAGAACTGTAAACAGTTAGAATTTTTAGCTTTGGTTTCTTCGACGGTTCTTACTTCATCTAAATTCTTGTCTATTGCATAAAAAATGCATAAGTAATTACTTAAGCTCAAGTAATTACTTTAACTTGACTATAGATACGGGTGTATTATGTACGCCCACCCTCATGGTCCCGAGCCATATTAAAAAGAAAATTGGAGAGGTTTGGCTTAAGCTATTGTCATGCATCCCGTTTATCTTTATCAAATAACTGTCAGAATTACCTTTTATGCAGTATTATTGTACATCTGGCGACATATCTCTTATTTATCGGTATTCTTCTCAGAATAGTTTTAAACTTTTAACGACTTAATCTGGCTTTGCCTATAGGACTGGTGTGCCATCTTATGGTAATAAGTTCGAAGCTAGATGATCGCGGGAAATAAAACAGATGCGCTGTCATGGACGTCGTATATCAGCATTATTGAGACATCCATAGAGGTGGGCTTTACGTCGATTTGTAAAGATTAGCTCATGGATGGAGTCGTTTTTATCGTCTAAATATCGCGCGATTTGATTTATTTTTGGATTTACTTGAGTGTTCACACTTATCGATGTAGTATCGGTTTGAGCCGATCATGCATTTGGTTTGGCGCGGGTCGAATCGCGTCATTTGAACAGAAACGAGTCGAATGTCGTTTTTCACTTTTATTGCATGGGCATTAAACTCCTTAAACGCCTCAAGCAGATTCTAACGCGATAAATGTGGTCACTCCTTGAATCTGCAGCAGTTAAGTGCACTTCCGACTGCATACCTTAACTTACTACGAAATTCCTCGTTTGATTTATAATGCGTCTTCAAAAAGTTGCTTTTGTTCGTTTGTCTTTTCAGTATATGTCACATCAAATAACTTTTCACCCTATTTTAGATAATAAATTAATTTACTATTAGCATCTAAAGTATTAAACATTAAACATTATCTGTCCACGAGCGGTCGCATGTTCAGTTAAAACAAATGACTATGCGTGACGCAGCGCCGTGGTCCGACTCGTACAAAGTGGTACGGAGTGAGCCCGCGGCGCGAATTAGACGGATGCTGCGCTCCATCTCGTGAGTACCACAGTATCTCAGCTGTAGGGTTGTGTGCAAAGATAACATTAGAAAGCTAGTCGTGTATTTTCAGTCTATTTAATGCTCCCACACCATGTTGAAAATACAACAGCGCACTGTAAGGCTCGCCTAGTGTTCGTGAAAACGGACAATGCTCTTTGTTTCCATATAAAGGAATTATCTAACATGACCTAAGTATTTTCCGGTGTGACGTTTCATTTTTCATCTGCCAATCTTCATATTTGTACCGGTTGTGATATTGGCAAAACTGTGAACTCCCGCTCTTCATTATTCTCCTCTACTCTATTCATATCTAATCAATAATATTCACCATAGTAGCCAGGTTTTGTTGCGACTACGGATCAATAGGTCACGGGTTCAAGACTTACCTCGGTGAACTATTGTGAGCCCATTCTCAACACAAGACTAAATAACTTAGAGGTTCTTGAAATTACTTAGAGGCATTATCTCGCGAAAAAGCTACGATGATCATAGATTTAACACCGCTGACATTCTTTGAAAAATAAACTCACACCTTGTTTTCATGGGGGTAAGCAGAAATGACAGGTGCCACCTGCTACGATTCTTACACGTTCATATACGCACGCCACGTCGCCGTCGGTTGCGTAGTAGGTACTACGCACCTGACCTACATATCTGAAGAAGATTCTTATAGTTCGTAAAAGATTTCCATCTTCGTGACATCCCTGACATAACTTACACTGCAATGAAGACTTGCCAATGATCTCCGCGACGCCTTTAATAGGAACACATTTGTTTAGACGCAGAGATCATATTCTCAGATCCTCTTTTAAATAAGATCGAGGACGCAACACTTAGCTTACTTACTTGATCGTTGCTGTAGGTACCATTTTCTTAATAGTGTTCTATAAGTGATAAGTTGATGACTTAAATGGCTGACAAATGACAATTACACGTACTATTTTCATTCTGTTCAGCTGTCAGTCTTCTATAGAACTTAAATAAATAACACCATTATTTATTTAAGTTCTAAGCATTATGCAGAGGCTTCTAGTGAAAAAAAAAAAATTACATTAGTAAGCGAACATGGTCGCGAGGGCTCAAAGTGACACTCTTTCATATCATCGATAACGATAACAGCTATGCTCGCAAGGCGTCAAGACTGTTTAGCTGTACGTTCTTCGCTACCGAAAAGCTAATGTCAATTCTATTGTGAGTCCTTGTAGAAATACAAAACACTTTGAAAGCGATAGCCATAGCCTTCTTTAGGCCCTCTGGTAGTTGATTACTTTTTACATACCTAGTGGTATTCAATGTTAGTAAGTATTAAATCTGCCGACAAAACTCCAATTATACACCAAGCTTACAGCAATACAGCTAATAACACAAGCTCAGTGTTCACACCTGCATATTACCTGCGTATAAGCGCATAAGCTGGTATGGCGTTACAGAATGCGGCGGCGCGGCGGAGGGAAGACCGCGCATCGCCGCCGCGCCGCCGCGCCGCGTAACCAATACCGATGCATAAGTTACTGATACCGATGCGTTAGAGTTATTGATACCGAGGTGTTACCCGTTCACGTGTAACTTTGTTGCTATATAATTATCCGAGGTGCTTATTAAAGTCGTAGCATTGAGTAAGAACTAAGAATGCGTTATGTAGATCGGTGCCTATCGTTATTTGAGAAGAAAGCATTACGGTATTCATCATATTTCTGCCCTAGTCCCAATTTATAACGAAAAGTCGTAACATTATTTTTCTTCCAAACATCTGTTAAATGTTATGTTCGGGGGACCCCCTGTAACCAATCACCAGGATACTCAACTTCTTAAAACTATCATGAATATCATGATCATTTGCCTGCCCTTGTCCCATCATATTTGGGGTCGGCGCAACACCTTTCTTCTGCCATTCAAAAAATATATTTATTTAGTCAAAACCAGTACCTTAAACCCCACAAATTATGTTCCCCAAACATCTGAGTACCCACATCTCACCGCCCAGTACATAAAGGTGCATGCTTTACATACATCCTCCCATAAAAATCCCACGATTTCCCACAATATTGAACCAAAAACACGCATTAGTAGTGAAGTAATCCCAGAAGGCTTCATTAGTGAATACCGCGTGTGCTGCAACCGCGATATTTCACTTCCAAAGTTTTACGGTGGACTTGAACCATTAAGCGTATTATCGGCCGGTGTTGAGAGGCCGCGGCCGGTTGGTATTAAGAAATCATCGCGGATTATGATCTTAAAGCGAGCATTATTTTATAGTCCGTTTATAGCTCCTTAAACGAGTTCGAAGTTAGATGTCTGGGAAGAATGGAATTTAATACGTTTGTGTTTGTTTAAACAAAAACGTTACGACGTTTTTATTTTTATTTTATTTAAAACATTTCTACCAAGTTATGTACCTACCCACGTGAAGTGCGTCAATAATAATAGGTGGGTGATCCATCAGTTCCGTCACAAACACTTTCAAACTTTTCAGTTTTATGAAGAAAATTTATTCGATGCCTGATATCTTAAAACAGGATTATCACCAGCAGCTAATTTACTACTGTACTCCATACTTTAACTTCTGGTGCTAGAAACAAAGACCTAAACCTGCCTCTTAACCCACTTCGGAGCATTTTCACAACAATATAAATATAAACTACGGCATTACCACCTTCTGTGGGTACTGTTCTGTTAGTAATCTTCCGGAACAATGGAGACTGTAATGGCGGGTGTCATCCATCGATTACGGAGAAAGCCATTATTTGCTGCTAACCGTACTGTGCCGGCGTTCTACGTGAGAGATGAAAGCTATGTTATACTACGAGTATACTGAGGTAATGACTTACAAGAATTCGGTGTGACACAATCCGTCATTAAAGCCGCCAGTCTAGTTGATACTAGAGCACTGTTCTTCTATACGGAATAGATTAAAATTGTAACCGAATCACCAGCACACACTACGAAGAAAATATTATCAGTAGCAGCCTGCAATCGTTCGTGTACCTGGTGACGTACGTATATCGTTTTCCGTAGCCTGTAAATCCTCAGTGGACTGGCAACGAGTTAATTACGCTTTCTATATGCCTAAGGTACTAAAATATCGCACAGAGTATGTCCCTTCAAAGCGATGAATTGCCATTAATTCCATTTCGTCAGTGTATGGTCGACTCCACTGGACATAAGCCTCCCTAGAGCTGTCTTACAATTTTGGTGGACAACAAAGTATACACACAAGAAAGAGTACATATTGAATGCAACAAAGACTTTAGTATTGAGTATCGTATGCTCTATCTATACAAGGTAGAAAGGACACCATCGCTAAAACCGTTACCACATACATCGCTCTGAACCGTAATTCATCGTTATTTTTTTTTCAGCTGATCCGTACATTTTGACCGTGTAAGTATTACAGTTTTTTAAGAAACAGCTGTGAAAAATTTCTATGTGGGGGGGGGGGGGGGCATGGAAATGTTTTACAGCTGTTCAGCAGAATGTACACTTCTGTTCAAAATTTATGGCGGCTCGGAAGTTAGCTGCGAGTGACGGTCTGCGCATTATACAGTCAAGACGATGCGTCCTCTACACCCCGATGATATCTAAAATTGTATTCTGCGCAGCTTTACGTTAGATGTTCCGAGCAGCAATAATGTTTGAACCGTTAAACTTGCGCTAACCGTCACTCGCAGCTAACTTCCGAGCCACCATAAAGTTTGAACAGAACTATACTGAATACGTGGTAACTGTTTTAGCGTCGTAAATCTCCCCAGCGTACGCTTTATACTAACAATAATCTACAAAACAACTTCTGGCCCATGCGTGATGCGATAAGGCCCGCAGCCACTTATCATGCTATCGCGTTGCATTGCGTCGCGTCGCTCTACTTCATGTGTTACTCCTCGTAGGACGTTGGGAAATTGTTCAGAATGCGACGATTCTGTGTCAATAGATAGTTGAAATGAGGTAAATGGAAGTGGCTCTGTTAAGTCAGCAATTATAAGAACTTAAACAGTAAACGTTTATGTACAAAACAGGTGGCCATCGGAAAACTTGCTTTGCTCGGAGCAAAGAGAGCGATGAGAGCTTTCTTATAAAGCTGGTTATGAAGGGTTTTATGCGACAGTAAAACTTTACGTTAGTATCGTACAAGGCGCGAACCATGCATGCCTTCGGCAATTTGAAATAGCTTAAGCTTGTATTCTCGGTGGGGTAGGCAGCGGAATTAACCACATCTACTTTTTGTATTTCGTCATATTAGGTAGTAGGGACGGGTCTAAAAAACATATACAAGGTGTAACATTATAAACGCAAGACCTCTTGTGTGCTGTCTCGGACCATGAAACTGAACTACTTTAGTTCTACAAGAACTTGAAATTCGCAAAAAACAATGGCCTTTCTTTAAGAATTGAGGAATTGACTCTGAACAACATAATTATGTAAAGAAAGAAAGAAAAACGTTTCTTGGCACATGCCACAAGTACACAATATAAAAAAGCAAATTTAAAATAAAAATTAAAACTAACCAAGAAATATTGTGTGACGTAGCCGTGATGCGCCAAATAGGCCCAGTTCAGCAAAATGCCGGACAACTAGTGCCCGACGCTGGTTTTCAACTGAACCTATATCGTGAGTGTGCGGATGTCAATAGGTTTCAATAATTATAAATAAATATTTTGAAAGATATGATACTAACAAATAAAAATTAAATAAAATTATGGTAACGGCGGAATAACAACTACAAGTCTATTCAAATACCGGTATCAACCATTTTTAAACAGACCATCGCTAGTCCGTAGCATCACACTGCGCCGCGCCGCACGCAGCCGAGTGTGACGCACTAGTTACCGGCGACGGAATATAGCTTGTTCTACGGGTATTTTCATAAATATATATGATGAGCTGTGATCGGAATAGGTAGAGCTAATGTGCCTAAAGTTCAAGGAACAGAAACGAAAAGTGGAGACTTCCTTACGACAATTTTTTTCCCGGAATATTTGTTCCGAATGTCGGAACATTACTTAAGTAGAACTAAAATTAATAAAGTAATACCACTATCGAGTTAATTTACTGTTTCTGTTTAAAAAAAATGCACGATTTTTATTGTTTAAAAATCAAATCAAATCAAATCAAATCATTTATTTGTTAGAACATGGTCGGTATGTATATAACATGGTCTTGAGTTTATATTGATTGTATCATCATATTCTACCACATGGGCGTACAAATGTTAATTAATATTGGTGATCAATTATATAAAATAAAATAATAATGTTTTTAATAATTATAGCTAAACTTCAAAACGGAATGTTAGTTACAAATGAAAAAAATATAAATAATAATTGAATTAAATTAATATGTCAGTGTCATTTAAATAATCATTCAAATTATAATAGCATTTTTAACATAAAAAATCTTTAAATTGCTTCTTAAATCTAGCCAAATCTAACTCTCTAATGGATTTACTAATTTTATTATAAATTTGCGGGGCTCTGCAGAATATGCTTTTACGCATAAGAGCTGTCTTGGCTCTGCGTCCGCGTAGCATGTCATTTCGCCTGTTACGTTGTACAGTATCAGATAGATAGGAAAACAAATTTGGATTTAATCTTACAAATAAGGCAGTTTCATATATATACAAAGCTGGTAGTGTCAGGATTTTATGCTTCTTGAAATATGGTACACAACTGTCCGTCACCCGAAGCCCAAACATAGATCTTATGCAGCGCTTTTGCGCTTTAAACGCAGCTTCCCTATTTGTAGAGTTACCCCAAAATATGATGCCATATCTTAACACAGATGCAACAAGAGCATGATAGGCTGTGAGTAGTGCATCCGTGTTAACAATTGGGGCAAGTTTATATAGGGCATAGGATGAGCAACTTATTTTTTTGCATAATGTATCGATATGATTCTTCCAGTTAAGCTGTCTATCTATTATAAGTCCTAGGAATTTCGCACTGTCTACGTCATTAATAACGTTGTTTTGGAATGTCACCTCCATATTTGTACTAGGTTTTCTATGACCAAAGTGCATAATTTGAGTTTTACCTAGATTAATTTTTAAGTTTTGTTAAGCCAAGCGATTATTGCGATTAACACTTCATTTACATCAGCTTCGTATTGGTCAGGTTTATTACTAGCTACAGTTATCGTGCTATCATCAGCAAATAGGGTTATAGGGTAATTTATGGCTTTGGGCAAGTCATTAATATAGGCCCTGTGGTACGCCAAAGTAAACAGTACGTTCTTTGGATAGGTATGTAACTACTTCTTTCGTCTTTAAATTTAAGTCTGTTATGGCAGATTTTTGTTTTCTATTTGAGAGATAAGTCATTAATAAATCCAGAATATTACCTCTTATACCATAGGAGTATAGTTTCTTTTTTAGGATATTATGGTCAACATGGTCAAAAGCTTGTGTCATGTCACAGTATATAGCACAAACAGGTCTCTTATTATCAATATTAGTCATAATTGTATTCAAGAAGTCATAGATTGCCATATTTATCGTCTTATTTTTCCGAAAACCTTTTTGCTCGTTGCAGAGAATCATATGTTTTTCTAAATATGCATATAGCTCGTTATAAATATACTTCTCATATATTTTTGAGAAAATTGACAAAAGCGCAATAGGTCTATAGTTTTCCATTTGCTGTTTATCCCCTTTTTTGAAAACGGGTTTTACAATAGAAATCTTAAGACGATCAGGAAAAACACCATGACTGATGCATAAATTAAGTATATGACTCAGATGTACAGAAATTAGATCAGCAACATGTTTTATGATCTTTGTTGAAATCTCGTCATACCCTACGCTATTGGTGTTTTTTAGGCTTTTTATAATATTAAATATTTGCATTGGTTGACATGGTGCCATGAACATGGATTTTTGTTTGTTTAAAATGTGCGCAGTTGATTGTTTGCGTATCTCTGGTATTGTAAAAAATAAAGGTAATCTCCTTATCTTCGTTTGAACGCCATAAGTAAGTGCGGAAGCTAATTTAATTCATACCAGCTTTAATAGTTAGAACTAACAAGGTAAAAAAAAACTATTTGTAGGTTTTCATACCATTTAATCATTTTGTACAATTATTGGAACTAAACAGAAATCAACCTCAATAATTAAGATAGTTACCAATCGTAACGCTTAGTCAGAATATTATTTCCGTTGATGTTGAAAGTTGTTCCTTAATCTGAATCGATACAGTTTTCATCAGGAAAGAAGTTTTCTTTGTCATCGCTAGATTTATATTCTTCCGGAGACTTAAAATAAATTATGAACAGTTTTTCTATATTATCTATCTTCAAACGATTTCTTTTTGCACTTAAAATCCATTTATAGGTGGAGAAGGACCTTTCAACATCAACTGATGTTATAGGTACATATTTATAGTACGAAAATGATTCATTTTCATGGTCAAGTCCTTTTTCTATATTGTCACAAATGTCTTTTAATGCATATAGATCGGGATTTCTGTTTATGACGTTTTCTAATTTTATTTTAATTGGTTCAGACAAACACCAGAAGTAATTTTTTAAGTCCCCACTTTTCGTTTCTGTTCCTTGAACTTTAGGTACATTAGCTCTACCTATTCCGGTCACTGATGATGAGAGTTAGAAACGAGCATAATTATTACAAAAGTTAATTTAGAACGTCCAAAGTGATGAATAGTAATTTAAAAAACGCGAAGGAAGGTAAGTGTCTAAAATATTCGAGTTAATTGTCTGTTTGATCGGACTGACAAGACTGAGAAGTATTTCTTTTTGTAGTTGCACGGAAAGGGTTGCAAATGTTCGCCTACACTAAAGTTCTTGTATATGTTGATCAGCTGATCGCGTTTTACTATTTATGGTAAAACTAAAAATAAAACGTTATGGTGTATCCACACAGCACGGCGCGGAATGCGCCGGCGGCCCTGCCGGCCGGCCTAGCCGCCGGCATTCGCACAAAGCCGGCGTGGCCGCGGGGAAACACTTCGATCTCGGCTTTCGATGAGAGTGATGTGGTTTCATATTCTTTGATGGGGAATGCGTCATCACTGATGAAATAAAAAGGCACTGGCTGGCGTATTTCTTCCTTCTAATATTTGTAGTTGTGGTAAGTGTGCAGATTCATCTTGTATCATTTGAAACAAACTAGTGTTACGTAGAATTCCACTATCAAATATGCGCCCTTGGCAACCGATATCTACGTATAAAAAATTACAATTCGCATCAACCACGGCAAGCAAAACAATATTGAAATATGACTTGTACGCTTTACAAGGCTTTTTGGCGGCTTTGCTTGTGGTCAAGCCGCCGGTGGTGCCGCCGGGCTGCGTGGATCCACCATTATGAATTTCCAAAAGTGACACCACACTTTCCACACGAGTGGTCTTGTGATTATTACGTTCAAATTTGTAGAACTACCACATTCACATTTCATTTCAAATGCAGATCCAATGAGAGCAAGGCAGTGTAAACCACCATAGTCTATGTTCCGTAACACTTATAACATGGACAGCTCCTGGACCCGTTGTACTGATCGCATTGCCTTTTATTGGTGAAATTGGCCCTGAAACAGATTAATTCCATTCTACTTTCTTTCCAACATCGTGATTGGTCGAACTGATGAGGAAGGGCGGAAGGTTACGGCGTGCGTCGCGAATTTATTACCGGTATGACATCGGTACCGCTCAGTACCGCTCGTGCTAATACGAGTGCCGATAAATTAACCGAGAATTGTGACAATCGGTGTTAACGGTGGCATTTTGAAATGCATGAGGAAAGGTTTCGGGAGGGCGGGACGTGTTGAAGTAGTAGGGGGACTCCCCCCTTTACTACCTCAACATTTCACATTCCAGGTTGCAAAACGTGCACTGCTTGGATCACTGTTGATATTGGAAACTGAGGCGCTTATAGAGCGCTTATGGTTACCTAAGTGGGTACATATAATACGTAGCATGCTGTTCATCATTTTCCTGCATTAACTTACTTTAAAACTTTTATCGAAATTGTTTATTTTATTTATTTAATATTTATTTACTCAAACTACAATGGTCTATAGTGTTAATAACAAAATAACTTAACCTATGTTAGTACTTAATTACTAAAACAGAGCGAGTCCGGTTCGTAAGCGCCCACACTAGCGGGCTATCTGCCCGGGCGGCTATTGACTGCAGGATAGTGTTGGGACTGCCACGCAGTCTGCGGAGTAGCGAAGCAGATTTCTTACGCCACAGTGCATCAAAGCTGTCAGTGCGTGCGTCTGCAAACATTGCCGAGGCACTACAAAAGCGCGGCAATCGCAGCAATACCCTAAATGTGTTATTGTATTGGATACGCAGAGCATTGTAAGCCTTTTGGGTGTATGCGAACGTTTAGATATCCCATTCGGCGCTACAGTTCTGAAACATATCTATGCCCTCGTTTCAAAGCAAAAAGCCAGTCATTCTGTACCATTGTTTTTATGTTTCTCATGGGCTCTACGTATAGATGTAAGCTAGAATGATAGATGGTAAACTTGAACCAATATTTTGTTCAATTGCAGTCATTGTGGAGAACAGCCCTGGGGGTAGAGAAATAGCTCCCTAAGTTCCTATCCACTTAAAATAATGACTCCCTTAATTAATCGCCTCCTTTAACATTTATATTTTGACGGCACAATAAAATCAAAGCCGTCGGAACGATGACATTCTTTTGACTGATTCCATCATAAAAATCAGCAGTCTTGGTGTTTCGCGTTCTCGTACAAAAGGGCTGGCTGCCTCCCCGCGGTGAGCGAAGCGAATTTATCGTGAATTTATATTTGTTGTCGGTGCCGTGCAGTACCGCCCGCGAATATTTTAAATTATAAAACATAGCCCGTGTTTTATAACTGAGGTATTATGTAGGACGCTTAGTGTAATTAGGTTATCGTTTTACTTTTTTTATTTAACTGGGAACTGGGAACTTGGAACTTTTGTTTGATTTTTTTATTTTGGTGTCTAATCTGGAAATAATAAAGGGCTGGTAACAATGCTACGAGAAACATTCGTCGCGTGTATGGCATTGTTAGGAGGACGCTCTTTGGAAACAATTTGTGAAATTGGAATTCGCGTTGAAAAACAAAATGTTGCTTTAGTTTCGATTACCAAAGAACCATGCTACACTACACGATATTTATCTACAGGTGTCATAATTGGTTTATTATATGCCAGTATTATTGTTAGGTACTTAGATCATAGGACACATAACTTACAAAACGTAGACAAATGCCACGCTTCCAATGACCGTAAGGTTAAGGCCGGTCATTGCAATGGGTTGTCATTTAGTCATAAACTTAATTAAGATACCCAAATAAAGTCAATGGTTCCAAAAACAAAATTAAAATTGTCTTAATCCAAAAACTAGAAAGACTCATAGGTACAACATTTTTGGGCCAAAATTTCTCATATTAGCAGCTCAGTGTCTAGTTTTGTGCCCTGCTAATAGTAATAGGCTCGCCCATTATCACATGGGATTTAAAAATAACTCTTAGGCGACAGGCGTGCTGTTACACATGGTCGTGATTAAAAACATTAAAATACAATTAAATCAGGTTCCAAAAGCAGGTGTTTACCGAATAAAAAAAACCGGGCAAGTGCAAGTCGGACTCGCGCACCGAGGGTTCCGTACAAACGTAGTCGTTTTGAAATTATTTTTATTATATGATGTAACTAAAAATTTACGGTTTTCGAAATTTTTCCCTTATTTTTGCTATAAGACGTTGCTTCGTACCAAATTTCAAGATTCTGAGTTCACGGGAAGTACCCTGTAGGTTTTAATTCCCTTGCGAGTGTCGGAAATTTGCGGCATAAACGGCTGTACCTTTTGATTGAGTTGCCTTAGAAGTTTGATTTTTCATAGCTCCAAGGGACAGTAGACCTGAGTATTTGATATAAATTCCAGCTTGATACCTCCACGCGTTCCTGAGAAAAAGGGTCTTGACAGACAGACAGACGGACGGACAACAAAGTGATCCTATAAGGGTTCGTTTTTTCCTTTCGAGGTATGGAACCCAAAAAACGAAGAGAACCGAAATAATCGATGTTTGTCGCGTGACCGTTGTTTCGATCGCGATAGCCTTGTCGGATACCACAGAGGTTCCGCTAAAAATAAACAAATTAATCGATAATCGTAAATTTTAGACAGTTGGGGGTCTTTGGGGAACGATAACTGGGTTAGTGGGAAACTATGTCTATGGTATTGGTTTATAGAATGAACAAATCAATGTTACTTGAGCCTTGTGGTTCAAATTACATTGATTGGACGTTGGTTTTAGAGTTTGTCTATTGAAGTCCTGTAACTATTTCCTATTTCTGCCATCAAGGTGCATTGGATGGTCCACGGTTAGGTAAATTAGAGGTTTTAGAGGTAGACTTTTTTTTTAAAATGACCCTACTCTTGACCTCAATGTGGTCCTGAGAACAGATTTGAAGTCGACGATGGAACGATTGAATCGAACGAGCTTAAAATACCGTAAGTATCGCTCTGTTCTGAATGAAGGCTCAGCCTCCATACAGCTCACTTCGAAACATCCTAAGTGAAGTCGACAATCTATAGAGGCTCAGAACAGATTACCCTTTAAGATCAGACGAGTAGGTTATCCTCCACAAACTGAAAAAAAAGACGATCATTATGTACTCCTTCGTAAAAGGGAAACACCAGTGTGTAGAAAACGTGTCCTATAAATAGTAGCCCATAAAGGGTTAGCAGAAAATAAAAGTGTAGGCTCCCAGTTCCCAGTGCCCAGTGCCCAGTGACGACAGTCGCGCAATCGTTGCGTTTGTAATTGGCCTAATGGTCGCAAGTGCGCGCCGCCCTTAAATTACTGCCAGTGCGCCAGGATTCCTGTCCACAATTATTTATTTATAACTAAGCACCAGTAAATGTGGTTTTATATGTTTAAATTATGTACTGATAGAACTTTGCAGTCTGTAATCATATTTATCGGTAAACATGTCCAAAAAAGGGAATGTAAGAATAAAAAAAGAGAAGTCCAATATTTTACTCAAAAGGGAAACTCAAATAGGCGTGGGCGAAATGAAAATATCCTCGTTAGTCTAGTGGTATCAAGCGCGCCCCTTTGGGGTTTACATAGCTGGTGACATGTGGCTGTACTCTTAGGTACACTACTGCCTACCTAACCCTTCGGAGATCCCGTGTCCTCAGGGTAAGTCGGCATAATATATCACAGCAAATGCGGAATAGTACTAACATGCTAAATTTAAAACTTAATTTACAATCACACATTTTCTATCTCACAAAAAAAACAGTCGCTTACTAAGGCCTACTTCGATAAATAACAGAAACTCCTTGCGTAACAAGGGACAGTGTATCCACCGACCAATAAATCTGTTCCAACATAAATCGATTCTAAGTCGATTGGTATCGGGAAATAAATACCTTTTTACGGTAAACCGGCTTACCGGGCGTGGCTTGCCTTAGACGGAGCTCAGCCGGGGTTCGAACCCACGGACCACGGCTAGAACGGTGAGGCTTGTTGTGCTAATTGAAGCGATGGCTGATAAAAAGAGTGATGTGTTATTAAAGACTATGTGATGTGTGAATTTGTGGGATTTTAAATCAGCGAAGTTGGGTTGAAAGTTGATAAGTAGGTACTTCAAAAATGCGTTACAGTAATACCTACCACTTATTCAGGTAGAAAATCCTGGAGAAATTGGTGCTGCTCTGATGAAAAAGACAACGAATTGATATGCCTATTGGTTGGAATTCAGACGCCTTAAAGTCAGTATGACAGACGAAACTACAAAATATTAAAAAAAAATAAGTTTATATGCCCACTTAATACTGTACAGTACCTACTTATTTTTATAGATAATATATAGAAACCAGTGGCGACGGGTGATTTCATGAAGGAGGGAAGCCGCAGCAAAAAAAAAAAAAACAAAAAAAAAACTTACCAAGGCCAGGCGTAGTCCAGGGGGGGGGCGTAGGTAGGGCGTACATATATCTCAGTCCACCCTTACTATACGTGTAAGCACTGACTGATAGATTGAAACAGTGTCTTGCAAGTATAATAAAAGTGGCTTTGAAAAAAGCCGGTTGTGGTGTGATGAACTGATGACGTATGATGTCTACTATACTAGGCAAAACTACTACTACTACTTAACAACAAGACTACTCTACTCACTTATTCTACTTATAATAACTACTTATACTCTAAAGCTATTCGTCTATTCTTTCTTACAAAGTGCGCTAAGACATTATCATAAAAGCCGGGATTATTCTTAATTTTAAGTAACAAATGTTTCTCTATAGAAAGAAGATTCCTATTTCGATCTACTTTTCTATTATGAGCTTCATGCGAATTAGCGAAAAATGATTCTATTCTACTACACCCGAACTCGTGTAAATCTAAACAGCTGCGAATATGCTTTTCAGTTTGAACATGTTTTTTCGAGGAATTCGTCAGATTATTAATATCCGTAAAACCCCCTTTATTCCAAAGGCTACTAGAATCTGAGAAAAGTAGGCACGGGAAACAATACATTTTATTTAATTTACAGCTGCCAGTCAGCCATTGATATTTATCGTATAGAGAAACATTAAAATGTTTCACAAAACCATATTTTCGTTTATAATTAATTGCCATATTTGGACGCGCCCGCCCGAGTTTTATAACATGTTTTTTATTCTCAAAACTTAACCTTGAAAAACTAGTTTCTTCGCAAAGCAAATAATCTGTGAGACAGCAGTCTAAAGCGATCAATGCCATCCTAATTCTAATTAATTTTTAAATCTACTCTAAATAGGTAAGAAATTTCAACTTGATAAACTATCTACTTACCCAAATACCTAATTTCAACGTACTTTTATACTTTATTTTCACTACACAATACACGCACAAACTAATTTCTAATTGATACACTAATCAATTCAATTAATACAACGAACAAATTGCAAATTACCTATCTAAAACAAAATAAAAGCCATTAAGTACTGCATTACTTACATTCATGCACATGAAAAATACGAATGCAATGCATTTGTTTACAAATTCTCGAGCGCCGAGCCCGAAGAATTACGAAATTTTACGAATCGAACCGAGTACGGCGCCCGCGCCAGTACATGCGTCTCCACTCTCCGATATACGCATCTCGTTTACTCGCAAACAGTTATTGCCTATAACCCGCATTATTCCGGCTTACCGACTCCTAAGATAACGCGTGTCACGTGGCTCTAAGTGACGTCATGACGACATAGATTTGTATAGACATTTTAGAAGGAAAAAGCCGGGACGCCTACGAGTTATTTAGGAGCAACATGTTGTCTTTTTGGAATTTATTGACAAAAATTGTAATTTTGGCAGGCGTTTTGTAATACATAATATTTAAATTGTAGGGTGTATTAAATACCTTCATTATTATACCCTACTGACTTGGATTTCCAAAGGGAAGCCGACAGGAATCGGCTTATTGCGTGCCTGCGCTACTGATAGAAACCACAAAGAGCATGTAGGTAAAACTAAATTCGACAATTAATCAGACTCAGAAAAATTTTAATCATAGAGAAATAGAATAAGCGTTCTACTTCTAACACCCACTTTAAGTGAATAAATCAACTTAGAAAGTCGGTTAATAAATCAGCTTAAAAATACTTAAAACGTAAGGCTTCTTACTTACGTTCACTTAAAAATCGTTCTTCAGTCCAAACCTTATCGATTGTTATTAAAAGCCGCGAAGACACCTGATCTGGGAAGCCGTGTAAACATCGCATATATGTTCAGGCGTAGACTGGTGCATGAACCTGCAGTACACGCTAGTGTGGTAAGTGGATGATATTACATACGGCTAGTAACGTGTGGTAATGGATATGAACATATATTCATTAAGGTGGTGATTTAAAATGAAGAAGAAAAGTTATGTGATTAAAACGTGCGAAATCTCTGTTGTCAGTTGAAGTCTAAAATTTTTGCGGGCGGGAGGGCGGATCTTTTACATATTATTTTACTTAACATTTAACGTCATTCATTTCCAAAAAGTAACGCCTGATTCTATAACTTATCTTAATCACTTGTCAAAGCTATAAAAGCTCATGCTGATACTACCTTAGAGACAAGACAGTTGCTCAAGGTTGGTAGCGGTAGTAGACATACTTGATATAACGTGTTTCAGCCACTAGCATGCTGCTACTTCAATACTTAATATATTTATTGCTTCCATATATGAACTTAGGTGGTAGGTTTAACAAAATATTGTTATTGTTAGCCTATGTCAAACCAATATATTGTGGATACTATTATCATCCTTCTCGCTTATGGTGTGTCACTTTGTCTAGGGCTTTTGGGTCACTAGCATTGAGCAGCCAGTGTAGCCTGCGCTCAAAAGAATGGAATAGATCTTTATTTGCTACGAAACACGAGCATACAGCCTTTTAGTCGATAGCACGTAACAACATTCTTATTCGTCTTTCAAAACAATCATAACACTTGTAGAACCACCTCATCATAACCGTGAACCATAAAGCAAATCGGCAATCAATCCAAGACTTGTATTACTATAATGGCAGTTTATTAAACTGCATTACAGCTGACTACAGTTAACTTATGAATCGAGGCAATAACCTACAGCAATAAACTCATGATTAGACATCCAGACAGGTGAATAGAAGGACGGATATGACAAAATTAAAATTATTGACAACGGATTAGCAATGGTCTATGAAATAATGTCCAATTGCGCAGTACTTAGTCAATTTCATAGAGGAAACAGCAATTTATTGTGGAACTTTACGATATACATTGATAGCTAGCCTCGCTATTGCACCTCAGCTGTAAGCCCATCGTAAGATCTACACACATTATGGAATGCAAATAAAGATATGAATAGCTAGATGTGTGATTGGTGTAGCAGGAAAATGATCAAGTATAATAGTTTTAAAAATTGTGGACAATATTAGATTACAATGGATAAATTAGCATTAATCATCTTCAAATCTTTGTCGACAGAAAGCATAGACACTTATGTAATATACGTACATATTTCAAAAGTAGCTTACTACCTGTACCAATGCCTTATTTGGTCTTATCAAAGATGAACCACTTATTTCGAAATCCTATAAGAAAAAAGCGACATCCCGTACGCAGCGAGTGTAGACCATGAATGGTCGAAGGAGCCGCCCACTGATAAATAACTAGACAAAAAACTCCGTCGGCTTGCTAATGCAGGTAAACCACTTGTCTAGACTAGTAACCTAATCTAGACTTGCCGCTATTAAGGTATCCGTTACTTGTAGTAATGTCTTTAATAAATTATTCGTTGACAATTGTCTCCTTTATCTTTGAACAGAAACGTTCAGATAACTAAAATACCGGTAGTTAGTCGTGACCCGAGATAAAAGCTGGGCTATTGAAGGATAGCACTTCACGACAAACTTCTAGAACAAAGCTAAGTTAGTTTACCTTAGCTCGCATGGCTGAGATCACTTTTCATACATGTTTTCATAGTTTTGCAGCCAGCTTACCTCATATAAAACCTCAACCTCTTACTCTCTCTCTTGCTTATACCTCTGTATAAAAAATTCTTAATGATGTGAGTCAAGCTAAACTAACTTAGGTAAGCTCATGATCTGCACATGGATGTATATATTTTTTCAGAAATCTGTCTTTTTTCAACCAGGCTTTTAAAGCGCGAGAGTTTTACCAACAACTGCGATTTTTTTTTTATATTTATCCGTACTTTTCCAAATCTCTACCTATGAAGAGAGAAACTCCCAATAATTGTTTTTTGTCCACCCCTTAGTCGAAATGATCAATCTGAAAGAGAATGTAGATGAATGCTTTGTCAAGATCTTGCACCAATGCGATCTCGGAATCGAAGAAAGTGTGCCAGACAAACTCTTTACCTAGCACTGCGTGGTCTAAGCTAGTCTAGATCTAACGACTTGCTGTCTTGCTACATTCCAATTAAAGCACTTTATCTATCTACTCCTTAATTAATTGAGAGCCTTTGATTGCTTTCTTAATTTACTTAGAGGAAGTACTGAAGACTGCTTAAAAAACTATTTGGTTGATTACCAATCTATTTTTTGTGCCCCACGTTAATCGAATTATCTCGATGGTATCTTAATATGTCTTGATTAGGTACGTAGAAGACTGGGCAGATGTGAGGTGGAGCATAGATTTGTTATAGAGAAAAAATATTATAATTAACGTCGTGGTTTAAACATCAAAGTAAAATATAAATCATGGTTATTTATCGGGACTCGAGAAGAGTCCTGATATCGTAGTAATAGACCAACATTGGCAAAAAAAACGCACAGGCTCGTTTTGACAGGATACCTAACTTGTAAAATAGCTACACAACAATTTTGGTGTATTATAAACAGTATTCCATGTATCTCTAACTTACAAGTTTTGTTTTGATAGTGTAATGATACAGCACCCAAGACTTACAAACATTTCACCTAAAACACATACACATAAGTGACATTCCCCACGAACCTATAGTCTGGTTTGGTCTGAATGGACAGCGCGAGACGTGCGCAGACGCAGCCGCGCGCAGTGCGCGGGTCGACGACCGCGTGCAATTCGTCAACGAGTGTCACTGCACCCCGCCTTCGCGAAAATACGCAGCGGTTATTCAATAACACTCTGAAACCACTTTGCTTTGCGAAAATACGCGGCTTGTTCAATAACCACTTAAACTGCCGTACGGAAATGTGGTGTAAGTAATAAAATTGTAAACTTAGTTACTTACAAATTACATGCTCGACCGTCGACCCACAGTGCTGGGTAAAGTTTCTTTGCTATCGAGAAGAATCTTCTCTCACTATGATTGTCAGTTTTAGCGGTCTAGTCGAGAGTCTATCTTGAGTTAACCCTAAACTTTTCATTATTAAATGTGAGAAAACTGGTCCATATTTTCGAGAGTGGAAAAGATTAGGAGACTATAGTAAGCGCCAGATAAACGTGGAATGAAGTTCATTGCCCTTTCCTTAATTTCTCTCCGTAGGTACGCGGACACTAAATTATGAATAGTTTTTCATTAATAAAAAAAGGAAAGGATGACGATAGATGTCGATTCAGGACAGCTTTATGTCATTATTATTGTTTTCGCAATTAAGTATGTCAATAAATGTATGTGGGTCAATGACCGTTATTCCACGTTTATGTGGCGCTTACTATAGTATCAATAGACACTTCTACGGCTTCCACGTGACATTGTGTCCTTTGCAGGTCAAACTGGGGGAGATCGAAGCAATACCTTTCATCACTAGGCTGAATCGATTCTGCTCATAATGCACCAGGCCACCAGCGATATTATACCTGGTTCTAAAGTTCATAATGTGGCGGAAAAAGAGCATCTTCTGTCTCCTTTTTCCTAACTATGTTAGGGTCGGCTTCTAGTCTTATCAGATGCAGCTGAATGTCAGTATTTTACATGGAGCGACTGCCTATCTCACCTCCACAACCCAGTTAGTTTAGTACTGTGTAATAAGATATCGCTTAGTAAGACTAGTTGTCAGAATTTTGGGCTCCTAACTACCTGTAACGACTGTGAAAGATCCACAAATGACAGCCGGGACCAACGGCTTAACGCGCTTTCCAAGGCACGGAGGAAGCTCGGTTTGTAATAGGTGGCCATGTACGGACCGGCAAGCGCGGCTTAACCTAAAGATCGATCCGAGCGGCTGTTATTTAGCCACGAGCTCCAGTGAGACACATCGTTGTATACAGGTGGAAGAGACACTGAAGCGAAAACGGAAACCACGTACCAGTACATCATTCTGAACCCCAAAACCAAACAGCTATTACTTACAAAAGTGCAATACCTACACTGTGAAAATGTATGGAACAGCTGATTTTTTTTTAATAACCAACGAAAAATTTATATGTGGGGGGTTCAGAATGATGAACTGAGTATGTCGTTTCCGATTCCGCGTCGGTGTCCCTTCCACCCCGTATTTTATGTACGATTTAAATGCGTTCTACTCTACTTGTGTGTTGTCTGTAAGCTCTTCCTGGGTAGACGCACACGCAATTGATTTAGAAGAGACACTACGTGCCCGATAATAATGTTTGTCGTAAAATATTGAGTATCTTTCCATTTTGTAACGTATCAATAAATAAGTATGTGCCTTCACATAAATTATAATTCAGCAATCCTTTCATGTCTAAAGGCATGAAGTGACCTACCTGGCCTCGGTAACGAATCTTCTTCTTAGCGTGTCGATGACAATTTAAATTGAGTCAGCCCAATATTTGGCGACGAGTTTGGCACTTTCAGTAGCGTCCATCAGCTCCTGTGATGTGCAAACAACAGGACACGATATCAAGTGTCCCATCGTTTGTGTGGCAACAACGCATTTACACGAACGAATGAAACGAACGAATAGTTTTCTAAAGTTTATTCAGAGAAAGACCGTCAAAAGATATTTACAGAAAATTCATTTATTTTTAGTGTCCTACTAAGTATAATTATAATATTAATATAATTATAAGTACAATTCGTAAAATGGTCACAAAGACGATTCTTATTATTAACTGCGTCTGTGACTATTTTAAGGATTTTAACATGATTCATATATATATTATATTATTATGATTCAGCTAAAGCGGCCATTTTAGACCACCAGATCTCTCCAAAACATCAATAATAACAATTGTGCCAACAACGCAGTATCTCCAAATGTGATGAAGAAAAATATCTTCCGATCGTTTCTGAGAAGCCCATATTGAGTGGACGTCGCATACCGTCGGGGATACCTATTTAAAACTTAATTAAGTAATAATGTACCACAATTAATGCGTCGGTACACGGGACGAAGACCGACTTCTCTTTTTTCACGTGGTAAATACTTGGTATTGCACTCCATCAGCACTTTGGAGATAGAAATGATAGGAGTGGTAGGTTTAATAATGTTAAAAGAAGTGACTGACGTTGTACTCACTGTTTTTATATTTCTATGCAGACGTCACATTCTTTGCCTCGGGCCTAGCTTCGGGCTATGGGAATTATAAAGGCGGTGCTACACAGCAGTGATCACGAATTACCTAGCTCGGAAAAGTGGAAGGTTACTCTTAAAACTGTGTACTGAGAAAACTGCTGAATAAGATGTACAGTTTATCATTTTTACATATCACCATAGTATCAAAACCACGCCTTTTTTCCCCAAAGGGTTAGGCAGAAGTGTACCTAAATTTCACCAGTACATTACTTTGAAATGGCACGTCAATTCATCTTCAGTGATTCACGTCTGATCATATGCCTGAAACATAATATTCAAACACAACATTCTCGCTATGAAGCTGCGGTTTTACAAAAGGCGGGCATCAGATAAAATCTACATCGATACACTTCTTTTATTCCCATATCAACACTCGAACAAAATAAATATAAAAAAGTTGCAAACGATAATGCCTTATCTTAATGCAATGTATCTCTTTACCATCGGCTTTCTGCGACGATCGACTTCGGCCGTGTATTGGGACTCTTAAACTTAGTACAACAAGCCTACCTATATTTAAGCATTTTGTATGAAAAACCTGTTGTATAGCCTCCTATTGTTTTACTTTCCTTCCTTGAAATATAACTGGTACCAAATTTTAATGTTATTCGGTCATACTTATCATAGCTGCGTCCATTGCTGCGTGTATTATAGGGTGGTAAGTGTGTAGTTGAGGGGTAATGAGCAATGTATGGAGAATAGATCGATACATAGTGGCTGTAGAGTGTCGTGGTGCAAGTTATAGCCGGGGGCTACGTTCTCTGGTCCATAGTACCAGAGACAGGTATTGGCTGTTGTCTAAGTCATAAAATCTTAGTCGAATAGAACAGATTTTGATTGATTACGAACGGATTTTGTGCTACTGACAAGAGATTGGTATTGGAGTCAAAACTCTTGCAAGAGTTAATCAGGAAAATTCACTAGGTGTAATTTTTTAACCGACTTCAAAAAAAGGAGGAGGTTCTCAATTCGGTTGTATTTTTTTTTGTGTTTGTTACCTCATATCTCCGTCATTTATGAACCGATTTTAAAAATTCTTTTTTTATCTGAATGGATCTACTTCCCGATTGGTCCCATAGAAATTTCATCAAAATCGGTTCAGCAGTTTGGTTTTGAAATCAAAATAACTGGAAAAAATGTCATCCAAGTAAAAGAAATTGCGAAATTGATACTTGACAAGGATTTGTGTGTGATACGATAACTAAAAAAGGGTAAAATAAAAACTTTTTTGCAAAAAAAAATCGACTTCCAAAAAAAACACTAAAAAGTGGAAAATAACTTTACTTTCGGAAGTCGGTGACTATTGTTTGTTTTATTGAATTTTTTGCCACCGACTTCCGAAAGTAAAGTTATTTTCCACTTTTTAGTGTTTTTTTTGGAAGTCGGTTTTTTTTTTTGCAAAAAAGTTTTTTAGCAACTAAAATCTCCATGCGTCAGTAGACTCACTCACATTGGCTGAACAACCCCTCGGATAGTGCTTGTCTCAAATAATCTTCCACAAAAACAAAGCCTTCGTAAGGCTTCTTTGCAAACTTATTTTAATCTATAACATGGATTTGCAAAGTATACTTTGCCCGAGCCGTAGACGAGCCTGTGTAATTTACTTCAACAACCACCAGTTCATCATCCAAACAAAACGCTTTCTTCCACACCTTGCACCACTCTCATAATAGCTTATTAAGAACGTTCCTGGGATGTTCTCCGACGGTCAGCCGCGGCCGGGCCCGGCGCTGGAATGTATTAATTCTCTATAGCGGCCGGTGTAACGTCCAACTCGTCATGTCATGCTATGTGCTACGCCGATTGTGTTTTAAAGTTTTTTAGTAGCTTGGGTGCTGGTTTTTTCGCAGTCAGGGACCATGCAGAAGATGGACGTTTAGTGCGATCGAATCTGGGGCGCAAAAAAGTTTGGCAATTCTCAGTAGTAGTGGTGTGTTTTTTGTTCGTCGTGTGTAAATTTGTTTATGACCATATCGACTTTTTGGATAGACAAAGCCTGCATCGTGGATATAATTATAATCATGTTACCAACGGTTTCGTGGTTTTGATAGATTAATAGCAGATAATAAGAAACACAGAGTTATCGAATCGCTCAAATGGCTCTATTGGAAATGACGCAGATAAACCTGCACCATTAACTTCACCACTACCGGCTGCACCTTGGTCTCTTATGTCACCGGCTGATGGCCGAGGCAGGTCTATGCGACAAATCATTACACTTTACTGTTTCAGTGTAATTGGCGGCACTTTCTATCGTCACGTCACACGGGGAGGGGTGCGTGGCAGGGTGCGGTGCGCTTTTCACTGGAGATGGCGCTACGCCTGCGCACACATACACATTAACATTTCATTAAGAGTTACGGTCTGGGGGAAACTTCAGGGCTTGCTGGATTGTAATTTTAAATCATTGAGTTCTAAACTTCAGACGAGAGGATAATGTAAAGGCTCTTTGAAGGTATTTCTGCTATGACAACTAATATTCGCCCTGGACACCTGGCCCCGGGCTGGAGGAATTATTAGTAGGGATAAGTAAGAAAAAAGATGACGGGAGGGATGATTGATGAGGATTTTGTCGAACGGAGAATGATGATGACCCTATAATTTAAAGGAAATTGTTTACCCTCATTACAGAGAGGTAAAATTACCTGGTACCCCTGGGGTGTTAAATGTAGACAAAGAATAGTACATTTTGATATAAGTGGGGAAAGTTTGTTATTGCGGCCGAGGCGAAATACACACACGAGCCTCAGGCGAGGGTGTTATGGAGCCGAGAATTGCAGTAACATATGCCCCAAGGGTATCAAACGACGTTTTTCAATACACTTTAATTTTTTGGTTTTAGTTTTTAGTCCAAATTGATTCAATGGAATCGAAATAAAAATGACGGTGGGGGCGAGCCGCCTCACCACGTGTGGAATTTTTATTTCCGCACTATAGTGCGGGAATATAAGAAGAAAACCACGAGGGTGAAATCCATAGCATGTTGAACCTAATCGTAGTGCGATAAGAGCCAGTTTTCGAGGAAGTGTATTGAAAATAATTATAAATAAAGAATTCAAAATATAAATTTTTAAAAACGGCGTTCATGGGAAAACTGTCTTTCTTTTGTTTTATCAAAAAATACTGTTTGGTCATTATTCACTGAATGAGAGGTGAGCTATTCTGCGTTTCCTGATTTTAGCTTAATGATCTCAATCTCAATGAACTTCTATAATTGCGGGTTCGTCTCCAACCACTTTCAACACCTTGTCATTTTAATTTGAAAATAAACGACTATCTTTTGTTTGTCTATTTTCCGATGTGTCTGCCAACCCTGGACATGTTCCAGTTAGTTTGTCATAGTTGAGCCCACGTCACACGTCACTCCCAACAGGTTCAGCGTCGTACCTCGTTATGTCCTTATTATCACGCTACTTTACGACCAGAGCTGGGCAGAGCTTTATGCGGACAACAAGGCGTAATA
Source organism: Standfussiana lucernea (assembly GCA_964057025.1). Lineage (NCBI taxonomy): Eukaryota > Metazoa > Arthropoda > Insecta > Lepidoptera > Noctuidae > Standfussiana > Standfussiana lucernea. Next base: position 15,582,857 of record OZ059801.1, on the reverse strand, counting down.
CTAAATGTGTCCGTGCTTGTTCTGTAGACACCCATAGACCAATGTCTACTGGTGTCTACAGAACACACCAACACAACAGACAAATACAAGTTCCATCAATATGGGACTTGAATTTGTAGTATTGAGGTTATATCCATCTTACTTACGGTTTATAAAAGCAGTTTGTAAGTCTTTTGTTGCCATTCCGATAGCGTTTTCTGTTTGTCTGTCTTTTACTACAACCCTACGTGCCTACATACTAAGTTTAAGAAAAACTTGCATACCGGCAAGTGTCAAAGTAGGAATTTGTATCGTAAACTGCAAGTAATTAGGATGCATCGCTAAGCTTCATCTTCCAGTCGAAGTTTACCAAAGTTTTAAACCAAGGTTCACTGAGACCGGCGAGCGGCGGGCCATTGACTTGGATTTGGAATCTAAATTGCAAGCACTTAATTTTAGCTCCCGTAGAAGGAACTTAGGCCCTTTTGCACGTCATTTTAAAGTCTCATTATGGATTTGTGTGGAAATAAAACTTGGGTCGGTCTGGGATGGGCCTCGTAAAGCACGTTAAGCCGTTGATCCTGGCTGTCATTTGTAGATCTTTGACAATCATTACAGGTAGTCGGTGGCCTATCAAAGGGGTATCGTATTACGTAGGCAGTCACTGCATGTAAAATACATATTCATCTGCATCTGGTTAGACTGGAAGCAGACTCCTACGAAATCGGTAAAAGGCAGACAGATATAATATTGTTGTTGTAGGCCATCATCATCATCACCTTTCTCCTGCCCTTATCCCAATTTATTTGGGGTCGGCACAGCATTTCTTCTTCTTCCATACTTCTCTTCTCTCTCTTCATATTGCTATTATAGGTAATGATAGAAAAATTAATGAATGACGTTAGAAAATGCCGATGAATTTTCAGTAATGCCCTAGACGAATAAGTACCATATTAAGTATATTATTATTAACAATAGTTCCCGCATACCTCAGTAATAAGTGTTAATACCATTACAGAGTTAATAGCCCGGGAACCGAACCCGTCATTTGCGCCCAATTACATAATAATACCCTCTTTGGGCAGAAGAATGGGCGCCATACTGGACAGTCATGGACACTAATACGGGAACTTTAGAACGTACCGGAAGTTAACTTTAGTTAATAATTCAATTAAATGTGGTTTTTTTTAATGAGATTGGACGCATTCAATTTTTTTTTCTAGTTATGAGCACTTATGTATGTGCTAAATATTTTAATTCGGTTGACATAAAACCTTTTCTATGGTTTTTATTTTGAACATAATTAAAGTATCTCTTTTTGCAGATCACAACTATGTATTTGATACTTACGATTGGTCTAATGAGATTGATAACAGAAGGGTTACTCGATGCTCCCATAAAAAAAAACACAGGTCCTATCTACATATACGTAGCATTTTCTGTAGAAAATGGAATAACCTGTTGAACCAAGTTTTGCCAATAAGTAATTTCTTTTGCTTTGACCGTCAGACGGCAAGAGGTAGCTTCTCTGAACGTTGCCAGTTATTTGTATCACTTTTCTCGGTTCAACACTCTCTACTTCCAGTCCTCATTGGCTCTCATGTCAGGTATCTACGTGTATAAATAAATACATTTACTTGTAAATTCGTCCGTTACAGCGAGTAGCATCGTAAATACGGTTCACAGGCGGCGAGGCGTGGCCTCCATTAATAAAATTATGCTATATCACTGCTTTCTTAATCGGCTAGCGATTACCATATTAATTGATAGCTTGTACTCGACGGTGGCGCCATCTGGGTACTAGTTATTAAGTAATTACTTAAATATTTGTTAGTGGAATATTCATGAGAAAGTGACCACTGGTGGACAGTCGGGGTTCTCTCAATGACAATTTCAATAGTTACTGAAGCAAATGGAGCAGCTAGTAATACCAACCTGTTTGCTGATGCGTTACTGAATTGAGCAACAAATTGTTTATGAAAGATTAGCTCACTGCCGACAAACTGTTAGCGGTTTGGCATTTTCTGATTACTGTTATATTTGGAAAGAACAAACTAACTTACTCATTTGCCTTACATAAAAATCAATATGACATTGCTGTCACAGAAAATGCTTAGCCGAAAAACATGCATCTTCACATGAGCTCTAAAAATACTGGCATAAAGTTAAAAGTGTCAGGCAGATTGCAACATGCATTTAAAAAAAAACAGCTTTTGTTTTAGTAAATCTGATACGCGTTTTACATATTATGTTGTTGCTGTCCGAAACCTACCTATATCCTGGCAAATTTTTAGGACATTTTGTCATAGGTTTTAAATAAATCAAAGAAACCCTGTTTTAAGCTCACAGTTTATAACTAAACTTACACTGTCACTTACGGGATATAGAATCTATCATGATTTCCAACTATTGAGGGCTTCCGATCATCCCGCGGTCATGGCGCTTGCAACAGCCTCGAAATATCGGGAGCTCCCAGTAATTGATAATCACGGAAGATATCGCGTAAGTGGCAGTGTAAGTTTAAATCAAAGAACCGTTTATCCCCGTTCGGTATTTAATACCGTATTTAGATCTTACAACCATTAACCTCCAGCTCTACTTTCGACTAGGAAACACATCTCGACAAGCGTGCCATGAGGCGTAATTTGTGGAAATGTACAGAAATTCGCGTGTTCTCTGCCTACCCACAGGGGAGAGGTGCGCGAGCGCAGTGTAATTGTCGCTCCGAGCTTGAGTTCGCATGCGCATGGGACTTAGATTCACTTGAGATATGTAGCGCAGGAAAAATACTTCGCTTTTTATTGAAGCTGTGAAGATGTGTCTGGGGTTTAGATGTGGCTTAGATCAGATATGACTCATATAACAAATTTATTTATTATTTGGGACAAAAAACGGTTACATGGTACATACAGGTATACAGAGAATCGAAGATATTTAACGTACGATTAATTAAATAAGTTGTTATTAATTAAAAATGGTTGGGAAAAATAGCAAAACTGTAGTAGTAGGTACCAGTAACAGTAGTAGTTTGTCAAAATTGTATCCTTGTGAGTTCACAATAACACAGTTCATATTAGTGATAATTATGAAAAAAGGCCAGGCCTTTAAGGCCAATCCCCTTTCATTGTTAACGGATTTAATAATACGCCCACCTTATTACTATTTTTTTAGAAAATCCATTTTTTTAAAGTGGCCTTCTCGGGTGGTCTATTCAATACATCAGATTGTCCCAATTATTTGAAACCAGACTGCTGTACCACGAGTCCATGACTAACATTAACGTACGAACACTTCACACAAGACCGCTTCGCTGATTGAATTGCAAACAAACGGAGCACAGAGCAATAGTTGCATGTCGTAGTGAACGAGCACAAACAATATGAATGTAACATTATGGACCATTCACGTCTGACTTAAGTCGTAAGGTGTCGACGCGGTAGAGTGAGGAGAATTCGTGTGATAATGTTGACTGCCAGTAATAATTTATGGAATTAATTACTTAATAGAAAGAAGAGTCTTTCTATTTCAGTGTTGCAAGAGTTTCTATAGATAAAATATACTCCTTGCACAATAACATTGTTACACAGCTTTGGCGGTTTTGTCGTTTCTGTAATGAAACCTATAAAACCAAGCACTTGAAAAAGATCAGTTATTAATTGCTTGTACATCTCCACAGGTTGATTGTGAACTTCCTCTTTTTCTGTTTAAATTGATTTTTAAAATAATTAGATATTTGTAATTTCCTTTTTTCAATAAATCTTTGATTCATTCAACTCTAACAATTAACGAAACAACAAAAAAACCTAAAAACAAATAATAAACCTATTTCACAGTTCTCAATCGCGCACAAACGCGCCGCCATTAATGGGAACACTTAAAAGGCACGGCCATTACATTAACAGCCAATTAGTGATAAATGTTATAATAAAACTAATCTGTTGGTTTTGGTCATTTCCGCGTCAGTCACGGATTCATTACGAGATTACGAGCCGTTGAGGTCGAAAGTGTTAAACCATTAAACCTGCTGAATGAGTATTGTGGTGTATGGTTATGTATTTTTGCGGCAAACGCTCGGCCGTATTTAAGAATCAAGATTAATTTATTTGCTTAAAATATAACATATGTAGGTGTTACCGGGTATAAAATAAGTCGTTTAGGCACGAACCATATTTTGCATTTTTAGGGCATGCAAATATGATTTCATTTTATACATTAACCATTATACACCTGAGTATATATACATATTAGTGAAATAATATCCGATAAGGTTCTATAATTATAAAAATAGTACCTTAAAATATTTTACACATACAACTGTGTATATGTATAGATTAGATTCCCATAGACCTTAATTCCTGTAGGCTGTATTTCATGTTAGGTGAGATTAAGATTAAATTTTTTATATTGATTTGAGATTAATCTTTAAGTTATTTTCACGCCACAATTTTACACCATACACTACGAAATTTGTCAAAATTACACTTTATCACACAGACGATTTGACCACTAATTGCTAATTAGGCGCTAAGTTGCTTCGCAGATGAGTTCACCCGCGAATTGTTCATAACAGTGGGCACCTGTCAGTTCTTATGATGCCTGTATTATTAAAAGAATCATGTTCAGCAATGAAAGTTGTTGTACTTTGAACAAAAACGAATACGAGCAACATTTTATTTTTGTTTTGTGTTTTGTTAGTTTTGACAAGGATAACAGTCATTAGAATTCCTCGAATGTTTATTAGTGTCCGACAGAAAGTCAATTTTTGACCGAAGCCGAAGCTGGAACCGACTGTTATCGCCACAACCTTTAAGTCGAAGCTTCGATCGGTCACTAATATTTACACACAAGAAGTAGTATTTTTATACACAAGAAGTTGGCAGATTCGTCTCAGAAATAAGTTGCAGTAGTTTTTCTTGTTATCTCTCCTCACTTTATATATCTTGTTTTATGTATGTATAAGTATAAGTATAAGTATAAGTATTTATTATATATATATATGTTTTATAAATATTTTCTATTATTTTCTTTTTTGTAATTGCACCTACTGTGTATTGTCTCTTCATCACCCTAAGATAGACTGGTAGAAAATGCCCAAGGCATTAAGTCCGCCTTTGTACAGTTTTTTTTACTTGTGCATAAAGTTTTAATAAATAATAAATAAATATTTATAAACTGAAATTGAACGCATTCGCATTCATTATTATCCTGTAATCCTCTACTTCCTTAGTAAAACCAAAGTTTTATACATTTCCGTTGTTTAATTTCCATTCGTACGGGCAATAGTTACTGTGTAATAAATACTCTGAGCAGGTACATTTCAGTGCAGCAGTTACGGAGATAAGAGCTCGACATATATCTGTTACACGATCGACGTGCGCGGGTTAGCGATATATCTTACCGTTTTAGCGTCTGCTAAGAAAATATAGAAGGTTTGTTCACATTCTTATTTACACATACACACATAAGGTACCTACTGCAATTGAAATGATATTCTTTTAGGGACCGGAGCACCCCCAGAATAGAAACATGTAGGTATGGGTTGCCGTATGTATTATTTGTGGGGCCCGAGCACAGCCTGTAGGCTCAGGTACACATTTAGTGCTTTTTTTGGAGTAAACCTGCTGTACTTTGATTTAAAGCGTCTTTCTGATATCCCATACGCTCGCTATCTTTATCGATACATCTACGACTGCGCCGGCGCAGGTTTTATAACAAAGTTGTTACAGTACTTAGTATTTATTATTGGTATTCAAGATTTAAATGCTGTTGGAGTGTTTTCGCTTGAAAACCATCCTTGAAACCGTTTGGGTACTTACATATAACTCTGAAGAAAGTTCTGTCTTTTTTCTTTAAAGGAAACGCAGTTACGGCGCACTCAACGTACAGGACCACTGTTTCATAACAACACAACGCTGGACTAGGATTTTGATATAATCCATTTTATTTGAATTGGTTTATATAACACAACTGCAGGCTAGCAGGCTACAAGTAGCCGTCAGTAGCCGCACGCTTTCATAGCGATGTTTGGGAGTGATAGCCTTCTAACTACTTTAACGTTTCTGAGCTCTGACCCGCGCTCTACTACTGGGCTTAAATTGTATGTAGTCGCAAAACGATTGTAGAGCATTAAAGTTTTAAGGAGCTTAGTTCTTGGTTTGTACACGTGGCAGTAGGGATTTTGGAAAAAATCGTTTGCGTTAAGTGTGTTACACGGTTACATACTTATGTACCTCGCCGCGCCGTTTTGCAATGCACTATAGTATGTGTAAACATGAGAAATTCTTGTTACCAATGACATGGCCAACAACGCTATTTATAAACACTTAAATGTTTACATACATTTTAATCAGTTCTTTGTTTTACTCTATACCAATATCATAACGAAGCCACAAGTTGGCTGTCATTTTCACGCCTCACGCCATTACAGTTATGTACCACAACACGCACTCGTTCGGCATCTGCCCCACCGCCAGCGAGTAGCGAGGAACCAGGACAGATAGTAACTACAAACGAGTTAGTAGTACTAATGGAGTTGGGCAGAACACTTAGCAAGCCACGGTAATGACAGGAGGAGCAAAACTATGACCGAGTGGCGTAGTGCGATGGCGACATGGGCAGGCGACATTGTTGCCATCGGGGGAAAATCTGTATGAGGCTGGCACAGGTACCGACACAAAAAAGAGAGGCTTATTCCCAGCAGTGGGTGAGTGCAGGCTGTGGATGGTGATGATAAGCAGCGCACAATGGCTACGGTCGATTACTCACTGGTATGCGTAGTACCAAATAAGAGTTTTTTAGCGAGTGTTCTGTCGATGTAACAAACCCATCGAAGGTGTCAACAGTCAGTGATTATGTATCTTTTTAATTGGCAAGATACCAACAATCTTTTATACGTTTCTTGATCGAGAAAATTGTCAATAGCAAGTCGCTTCCTCGAGGTTGGTGGGACAGGTGCCTTGGATGGCAAACAAAAACGGCGCACGCGCATCAACGACCGTTATTGAGCCGAATTCGAAAGTTAACATGCAGGGGTTTGGAAACATACAAAACAAGCCACGATTGGGAATCGTGAGGTGTAGTTCTGTTACCTATTTATAAATAAAAGTCGGCCGTAAACTGTAATATTGTGGAAAACTTTCGTCGGTATTTATTACGAAAACTACTGATGGTAAGCTTTGCCTTCTTTGCCGGTGAATAATCTAAAATAAAAAACTATAGAGTATTGATACTCTATAGTTTTTTTTTCTATCTAGTGATCACTAGATTATTCAACTGATGTTTCAATCAAATTTAAATAGAGATGTTAACCCAAATGTTACTCCTTGGACATAATTATACTTACAATATCAAAGGTAAGAGCTACTTTTGAAAGCACAAATACTAGCCCAGTACCCTAAGCAAAAGGTTCAAAGCTGACAAAGCTGCGGAATCCAGCTAAACCAAGAAATTATTGATGTGTGTGACCAATATTAAAATACTTAAGCCGTTATTAGCTATGTATATCATGAAAGCAATCTGTCCCGTCTTAATATTTTGACGTATGTTCCCCGTTGAGCGCGATATGCGTTAAATTCGGAACTAATGGAGCGTGATTCGGTGTTAGATTGGAATGCGCCCGCGCCCGTCTGACGTTACGTTCTACTGTTGATGTAGCAAGTAATGAGGTCTTGATGTATAGTGTTTAGACAAGATTTGAGATGACTGAGATTGCTTAGAAAACAACTATAGCAATAGCTTGTAATTAACATCCCCGAAGGACCAGGCAGAGGTGTAGGTACCTATGGTACATATTTCGCCAGTTTTGTTAAAGTCTCATGTAATATCCCGGGACTAGGGAGCGATGTTATGCCGCCCACCGGGAATGAATCCTGGGCAATTCCCGACCTGGGAATTAAACCCAAAACCAGCAATTCGTCCAATGATTATACCGCAAACTGGTTACTAAGAGTTCAAACCCGATGTGCACAGGTTTTCTATAAATTGTCAAAAATATTAACAAAGACATTTTGTACGGCTTTTTATGAAGAAAGGCTTAAGGTTCTTACAACAGCTTTGCAACTTTGCAATTCGAACGAGAATTTCTGTAAGCCAGGAAAATCCAGAGATTGAAGATGACGCTGCGATCATAAAGTAAATGGTCCCATATCTCGCCGGCAAATTGCGATGTCGGCGGTGACTGACGAGCATGACGTACATAGTCAATGGTTGTACATAGTCATTTTGTTATTTCCATATTCCCGTGAGAGGAAGTAAAGTTTTCATCGGAGTAAACTTCAGTGGATTTCTTTCGAAGATGGGTGGGCTTCGTCCATGCAGGGCAGACAGCGTACGGTAATATTATGACCCTCAGCTTGAAATGTCTGAATTCCTTTAACCCATGTGTTCCTACGATATTATAAAAGTTAGTATATATAATGCATAACTTTATGCATATGCTCATTCTAACACATAACAACCAACTTTATCAGCCACATCTTAAAGTCCAAAATAGATTACACCAAAAAAATCCTTGTTATAAGTCCATGAACATGCCATTGTGTGAGCACAGACATAATAATGCGTTCATCAAGGACCATAAGTGTCCGACAATAAGGCACTTTATCATATGGGCTGGTGTTGGAGTAATGTTGGTGTGTTGTTATTCAAATTCGGCCGGCTGACAACTCTATAGTTTTGCATGGCGGACATGGCCGAACAAGTTTTGTTTTATTTTGTTCGTGATAAATGCGCATGCTTTGTGCTCGTATGCCATGGGAAATGGGAATGCTTCAGTAAAGTACAGCGCAGTTTATTTCACGAGGAATACCAAGGCGAATGGTTGTTCTGTGTTTATTTGTTAGCGAAAGGCAAGAGGAGAATTTATCAACTGCTTGTATCCAAGATGTAAGTAGCACGTCGCTTTAAAATTGATCTTTAAATCAATTTTATTTTCATAATATATTTATGCGCTCTCAGTTATATCTATACTATGTTATGCGCTACTACTTACATTGATGGGTCTACATACACCTCTAGGGTATTCAAGTAAGTAGTTAGAAGTAGGACGCTAACGAGAATGGCTGATCATCTCTTACAATATGTGCCTATATCTGATAAGACTATGTATGTTTTCCCTTTGGATAAATACAGGCGTTATGTTGTGGTTTACTATGTTGGTACCAGGACAGTAATCAGGGGGCTTAAAATGGCCGCTTTAGCAGAATCATAATAGGATAATTAAAATATCAATCACGTTAATATTCTTACTGTTCGTATAATATGAAGTTCTTCTTCTTAAAGCTTTGGCCACCCAATGTTGTGTGTCTCTTCCAAATGTCTACACTTTTGGCAGTTTTGTGTTATGGCCACTTTATTAAGATCGTCTGTACTGTACTCCTAGTCCGTTATCTTCCCACATTCCTCCTCACTATTAGTTATGTTCCGAAGTTACTTCACCAGCAAACAAACAAATAAATAAGTGAATTTTCCATTTTCCCATAACATTTAGCGAGTAATTATGGAAACTCTTGGCGCCACTTCTAGCAACAATAGTAATTGATTTCACAGTCGGACAGACAAACAAACATTCACACGTTTATTTATTACGATAGTTGTACAAACATTTATTAACTTTACTGTTTGAAAGCGTGACCGAAACATAAGGTTATGCGAATGAGAGATTTATCACAACGTGTCGGTGAAATCCATAAATTTTTATTAAACCGGATTAGTCTTATATCATGCTAAAATGTCTAAACTGTTTAACTGTGTAACTGTCTGTTTTATCTGGTAACATACAATCAGCTTTTTAACCGACTTCTAAAAAAGGAGGAGGTTATGTTTTCCACCAGTATCTTTTTGTTTCATGTATGTACACCGATAACTCCGAGATTACTGAGCCGATTCACTTTGTTCTTTTTCGAGGAAGCCCACGCGGTGGTCCCATATAAATTTTGTTAACTTTGCTTGAGTAGTATATGAGGTAGCTGCCTTTAATACATATTTTTTCTGCTTGGGCTATGTTGGTGAGAGGTAAAATTAATCTAAAACAACTGAAACTAGAAAACCGACTTCTGGGGGGTGACCATGATCTGTTAGTGCAGGAATGTTTTAGGACTACTCCGAGAGTGGGAAAGTGACAGCGCTAGACAGCTCACACACAACAGATCATGGTAACCCACGTGGAATTCGTATTTTTTTTGCAAAAAAGTTTTTATTTTATTTATATAGTTGTAGAGAAGATCGAAATTTGTCGAGATTTTCATTCTCAGCCCAACTGAACCCCATTTCTGGGCTCCTCTTTTTTATGGTGAGAGGTGCTGTTAAAATAATTTATACATACATATAATAAGAAAGCACGATGACAACATGTCGTCGTGCTATTCCAAATGCCTTCATTCTACATACCAGGCCACTCAGAAAGTATTGCGATAAATAGTTTTATATATGGGAGACTGGCCAGTCAGAATCTTTTTCGAAAATATGATTACTTGTAAGTAAAAATATGTGTGTTCCATTTTCAAAATTTCCCTCCACATTTTTTGCGAGCCAATTCAAAGTATCGTGTCTTACTGAAAAATGGATCTGCGCCGGGAACATTTTAGAGCTATGATTTTTTACGATTTCAAGTATCGCCTGAAACCGGATGAATCGTTCGATAGACTTCAAATGGCATTTATGGATGAAGGCCCCTCCAAAGCAACCGTGTATCGTTGGTATAACGAATTTAGGGGCGGTCGACCAACCTTGGGGGATGAAGAAAGAAGCGGTCGCCCTTTGACGGCTATTACGGAAGAAAACGTGCTAGCAGTGAAAAATTTAATCCAAGATAATAGGCGAATTACATATCAGGAGATTCAGCACATATTAAAGATTGGATCGGGAAGCGTTCACGAGATTCTACACGGGCATCTTCGCGTGAGGAGGATAGTATCGCGCACTACCTCACCGACGCTCAGAAGCAGGCCCGGGTGGAATGGTGCCGTGATATGCTGAACAAATTTGAAGCAGGCTCGTCTCGTCGTGTTTACGACATCGTAACAGGTGATGAGTCCTGGATTTATCAATACGACCCAGAAACCAAGCGCCAGTCGACAGTTTGGGTGTTTCAAAATGAACCAACGCCTACCAAAGTGAAGCGATCTCGAAGCGGGGGGAAGATTTTGATCGCCAGCTTTTTTAATTTGACTGGCCACTTGGCCTCAATTCCCTTACGAGATCAAAGAAGCATCAACGCCGAATGGTATACTACCAAATGTTTACCAGAAGTTTTTTCTGTTGTGAGCAACAAGCGACCAAACACAGGGCTCCGCGGACTACTGCTCCACCACGACAATGCGCCTGCACACACCGCGCTCAAAACGAGGGACTTCCTGGACAGTACACCAGTCAAACTCCTGGGTCACCCTCCTTACAGCCCTGATCTAGCACCGTGTGACTTCTTTTTATTTCCAAAAATAAAAAATCAGCTCAAGGGGATACAATTTTCGTCGCCGGAAGAAGCGCTGGCTGCGTTCGAGCAGGCTGTAAACGAGGTGTCTGCGGCGGACTGGAAAAAGTGTTTTGAAAACTGGTTCAGAAGCATGAATCTTTGTATAGAGGCTGGTGGAGAGTACTTTGAAAAGATTTAATAAAAATATATGTACCTGTAGAACAATTTTTTTTAGTGTCGCAAAAGTTTCTGAGTGTCCCACGTATTGTTACTACACTGGCGAAATATGGGCTGTACATAGGTACCTACACTTCTCCCTAACCCTTACAGGCCCGATGTTATGTGACTTTCTACAGCTTCCATGGCTAGGCCTCAAGCAAGGTTCTTCTTTGTTGACTTAGCTACTTTTATTGTTTAAATAACCAGTTCCTCCGTTCATTTAGACTGAATAAAAACGGCAGACAGACAGTTAAATGCATATTTATTTAATCGGAGAATTACAAAGATATCCCATACAACATATTAAGACTTCAGACAAAAATACCCAGGCATAACAAAAACCAGTTCTAAAATACTAAGAATATATTTGATTAGGTCTTAAAAGTCCATTTTATTATTATTTCTTCAATTGGAGACAAGGAAAATCGTGACGGAACGGTTATTTATTTTTATGGTTGCTGAGCAAAATGTAAGCATTTAATTAGTTTCTATTCTGTCTTCTCCAATAAAACTTCTATAAGGAATTTCATGATGCGGTTACAAGCTTTTTATGGATTGGTAATATACCAAGAAAAGCATAATTTTCGTAGGAGTAGCTATAGAAATTTTATATTTTAATACAGCATCAAACAAAGTCAATACCGCATAAGGTAAACTGATTATCTACATTCGATTCTAAAAAGACATTGGTTTTAAGTAAATAATCCTTATACAGTATATATAGGGGAGTGTATATAGGGGATAGTTATATCTATACTTAGTTGTGCTTTTTAAATTGATAGGTAATAATAGGTACGAGCTATATAGCATTTCTATATCATTTTTAAGGCTTTTTATCAAGGCCCAGTCATAACGTAGAATGCATTCTATCTGCCGTGGAAATCAACTGCTCCAAAAAAATATTACCATAGAATGGAGTACAAACGCACACGGACGCAAAAAGAGTAATGTAAGGATCATAGCAGGTTGTGAAGTTTCAGCCTATCCCATGAGAAAAAGGCGTGAATTTATGTATGTATTTAAAGAATCCGATACATAACAAAACTTAAGCTTTATCGTCTCATAAATAAAACGAAAACAACCAAAAACCGAGATAAGTCGTGTCATAATTAATTGTAAGTGCTATTAAAGTACGACGGCCATCAATAAGACACCCGTGAGCCGGCACAGCTCGCAGTACGGTGACCATTTCGTGAAAAGTCCTGACAAAAACCCGGAAAAATATTGCAAAAAAAGTCACACTTTACGTTAATCTTTCTTTTTCGGCAGGAATTAAACACTTTTTTTCCTGAAATATCCCTTAAGTTCTGAGAAATGACAAGGCCGGACATCGGCCGGAGAGAGGGCCAAATAGCTGAACATGTCCGCACAAATCTAGACGTATGGTAACGCTACTCGCAGGTGTGAGGCCTCTCACTCCATACATCTTGCAGATTAGCACACTTTAATATGCAAAACTTGAGATAAAAAGTGTTGTGTTGACATGCCTGTATGAACGAGGGGGATTAGTATGACATGGGTAATATGTCATGTTCGTTTTAGTGTCAGAGAGTCTGGTAAAATATACGTATGAAATTCAGTCACGACCAAACTCAATAGAGATTAGTCAAGGAGATGAACAGGAGATACTAGAGTGCGCAGGCACAGGTGCTCTCTGTTCCATGATTCTAATAGTCCAATGGGACGGCAATTCGACACGACCATATAGTGATCATGCGTACGTAGGGCTGTTCGTTGCTTGCCTGGATATTAGCCTGGATTTCCGAGGCACAGGCGTGTCATACCAACAGCTTGACTTAATAGAGGCATTAATTTCAAAATAAAAATGGATGCAGTTGTCATCATAATTAGGATAAATTATGTATCAAATTCAAATATAGTAAAAAATCTCTATCATTTGAAGTCGTGAAAACTGCAGCTTTATATATATATTTTTTGCCATATTTCCACGTACCTATAAAAAATAATCATCGAAAAACCATAATTGAAACCTATTCTCATGCTAAAACCAATATAACATTAGCATAATGATACTTTCTCATTCATAAATAAAATATTTTTTTATAGACATATAGTTACTTTGAAGAGGGGCTTTGGTGGGCGTCAATATCAATAAATTTTTAGTTCTCCGATGGCGATAAAATATTTAACATTAAATTACAAATTGATACCTGCTATAAATTTTTTGAAAAATATATCAATAAAAGTATAATCTTTTCATGTAAAAATAACACAAGTTTTATTAAACGTGTCAAAAAATTCGGAGTTTATGGTTGTTTGCCTTGATCTTTTGCAACGTATTATTAAACAACGGCCTTGTTTAATAATACGTCGCCATCAGATACGATCGGTCTTACTCTACCCATACATATAAACCACCTATGTAAAATTACATCAATATTAAACCCATTCACTTACTGACAGACAAGACAAAGCACAACCTCAACTGCTGGGGCTGGAAACGCGGAATTTTGGATGAGTGTTCCATAATTATACCGAAAGGGAGCACTAGTCAAATGAGGATTAAATATGTATGGAAATTAGTCGTATCCGCCGATGGAGAAACCCACTGCACACAGCTTGTATCATGATATAATCGAGGCCCAGCTTCCTCCCGTTAATTAACCTAGTATCGTCCCAACAAGACTTCCCTAGTTATTTACACCCGCAAGTTCAAACTCTAACCAGAGCGGCTTTTACGAACATCAAAGGCTAATCAACGATCAATTAAATGATATTAATGAACTCAAACATACCATAAAGATCAGAATAATAGACAACACAGCGCCATAAAAAGGAATGTTAAAGAAAACCATAAAACACTTTCCTTTTAGAAAGTTGCGTCACTTTATAAGACAACCGTCAAGTTATCATAACAAAGTGGACAAGAGTAAGTCGGACTCTGGTACAACGGGTTCTGTCTCCAAAAATACAGGACTACATTCAGGTTTACATAACATGGTCCTTAAAAAAGTTTAGTGGAAATATGCCACCACAACGTCTAAATTTCAGATGAATCCAAAGCTGCTGGATTACGTTCTTTGATCGATTATCGATTACGTCGCGTCGACCACTGACGCAACTCTTTGAACAATGTAATTACTTGAAATAACAATGCTGTTATCTATTTTTAACCGACTTCAAAAAAAGGAGGAGGTTCTCAATTCGGTTGTGTTTTTTTTTTGTGTTTGTTACCTCATATCTTCGTCATTTATGAACCGATTTGAAAAATTCTTCTTTTATCTGAATGGATCTACTTCCCGAAAAAACAAAAAAACAAAAAGTCAATGAAACAAAGAATAGTCACCGACTTCCGAAAGTAAAGTTATTTTCCACTTTTTTTGTGTTTTTTTTGGAAGTCGGTTTTTTTTTGCAAAAAAGTTTCTATTTTACCCTTTTTAGTTATCGCATCACACACAAATCCTTGTCAAGTATCAATTTCGCAATTTCTTTTACTTGGATGACATATTTTTTCCAGCTATTTTGATTTCAAAACCAAACTGCTGAACCGATTTCGATGAAATTTCTATGGGACTAATCGGGAAGTAGATCCATTCAGATAAAAGAAGAATTTTTCAAATCGGTTCATAATTGACGAAGATATGAGGTAAAAAACACAAAAAAAAACACAACCGAATTGAGAACCTCCTCCTTTTTTTGAAGTCGGTTAAAAAACCACACACTAAAGGCCATCAGTCACATCACTTGCGAGCAAAAAAAATTATAAAACTGTGACTTAAAAGACAGCAGCAAAATGCCAAAACACAAAAAAAATACAACCGAATTGAGACACAGTCGGTGACTATTGTTTGTTTCATTGACTTTTTTGCCACCGACTTCCGAAAGTAAAGTTATTTTTCACTTTTTTTTGTGTTTTTTTTGGAAGTCGGTTTTTTTTTTGCAAAACAGTTTTTACCTTATAAAGAGGATTATCATTTTTAACCGACTTCAAAAAAAGGAGGAGTGTCTCAATTCGGTTGTATTTTTTTTGTGTTTGGTACCTCATGTCTTCGTCATTTATGAAACGATTTGAAAAATTATTCTTTTGTCTGAACTTCCCGATTGGTCCCAAAATCGTATTAGTAGTTTGGTTTTTAAAATCAAAATATCTGGTAAAAATATGTCATCCAAGTAAAAGAAATTGCGAAATTGATAGTTGACAAGGCTTTGTGTGTGATACGATAACTAAAAAGGGTAAAATAAAAACATTTTTGCAAAAAAAATAACAGACTTCCAAAACAAAAAACAAAAAAAAAACTGAAAATAACTTTACTTTCGGAAGTCGGTGGCAAAAAAGTCAATGAAAACAATAGTCACCGCCTTCCGAAAGTAAAGTTATTTTCCACTTTTTTTGTGTTTTATTTTGGAAGTCGGTTATTTTTATTATATCATCATCACTTCAGTTATTACACGAGGGTTACTACACAAAAATATTTCGCTAAACCGTACTGCGTAACCGTAGTTAAGAGACCCTAAAATCTCTCCAACACCTAATCACCGAAAACAGATCATAAACCACCCATTTACTCCACTATCAGCTAACTAATCTGCCCTCCCCCGCGCGGCCCCCCGGGTGGTCGGCGCGTCACTTCAGCCTCTTCTCGGGTTACATTCTGTCCGAGGGCTTCACGCCACTGTTGACAGTAGCCGTCAAATTAATCACAAGCTCATCTACAGATAACGAGTAGCCAGAGATTAAGGTCTTAGGGAATTGTGATGACAGGCATGTAAGTTGGGTAAATAAAAAAGGAGGCAGGCCACCGACGCGACGATGGGAACAGGGCGTAAAGAGAATACCATCGGTGGCCAAATTATTAGGGACAGTATCCAGATTTTAGTGTTTTCAAGTTTACCTGTTTTTTTTATAATAATAATTAGCTGTAGTCTCATGGGTATTTTTTATTTATAAGAGAGTATTATTAGCATTATAAAAATAACAAGTTGCTTGTTCGGCACTCGACAACTGCCCGAGGACTTTGTTAAATAAAACAAGTTGTTCAAAGCAAGTACCAAAAAAAAATTTATTTATCAAACCTTATATCATATCCGCGGAGAATCTTAACACCGTGATTCAGGAAACTGTACAACGCCATCTATCGAGCTACGCGGGGAAGCTCACGATCGAACATCCCGCCCACCATGGACAGAATGTCCAGAACTTAGTTTAAACATGACAAGAATACTAAATGACCGCCCACCATGAAACAAAATACAAGATTCGGTGGGAAGTGAAAACGCTAGTGGACTGTATGTGAACGATAAATAACAAATAAACCTTGAAAACATAAAATATCTTAACATTAAAATTTAAACTGTAATAAATATGTTAGTAACCTAATTATGATTAATCAATCCTTAAAGTACTATTTTTATGAACTAACAGGAAGCACGATTAACTTTGACACAGGTCTTTTGATCGTGGAACCTTTACAACGCAATGAAACCACTCTGGTGATTTTGTCCGAGCCAGTATGCTTTTCAGTAATAAGTCCGTAGAGCCATCTTGCAGGTGGAAGATCATCTTCCATTACCAACACTACGTCACCCAAGTTTGGTTCTACGGTTTGATGTGCCCATTTGTTCCTCTGGTGGAATTGAACCAGATATTCACGAGACCACCTACGCCAGAAGTCCTGAACCATGCGTTGAGTCAACTGCCATCTTCTCAAGGTGTTAATGTTTGAGCTTTCAAAATTAATTTCGGGCACGAGCAGCAAAGGCTCGCCTACCAGAAAATGACCCGGGGTTAATGGGCCTGGATCTTCTGGGTTAGTGCTGATGGTGGAAATAGGCCTGGAGTTCAGACAGGCTTCTATTTGGGCAAGCACTGTCGTCAGTTCCTCAAAAGTTAGTGTGCTTGTACCAATTACCCTTTTAAGGTGGTGTTTAGTCGACTTCACTCCAGCCTCCCAAAGCCCCCCAAAGTTCGGGGAATGAGGTGGAATAAAGCTCCAAGTTGTACCGTTGGTTGCCAACCAATCTGCAATATCAGGTGCAATGCTGGACCTTTCGTGGTTGAACAACGCTTTCAACTCCTTGTCAGCTCCTACAAAGGTGGTGCCGTTATCACTCCACATCTCACCACAATGGCCTCTCCTCGCTGTAAAGCGCTTGAAGGCTGCTAAAAAGGCTTCTGATGTCATGTCGCTGACAACTTCTAAATGTATGGCCCGAGTGGCCATACACACAAAGAGACATATGTAGCCTTTGGTGGAGTGATACCCACGACCCTTGGTGGGCCGTATACTAATTGGACCTGCATAGTCCACGCCACTTCTGAAGAAAGATCGACTTGCATTGACCCTGGCAGAGGGCAATGACCCCATTAAAGGATGTGTCGACCGAGCAGAATGACGGATGCAAATAACACATTTGCGTACGTAGTGCCTAACGATCAGTCTTGCCAGAAGGTTGCTTTTGTAACCTTTTAGGTGATTTTTCAACTGCATTGGTTACTTTTAGGTTACACTAATGAAAAGGTTACTTTTAGGTGATTTTTCGGGATTTGTAGAATTAACTTTTAATTTTTTACATAAAAGCAACGTGAAACGGAACGCTCGTTTTAGAATTGTTCATGTTGATAAGCTTCGTTAGCAGTAGTAGAACAAAAACCTTTATGAAGCCCTAGTTAATGGCAAAGTGCTCATACCCAATCATAGCTGTCTCTATTGGAACAACACGTTGTACTCTTTCCTCTTTCACACTTACACCACTTGTATCTCGCTCACTCGCTTGATCAGTCGGATTGGATCGGATCTTCGGATTCATTCGTTGTTGTTCGTTTGCCGCCGCGCCGCCACTTCAATTTGTTGTCACCGAAAGATTAGTGTGCATCTGATGGACCATATTTTTGCGATATTTCGATACTCGTTTAACTTCATATCAATTCTTAATGCATCAATTTTATTATAAAGGATCAATATGAATAAATCAAAAAATGCGGGCAAGTGCTCAAATACTCATCGATGTATCTGTAAATCAATACAACTAATTTTCTATTCTATCAATTTATCCAGTAAAAAAATATGAAAGGTTATTTTTTCTACAAAAAGGTTTCATTTTTTTATATTTCAGGTGATTTCTGACATGACCGACTGGCAACACTGCTAACGATACACTTTGCATGTATTATCCAATATTTGGATCGCAAATAATTAAGAGTTAACTGAGGCCCGCCATGCAACGTCCTCTCGTGAGCGTCAGCTATCAGAAGGTGGGTTAAATGTGACTTACGAGGAAGAATTATAGGATGCTTTGAGTCCTCGTGAAGGTTGGCTCTGTGCAACCTACCGCCAACTCTCAAAATGTGTTCCTGATCCAAGTAAGGATTGAGCGAGGTAAGTACCCCCTTTTTGTTTATTTCTCTTTTTAACATTAAACTATCAATCTCCGGTCTAAAGTGTTCCCCTTGACATAATTTAATGCAGGTAAGTAATGCCCCTTGAATTTCCGAATGCATGAGAAATTTATTAAATTTTGTAGTATAATTTTTATTTTTAAATTTTAAGAACCTTTTACAATAAGCTATTACTCTAATAACCTTTCTAAGGGATGAATACTTTGAAATTATAGAATCCTCACCCATTTCTTTTACTACTGTGTTGCAGACTACTAATGATTTTTTCTCTTCTAGGTTAGTTTCTTTAATTTCCCTTCTATTATAATTAATTTCTTTATTTTTAAGCCAAGTGGGTCCCTGTGTCCACAACTCTGAGTCAACGCAATCGGAAGGATTCACGCCGCGCGACGCGCTGTCTGCGGGATTATCACTAGACTGGACGTGCGACCACTGACTATTCTCCAAAACGGTAAGTATTTCAGACACTCTATTGCCGACGAAGGTCTTCCAGCGGCTCGGGTGGCTGCTCAACCAGGCGAGCACCACTGTTGAGTCAGTCCAGGCATGTATGTTTTCCTTACAGATACCCAAGGTATCGGAAACTTCACGCAGAAGTTTTGAAAGCAGCAAGGCGCCACATAACTCCAAACGAGGTATGGATACCTGTTTGACAGGGGCCACCTTGGTCTTAGCTGCCACTAGACTAACATGAACGTGACCATTGGCATCAATACAACGAACATATACGGCAGCTGCGTAAGCAACATTGGAGGCGTCGGAGAATCCGTGTAACTCTAGTAATACGTCAAGTTGGCTCGTGTGCATCCATCGTGGCAGACGGAAGTCTCTAAGATGGTTAAGCTTGTTTCTATAACTAAGCCATTCCTTTAACAGATGATCTGGAAGTTCATCGTCCCATTCGGATCCCGTTAACCACAGGCGTTGAATAAACACTTTGGCTGTTACTATCACTGGCGCAAGCCAGCCGAGAGGATCAAACAAACGAGCGATGTCAGATACCACCTTTCGCTTGGTTATGGGGGTTTCGGGCGGAGGAAGTTGGACGGTATATCTAAACTCATCTAAATTTCTATCATAAGTTAACCCTAAAATCTTCGTAAGTGTATCCATTTTAAGTTCTAATTTGTCCTGTCCAACAGTATTTTCGTTTATTTTGTTTAATAATTTATCACTGTTGCTGGACCACTTCTGAAGCTTGAAGCCCCCACGACCTAATAATTCATTAAGTTGGTGATAAATTGTTTCACCCTCCGCGACAGATTGACAACCCGTTAACAGGTCGTCTACATAAAAAGCTGTAAGGACTCGTTCTGCGACTAGAGGAAAATCATTTCCTTCGTCACGAGCTAGTTGCTGTAGCGACCGGACCGCTAGGTATGGCGCAGAGGATGTTCCAAAGGTAACACGCAACAACCGAATATGTTTCAATTCAGCTTCTGGATTGTCACGCCACAAAATGCGCTGATAATCAGCATCCTCATCTGCAACCTTGACCTGACGGTACATTTTAACAATATCTGCGACCAAACTTATGGGATGGCAGCGCCACCGCATTATAGTTTGACGCAAATCAGGTTGTAGGGTTGGGCCAACCATTAATTCTTTATTTAATGATACTCCATTGTGGCCTGAACATGAAGCGTCGAAGACGACCCTAACCTTAGTGGTGCTTTTATCCTCACGGACCACCGCGTGATGTGGTAGGTAGAACGCATCATTACTTAATTCTGCCTGAGGGACAACTTCAGCATGTCCCAGTTGAATGTATTCATTAACGACTGCACTATACTGTGTCCTGAATTCCGGTTCCTTGGCCAATCTATTCTCTAGGTTAATAAAGCGCTTGCGGGCAATGAGCTCTGACCCCCCAAACTTGCAACTGGGCGAATCGGTTTTAAATGGTAGTTTTACAACATACCTCCCTGTCGCGTCGCGTTTGGTGGTTTTAGAGTAGAACTCCTGACATTTTTGTTCTTCTTCAGTTAAGATTACACTACGAACTGAGGGCTCCGACTCCAACTCCCAAAACTTACGCAAAAGATCATTGACATCTGCTGATTGCACTACAGTGTGATAACATACTGGCCTAGAGATTGCCGACGGTGTGATCTCACCAGATAGGATCCAACCTAATTTAGTCTTCTGGGCGACTGGCGATCCCGGCGGACCCTTGACTAAACCATCCAATAAAACTTCTCCGACTACACGCGTACTCAACAATAAATCAATTTTCCCTGGTGTGTCAAAAGACGGATCAGCTAATTTTAAGGACGAGAACGAAGACGATATCTGAACGATTTTCTTCTCAGGAAGATGAGATGTGAGTCTACTTAATACATAAGCATCGACATATAAAACAAAGGTGGGATCTAGACGTGACTGCAATTTAAATCGAACTATCCACTTAGAGGGCATTGAGTTTCCCTCGTCATCGCCTAGTCGCAATATGTCGGTGTGAGCAGGTGTTTTCTTCAGTCCGAGCAACTGTACTGCAGCCTCTGTTATGAAAGAGACTTGAGAGCCCTGATCCATCAGAGCTCTTAAAACAAAAGCAGTACCAGTTCTTGACTCAACGTTGACCAAGGCTGTGGCTAACAGACCGTGGTTGTGAACATCCGCAAAGCAACAAATGGGTTTAGTCTCACTTTGACTAGAAGAGGTAGCTGCATCAGCAGCCACCACCTTCGTTTCTGCTGAACCATCAACATTTTCAGCAGAGTTGGCAGTTGTCTTTGGGTGAAGTAATGTGTGGTGCTTCCTCTTACAAAGGTGACATTTAGTGTGCTGACGGCAAGAATAGACGGAATGGTTTGATCCTAGACAGTTGTAACAAAGCTTACTGACTCGTGCAAACTCACGACGCTCGTCACAGTTTTTCTTAGCAAATGTTTTACAGTGACACAATTTATGATCTCCAGAACATAATTTACAACTTTGAGAAGCGACATGAAAAGATTTGGCATTATTATCACGATTGCTGCTCTGTTTACTTACTTTAGGATCTAAATACTCTAAGGCTCTAAATCTAGACTCCAAAAAAGTTTTGAACTCATCAAAATTAGATAAACTATCATCATGACTTATTCTTAGTTCCCACAATTTACGAGATTCGTTATCTAACTTTTCGGAGCTCAAGTATACAACAATTGCATCCCAGGAGCTAACATCGATTCCTAGACTGCGTAAACCGTGCAAACACTCAACCGTCGTGTCCAACAACATTTTAACGTTTGTCGACGATTCCTTAGTAATCGACGATTGATGGACAAGTCGTTTGAGCATAGAGTTAGCTAAAAACCTTTTATTATCAAATCGCTTGTTTAGAATTGACCAACATTCATCATAATTAGACGCAGTCACAGGAACATGTCGAAGCAACTGTTCTGCTTCGCCTGTGAGATGACTCTTTAAGTAGTGGAGTTTTTGAACGTCATCCAGTGCATCATTTTTATGGATCAGTGACGTAAATAAATCGCGGAACGTAACCCATTCAGAATAAAGTCCCGAGAACGTTGGCAAACTAATTTGTGGTAACTTCACATTTGAACTGTTTTGATTAGAATGTTTAATACTATTGGGATTTACACTATTGCACAGACTTGTTTGAAGTAAGTGCTCTTTTAATTCTGACTTATAGGTTATGTACAAATCTTCAGTTAAATCATAAGTTTCTGCCGTAAAATAAACATTCTTTTCTAATTCTATGTCGGTTGCCTTTTCTATAATGCGCTTATGAGTTTCAACAAATTGTTTCCACTGTACCTCTAATGATTCTAATCTTGTTTCAATGTAAGTTTGTGTAAGACGATCCTTAGGTGATTTTTTAAAGTTAATTCTACCCTTTTCTATAATTAATTTATTGTTTAATTGCAATTTACTTAAGGATTCCATAGTGTCCCTACGAAGCTACAGAGTTTTCTAATTAATAAAATCAATACCTTAGTGCAACCGACGAAAATCACAAGTCACTGAACAAAACCGATAACTTTTACAAGTGTTTTTGAACAAGTTTCAATTTTATAGAAAAATCGGGCATAGATTTCCCGTCACAACACCTTATTCGTAATTATTCTAAGTTCAAACTACTACTAAATCTTAAAAGTCTTAAACTCTTGATAATGCACTAAGTTGATCTTCAATATTCACAAGTTAACAAAATAATAACACAGGATTGTAACTCACAGTTTTTGTCTGCCAAACCTCTCTAACACGTCACTGCTGCGACTGCGTCGTCATTCTTGATGCCGCTGCGAAGGTGTCGTCACTGTAGAATGATGCCGCTGCGAGTGTGTCGTCACTGACTGTGACGTCACCCTTGATGTCGTCACTTGTTGCCTCGATGCTGGTGGAGTGGTGGCGCCCTCTGGCGGAGACGGCCGCAAGCGTGGTTGCTGCGCTGCTGCTGTACACCGCTGATCACCCACACACGGGGATTTTACAGGCACTTCAGGGCGATCCACCACTGGTTTCTATGCCTCACCACACGTCACAAAAACTGTCACTTCACTACACTTGTCGCGATTTCACTTTCGCGATCCGACTCGGTAGGACCAAATGTTCGGAGTTCGGCACTCGACAACTGCCCGAGGACTTTGTTAAATAAAACAAGTTGTTCAAAGCAAGTACCAAAAAAAAATTTTTTTTTTTTTTTTTTTTTTTTTTTTGATAATGGCCACTCGCAGTTTTCCAGCTCTCTACGGCTGGTTTACTACTTAACCGGACTATCCTGTGGTGACCTCAAATGAATTTAAGGCCCCCAGCCAGGGCTTACAAGCTAATTTATTCTATTAATGACCGCTCGCTAAGGGCACCCCCTGTGGGGCTCGGACCTCGGCTTAGGGCGTCATTTTGGGGAGGGCAGCAAGTAGGGACAGGCTGGGTCGTATTATTATTAATTGGGGAATTTAACGTTACTTGCTCAGCAACGCGGGCTGGCTCGTTGGGCAAGGGTCGGGTGGGGGTGTTACGGGGGCGTCGCGATGGGCCTCGGCGGCGGGGCCGGAAAACGGAACGCGGTCTGTGTTTGTTTTTCCTTAAAGTGCTGGTTTCCCTACGGCTTTCTTGAAGGAGGGTGATGGGGTCATCGGGCTCAGCTAGAGAGTGCCTGGGACGGCGAATTTTCCCTATTTTGGTGGGGACGTATCGGGCAGCCGCAACCACTAGCGGGTTGCGGTGTTTTTCGGCAGTGTCAAAGAAGCGTTTGGTAATACGCTTTATGAACTGTTTTATGGTGGGAATTTTGAGGTCGACGTGGAGTCGCTCATTCCTGACAAACCACGGAGAACCCGTGGCCTTTCGGAGAAAACGGTTTTGGAGAGTCTGCATTCTATGAGTTTGATAGGACTTGGCGTGTGCGAAGACTGGGCAGGCATAGGTCATGATGGGGCGGATGCACGCGGTGTAAATACGCAATTTGCACTTGAGTGACAATTTGCTGCGTGAGTTTATCATGGAGTGGAGCCTACCAAGAGCGAAAGCAGCACGCGAACGTACTGTCTTTATGTGCTCATTGAAATTTAGGCGTCGGTCGAGTATTACTCCTAGATATTTGGCTCGCTCTTCCCAAGGGATCGGCTTGTCAAACATGGTGATCGGACTGGGGTAGCGAGGGGGGGGTTTCTTCGGTCTAACGAAGAGGACCGCCTGGCTCTTGTCGGGATTAACCTCGATTCTCCATTTCCGGAACCAATCGCCCAGGGCGTATGCGGAGGTTTGGAGATTATGGCTGATGGCAAGCGGACTCCGGCCGGAGCAATAAATGGCCGTGTCGTCAGCGAAAAGGGCTAACTGAGTCTTCTTGTTCTTGGGGATATCGCTGGTGAACAGCGTGAAGACGAGTGGGGATAGCACGGAGCCTTGGGGGACTCCGGCTCGAATGGTACGGGGGGAGGAAAGCGCACCTTCGATGCGATACCGAAAGGTGCGGTTCGACAGAAAGTCCCGTAAGATGAGCACGAGACGGTCAGGCACGCCGAGTTGATATAACTTGTATATCAGACCATTGTGCCAGACCTTGTCAAAAGCTTTCGCTATGTCGAAGAAGAGGGCCCCAGTCATCATACCGCGCTGGTATTTGTCGCTGATGTGCTCGACAATGCGGTGTACCTGTTGGACACAAGAGTGTTGGGTTCTAAACCCAAACTGCTCTTTAGGTATTAGGCTCTTTGCTTCGGCATAGTCTTTGAGACGCTTATAAATAAGCCTCTCGTAGATTTTGCCTAGGACATTGAGCAGACTGATGGGGCGATAACTGCCTGGGGAGGACTTGGGCTTGCCCGGTTTGGGGATACCGATGACGGTAGCTACTTTCCACGACTGTGGGAACATGTTGTGGGACAGGGCACAGTTGAAAATGGCTGTCATTAGGACTATAAGAGGGGCAGGGAAGAGCTTAAAGACTCTATTGTTGATTCCGTCCGAGCCAGGGGCTTTTCTGGGTTTGAGATTTTTGATGATGTCCTGTACCTCTTCTGAAGTGATAGGAGGTAGGGGTTCATCAGGGTTCTCGATAGGTGGGAGAGAGGCCCTTCTTTCAACTTCAGCATCCACCTCATCGAGGTGAGCTTGGTCTACAGGTTGGGTGCTAGGAGTGCACTGGGACTCTAAACTGTCAGCCAGGCATTCTGCTTTTTCGTCGTCTTCGAAGGCGACGCTGTTATCGGGACGTTTGAGAGGGGGCAACGGGGAAATATCAGAGGCGCGTAGTTTCCTCTGTAGTTCCCAGAAGGCCTGGTGGGTCGGTTCGAGTTCGCTCAGTGTCTTTTCCCAGCGACTGTTACGCAGCTCAGCGATGCGATTACTTACTTTACGCTGTAAGCGTCGCATGAAGGCTTTGTTACTGATGCAGGGGAAAGATCTGTAAGCCCGAACGGCCGCGTTCTTCTCGGTCACTAGATCGCGCACATCGTCCGGAAGTTTCCAGCGGTGATCACTCATCGCCGGAGCCTTCCTTGAACACTCGTTCAGGACCGATTGTACGTGCTCCGTGAACGAGCCGATCGCGGCCTCGGCCTCGGCGATGGACTCGATATTCTCGGGGATTTTATCTAAGTGGGGGGACGATGTGGATTTTAGTAACTCGCTTACTTTTCCCCAGTCCGTAATAGTTATGGTAGGGGGGGGTTGAGAGGGGTCTAGTGGTCCTGATCTAGGAGCTAACTCCAGAATAACCGGCCGGTGGTCCGAGTCGAGCTCGTCCAGCGCCTCCATAGAGTGTAACCGTAGGTTAACACTCTTTAGAAGCGCCACGTCAAGCACGTCGGGACGCTGGGCTGGGTCATAGGGGTAGTGGGTGGGATGCATCGGAGCGATGACATCGAAATTTAGGGGACTTTGCAGATCAAAAAGAATTCTGCCTCTAGTGTTAGTCGTGTGACTGTTCCAGGAGGGGTGTTTGGCGTTCAGGTCTCCCGCCAGAATGACGGAGTCACTTAGGCCAAGGACCTCCGAGAGGTCATCTCTGAGGAAGGTGTTACCCACAGCGGGGTTAGTAGGGGGGCAATATGCGGATACTAATGTGATGGGTGGATGACCTGTCATGCCCAGTCGACAGATTGAGACTTCGAGATGGGCGAGATGGGGGGGGTCTATTGGGATGCAGTAAAGCGAAGCTTTATAGTAAATGAGAGTACCTCCCTTGTGACAACGGGACCTGTCATTGCGAACCAGACGATAGTTGGCAATTCTCGGGTCTCGCTGATGGGGCTTCAAGAAGGTCTCTTGGACTAAAAGGATATCTAAGTGATGGTCGCGGAGGAAATTGGCGATCTCATCACGCTGGCCCTGCACGCTGTTTGCGTTGAATGTCCCAACTTTAAGGGACTTCGGTTTTAACCTACTTATTGGAGCTGTATTATCCATTACAGTCTGTTATGGGGGAGGTTGTTGAGGGCTTCAGTTACATCTCCGAACTCCGCAAAGACTTGGGAGAGGAGGACGAAATCGTTGCCGCAAGCGACAATCGCGGCCGACATTTGCCTAGCGCGGGGGGAGTAGAAGACTCCAAAAGTACTTGCGAGTACTAACGCTGGGTTGAGAGCGTTTGGCCCCGGGTGTGACGAGAGGGGGGGCCTCGTTGTGTGGGGCGGGGTTGGAGTGACCGGTGCTTGAGGCACTGTCACTCTGGTTGAGGGGTGGGGCGCTGAAGGCTCCGGGGCTTTTAAGATGGGCCTAGGGGCCGGAGGGGAGGGGGTTGGGGGGGTGGACACCGGAGCCGGCTGCTGAGTGGGCCTCAGTGCCGGGAAGTGGGCTTGGTGGTTCAATTTATTCCAGGGACTAGGCCTCTGGGGGCTGAGATTCGCGGGGAGTTCTCCGGAGAGTGTAGGACACTCTCTTTGGGAACGGACTTTCCCGCGTTTGGCCAGTTTCGGGGCCGAGGATTTGGGGGCTTTGGGGCACCCTCGATAGTTGGCCGGGTGGCCGGATTCGCCGCATAAGACGCAGCTTGGAGGTTCCGTGCAGAGGGCACGGTCTTTGGGACGGGGGCAGTCTAATGTGCCGTGATCCCCCAGGCACTTCACGCAGCGGGGTTTGCCGAAGCAATTCCGCTGTGAGTGCCCATAGAGTTGACAACGGTGGCACTGGCCAACGATGCCGCTCTGGCGGGGTTTTTCTATTGATAGGCCGGAAAGCCCGCAGATCTTGGTGATCTTGAAGATGGGGTGGTAACCCTCGGTATGGTCACAGATGACCAATACCATATTATAAGGGTTACCCCCTTTTCGGTGCATACGGTGCACCTCCGCGACCGGGATCTTTTGTGACTCCAGGTCACTGAGTATCTCGTCCGAGTTTAACTCAAGTGGGACATTTTTGACAACCACTCTGACTGGTTTGTCTTCCTTAAGGGAGAAGGTGTGAAAAGGGATATTCCTTTCCCTGAAGAGCTTGTTAAGCTCCCTGAAGTCAGTGGCCGACGCCACTGTGATTTTAATGCCCTGCTGTACAGCACGGGCACTGGTGAAGTTGATTTTGCGCTCGCCACACGCTTTGGCTACTTCCGTCCACAGGGCTTTGTTGTGGAGGAACAGGGGGGGCGGGGCGTGCGTCTTCTTTATGGAGGTGACCGGAGTGGTCGTGTCCATTGGTGTGGCCGGTCGGCTAGCGGTAGCCGTGGTCGAAGTAGACGGGGCGGGGGTGGGGGGACGTGAAGCCATTGAGGGGGGCGGGGTCACGCGGTCTGCGGCCTTCTTGGCCTTACTGGCCTTAGCCTGACCATGGCGACCCTTCTTCCTTTTCCCCTTTCCTACCAATTGGTAGTCGTCCTCGGAGGACGAAGGGGAGGAGGAGTCCGAGGAGACACTGTCTGTCTCGTTTTCGTCATCAATGACGAGAGAGTTTGCCGGCGAAGATGGCGAGTCATTGACTATGGGAGTGGGGATGAGTGGACTTTCCAGAGCGTCGCTGAACTCAGCGACGGCTGAAGGACGCTGTAGAGTAGCGAGCTGCTTCCCGTACTTGTTATTAAAATAGGGATCAGTCTTGAAAACGTCCATGAAAAATTCTAAAAGAATTTTATCAGACATGATGGTAGGGGGTACACAAAGGGGAGGGGGGGAAAATAGGATTCTAGCTCCTAACACCTAACAGCCCCGAGGAGACACGTTACGTGTACACCCCGGGCAGACAGTTCCCCGAAATTAGCCCTCCCGTGCGTCTTTCCTAGCGCTATGCCAACGAGAAGAAAGACACAAACAAACTCGTTGGCTACGCTACTGTCTGAAGGCCTGAAGGGCCGATGACCTAACTCCCCAGGTGGGAAGGCCCGGGGATGAGTACCCTCCCTGTGGGGTAACAGGGAGGTGAGTACCTACGGTGAGCCCTAAGCTAGTACTCTCGCTGTCAGTCTCAATGTACAGCGAGTCCCTATGGGTCTTGCGACCGATCCGGGCCGTTGGGGTAGACACACCCAACCGTCCCGGGTGCAAACTGAAAAAGAGCGGGGTTAAACACTGGTCGCGACTAGGAGATCCCCCAAGGCCGCGGGTCCAGTGCCCTTCCAATGACTGCCTAGCCCTGAAGGGGGTCGGCGGGTGATTGGGTCTTCACCCTCTTGGTTTCGTTGACACCGTTAGGTTTCCACCAAGAACCACAGAAAAATTTGTGGATTTAGCCCTTAAGGGGCCAAAGTTATAACACAACAACGGCACAAGTTGGACGAACTACAAGCGCGTGGCACTCGTAGCCGATCAAACTCGTGACGCGTAGCTGTGCTACGGGGAGGCGGGGCGACGCGCTACGGCTCGTAGCCGCGCTACGACGGCGAGCGGCGGCACGCGACGGTGGCGACAGCGGCGGCGGCGGGCACTCACGGCGCGTAGCTCTGCTACGGGGAGGCGGGGCGATGCGCGACGGCTCGTAGCTGTGCTACGAGGCGAGCGGGACGGCGGCGGGTGCTCCTTCGACACGAATAGATCGCGACAGCGGAGGCCGGGAGGTCGCTGGGACGCGGCGGGAGCGATCGAGCGTACGTGCGTGCGCTACGACGGCTCAGAGCTTAGGGAATTGTGATGACAGGCATGTAAGTTGGGTAAATAAAAAAGGAGGCAGGCCACCGACGCGACGATGGGAACAGGGCGTAAAGAGAATACCATCGGTGGCCAAATTATTAGGGACAGTATCCAGATTTTAGTGTTTTCAAGTTTACCTGTTTTTTTTATAATAATAATTAGCTGTAGTCTCATGGGTATTTTTTATTTATAAGAGAGTATTATTAGCATTATAAAAATAACAAGTTGCTTGTTCGGCACTCGACAACTGCCCGAGGACTTTGTTAAATAAAACAAGTTGTTCAAAGCAAGTACCAAAAAAAAATTTATTTATCAAACCTTATATCATATCCGCGGAGAATCTTAACACCGTGATTCAGGAAACTGTACAACGCCATCTATCGAGCTACGCGGGGAAGCTCACGATCGAACAAATCTATTTATTTTTCTTTGTAAAATAATATGAGTATAAAAATAAAATTTATTTTAATATTTAGTGATCCCTTTGCTGCAATTACAGCTTCTATGCGTCGTGGCATGCTCTCTATGCAGATTTTAGCTACTTTTTGGAGTTCAGAATTTTGATGCCATTCTTTAACGAGAGTTTCAATTAACTGGCGTTTGTTACTGACGACTCGTTTCGCAATCGCTCGTTTGGTGAGCTCCCACATGTTCTCTATGGGGTTCATGTCAGGTGAATTCCCTGGCCAGGGCAATACAGCAATGTTTCTTTCAGCCAGAAACGTAGTAACGCTTCTGGCTTTATGACATGGTGCCGAATCGTGCATAAAAATGTACGCTTCATCACCAGGGAACCATTCCTCGACTTGCGGCAGTAGCCGAGTTTCTAGTACTCGCTTGTACTGGTCTTGCCTCATGGTCCCGTTCACAATGTATAGGCGCCCCATGCCTTTTGCTGATATCACAGACCACACCATGACACTTACTGGATGTTTAACCCTCTCTATAAGGCAGTCTTGGTGAAATTGTTCTCCAGGGCGCCGTCGCACGAATGAGCTTTTGTCAACTAAAGTTTGGAAAGTCGATTCGTCACAGAAGCATACCTGTAAAATACAACAATTATTAAAAATCAAAATATTATTGATGAAGATACTATTTAAAAATATTGTATTTAATCGACTCCAATCTGCAACATTCATATTTCGATGTTGTCTGGCCCATTGCAATCGCTTCTTCTTCATAGCCTGGGTGAGGAGTGGTTTTTTAGTGGGCCTACGACCGATCAGGTTCTCTTCAACTAACTTTCTCCGAACTGTCCTTTGAGAAACCGTTATTCCCTCGTCGTTTATCATCGTAGTCAGCCGGGCAACGCTCATTTTACGATTTTTGAGGCAGATATCCCTGATTTTACGATCAGTACGAGAAGTGGTGATCCTTTTCCTGCCACATTTACCCACACAGCCTGCTTCCAAGGGTTCATTCTTGTCGATTTTGATTTTGATTCTGTTAACCACAGATTTCGAAACACCTGCAATTGTTGCAATGTCTCTCTGGGAATGAGTGGAGTGAAGTAATAGTGTTTGTATCTCTCTGCATTTTCCTGGGGATGTGTCTGAAGCTTTACCCATCCTAAAAAATATCAATATTCAGTTTTAAACGTCATTCTGTATATTAAATTAAAATTTACTCATAAAATGTTGTAAAGCAATTTATGTAGAAACAAACAATACTTACGTTTTAATTACTCGGCACAGAATAAACTGTAATTTTATTAAGTGTTAAAACAATGAAAGCTACTGTTTTTGAACGTACAATTTTCAACAAACGTCAATGAAATAGCGCAAATGATATAAATGGCGCCAAATTTCATAAATGGCGCTGGTTTTCAGTGTTGCCACTTATGTAATGATACCAGGAGTAATAACAAAAAAAAACCCAAAACAAAAACATTATTATGTGTTAACAAAAAGGTTTTAACTAAATCTATATATATAAAAATGAATTGCTGTTCGTTAGTCTCGCTAAAACTCGAGAACGGCTGAACGGATTTATCTTATCTTGGTTTTGAAATGTTCGTGGAGGTCTAGGGAAGGTTTAAAAGTTGAGAAAAATTAGAATAATTGCCGGGAAAACCCTCAAAACAGCCCTTTTCTATTTCCCATACAAACGTTTTCTAAATAAAATGGAAAGTCAATTTGTAATTTATTACCGCTGCATAAAGTTCAAATTCGCGTGCGCGTTGGAGGATCTAATGTCGCGTTACGAAACTCAACAAAAGTAGGTAGGGTACTAGGAGAGTAGGATAGGTAGATAGGTACTAGGAGAGTAGGATAGTTAGGTAGGTACTAAGAGAATAGGATATGTAGATAGGTACTAGGAGGGTAGGATAGGTAGGTAGGTATTAGGAGGGTAGGATAGGTAGGTAGCCCTTAGGTAGGTAGGTACTAGGAGAGTAGGATAGGTAGGTAGGTACTACGAGAGTAGGATAGGTAGATAGGTAGGGAGGGTAGGTAGGGTGGGTAGAGTAGGTAGGGTAGGAGGGGTAGGTTGGATTGGTAGAGTAGGTAGGGTAGGTGGGGCAGGTAGGGTAGATGGGGTAGGATTCATTGACTGTTAGGCGGTACGAAGTTCGCCGGGACAGCTAGGAATAAGAATAGGATATGTAGATAGGTACTACGAGAGTAGGCTAGGTAGGTACTAGGAGAGTAGGATAGGTAGGCAGGTACTAGGAGAATAGGATATGTAGATAGGTACTAGGAGGGTAGGATAGGAAGGTAGGTACTAGGAGAATAGGATATTATGTAGATAGGTACTAGGAGGGTAGGATAGGTAGGTAGGTACTAGGAGAGTAGGATAGGTAGGCAGGTACTAGGAGAATAGTATAATTATGTAGATAGGTACTAGGAGGGTAGAATAGGTAGACAGGTAATAGGAGAATAGGATATGTAGGTAGGTACTACGAGAGTAGGATAGGTAGATAGGTACTAGGAGAGTAGGATAGGTAGGCAAGTACTAGGAAGTAGGTAGATAGGGTAGGTAGGGTGGGTAGAGTAGGTAGGGTAGGTGGGGTAGACAGGGGAGGTAGGGTGGGTAGAGTAGGTAGGGTAGATGGGGCAGGTAGGGTAGGCGGGGTAGGATTCATTGACTGTTAGGCGGTACGAAGTTCGCCGGGACAGCTAGGAGAGTAGGATAGGTAGGTAGGTACTACGAGAGTAGGATAGGTAGGTAGTAGGTACTAGGAGAGTAGGATATGTAGATAGGTACTAGGAGGGTAGGATAGGTAGGTAGGTACTAGGAGAGTAGGATAGGTAGGCAGATAATAGGAGAAATAGGTAGGTACTAGGAGAGTAGGATAGGTAGGTACTAGGTGAATAGGATATGTAGATAGGTACTAGGAGAGTAGGGTAGGTAGGTACTAGGAGAGTAGGATAGGTAGGTAGGTAGGTAGGGAGGGTAGGTAGGTAGGGTGGGTAGAGTAGGTAGGGTAGGTGGGGTAGGATTCATTGACTGTTAGGCGGTACGAAGTTCGCCGGGACAGCTGCTAGTACTACATAAATGTGGGCACTGTCCCTAATAATTTGGCCACCTACTGTAGTTTATTACACAACAACGCGAGGCTTTTTTGTCCTTCTGTCTATTTCATTTAAGTCCTGGACTATCCGCTTAAACTCAGGATAACTCCTTCTTTTCAATCATATACAAAGTACATTTTGTCGACCTCTCCTCGTCTTGTCGTCTTATTGTCTCCTCTGATACCGGTACTGAATTTTAAGAGAATAACACATTTCGAGGTAGAAATATTAACGACAAGCAATATGGTGGGAGGACTGACTGCCCATGGTACGCTGAACGTATGTTTAAGTATCACCAATAGTGGATAATTCTCGCCAATAATCCGGTACAACCCTGCAGGCCCCGTGTTAGCGTGCCTAGAGGGCGTGATAAGCAAGCCCTTAATCAGTTTCCCTGCAATTTGCATGCACCACACAAGTAATGTATGTGCTGCTCGGAGTTGTAATTGTTAAGTAATAACAGATCGATAGATATCGTGGATCTGCCTGTAATCGGCGCAGGTAGTTTGCGCGTGATATTGTTTGGATAGGGTCGTAAATTGTATGCTGAAGTCGATGTAGGCGTAGGTAGTGTTCCTTTCTATAATTTCTAAGCTTCGTTCAACAATCTGTCCGACAAATGGTGGTACATCGTTAATTTCCGTCTTTACGCAACTATATTGGGGTTGGCTTCCAGTCTAACCAATGCGGAATACTAATGATGGTTTACATGGAGCGACTGGCTATCTGATCTTCACAACCCTGTTACTGGTTAATAAGATTCATGTTCTACATTAGTTGTAAACGAGAAGAATTAGCTAGCTTTGTAAGACTTAGATGGGGTAACTACCCTATCAAACAATTTAATATCCATCAAAATATAACTGTACCACGCCATAACAGTGTTGTTAATTTAAAAGCATACTTCGGAAAGCAATTGGATCGTTTTATATAGTAAACAGCATGAAATTCCGCTTAGTAATAATGCTGTTTAAGAAATCACGGCAGATGTAAAGCTTTGCTCAGACGGGTTACTTTTGAGGTACAAATTAACAACACAGTAGAAAAAAAATTACAACCCAATTTCACATTTCGCAGCTCTTTTTTAAATCCTAGGAATAGCAGCGAACCTACTGCCATCAACCAGGCGAAGATCCAGAATTAGGTCCGCTACTGAGAAATTCCTGCTGGAAAAAACACAATAACACTTTGCCCGACCTGGCAATCGAACGCAGAACTTAATACATACGTATGTAGGTATGGCTCAACGCCAAATTTTATTATAACTCTTCATTCTGACACTTTCCTATAAACGTCTATGCCAGTCTATCATTAACTCGGACCTACATAACACTTATTACTGTTACAACGTAATTCCTTTCTCTC
Source organism: Standfussiana lucernea (assembly GCA_964057025.1). NCBI lineage: Eukaryota > Metazoa > Arthropoda > Insecta > Lepidoptera > Noctuidae > Standfussiana > Standfussiana lucernea. The sequence goes on along the minus strand of OZ059801.1, from coordinate 15,548,504 downwards.
AGTCGACATTAGGACTTGCGAAAATGCGTGGGAGTACTCGTATCAATGAATGACAATAGCATATTAACCTACAACTGGTACAGCACATAAATTATAAATATTAGGACATAATTATTACTTTTGCTGACTTTTGTGATAGTCTGATATATGGTTATTACTAATCGAAGCACTAGATATTAATTTACATATGTTAAGCTTACCATAATATAGCTTAAGCTTATATTCTCTTATTGTGAAGCCTATAATTCTCTCAAACTCAAAGACAGAAACATAGAGAAGATACAATTTTATTCATAATAACTTAATAAGTTATCGAATCAGACGTCAATTTGCGGATATTCCTGACAGTTCAATATTATGCAAGAATTTTTAGTTGTAATCAAGTTCAGTCATAACGATTTGCAACCAATAAAATCTCTCCATCTGAACCCAGCCTTACTTCAAAGCCACCGCAGGTACCCTCACTAATTAAGCTAACGCGGATTATGTCTGAATTAATTAAACGTTCTTATTAATTAGGTAATTAGTAGGCTTATGAGCCGCGATGATTGCGCAGCGGGGGAGCACGGCTTCATTCCCGGCGCGAGATGTTTTTCATATCTTATTGGATTACGATGTTATTCACAGAATGTTGAGGAAATTGATTTCGACACTGTCGAGAATTTTAATAATTTGATGCTGATTTTTTAATTAAGTAATTTGGTAAAGTTGTGGTTATGTCGTTGGAATAAAAAGTTATCTTTAAAGAGATACTGCTGGCCTCTTCTAAAATAAAATGTCGTTGTGTTTGGGTTGTACCCAACAATGGTGAACCCTTTACCCAAATAGCCATAGTGGAACAAAGAAATAACTTCGACGATCATAAAGCTTACCTAAACAAACAAGCACCTCAACATTTTGCTCAATATTTCTATCACGCATATCGGCTTACTTAGATCGATACAATATCGTGCTAACACATTTTTTGTCACGTCTCTTCAAGCGTGCTACTTGGTCACGTAATACACGCGTGACGATGGCGGTGATATATTATCAGTTTAAGAGCTTGCATCCTGCACTTGGTTAGGTAATCTGATATTTTACGGGGCGAAGTATATATACCCCTATTGTTGGGCCAAAGTTTCTTGCCCGGTGATCAAAGTTAGTCCCAAGAATAACTCGCAATAGATATAGGCTTTTATAGATAAATCTGGCAGCTTAACTATCATGATATAAGTAATAATGTGCTCTTCTAAATGTTCCTTCTAAAATCCATACTCTATTAGTGCAGAACATTCGCTGGATACCTAACAACATATTTCCGCAAAAGGCTTTAGAAAGCATCGCCCGCATCATCAACTCGCTCGCAATGAGACATGTCATGTGTTCGCGGAATGGCCGCGATTGGCGCGACCCTCGGGGACAGGTGGCCATTACCCGTGAACCGACAGATGCCTCAAATGCCTGCCGTGCTAGAACACTGGAATTATACCTGAATGAGTGCTAGCCAAAGATTTAAATCGTTAGATCGCCCTTCGCCGATGGTTTCTGTTACGCAATGTCATTCGAATTGTATTTTCTCGATTCAAGCGGGGTGTGGAAGCTAACTTATCTCAGTGTGGACACTTTTTCGCATGACTAAAGTACGGTGAGGGCCATATCTATCGACTTTTATCTTTAGTTCTAGCAAATGTTTAGTTAAAAACAATTAAGGTGAAATAATTAACGGCGTGTGTGACTGTAACCATAATTAGTCGCTTTACTTACTTCATTTTTAACGGAAAAGTTACATCAAGTACGCTTTGGTATCTCTGAAATACTAAAGAAACAAATCATAAGCATACGAGGCAGAAACCGCAGAATGCAACGTGTGACAATCTCGACGTCTATTTGCCTCGCCAACGTTAATACATCGCCTTTATACTGTGTATGATTGATGACTTCTTAATACAAGTTTAAAAAAAAAAATCTAATAGCTCCACGCAACTTTTCAGCCTGCCATACTATTCCGAACCACTGCATCTCCTGAAATCCAGAATCAACAGTTGTGACGATCAGAAAAGCTTCGAGACAATTAAGATAGACGAAACCCTTACAAATTATTCAAAGTCAGTTACTTAACCTTACAAGGCAATTTAAATGTCAAAAGCCTTCTTACCTAAATCTGAAATACCCAGAACTATTATAACTAACAAACTATTGTTCAAAACTTCAAACAATAACGTTCAAACATTTCCTTAGAAGACTTGAAAGCGCGCCGCTCGACTCCTGCGCATACAGAGAGCTTTTAATAAGTGTGCTAGGAACCACAAAGCTTAGCTGTGGTTTCACCTGCATAATGTTACTTTTATACAAATGTTTGTAATTTTGTATAAAAAATCATACCAAGACTTTAAAGGGAACGAATCACATATTTCTCGAAATCTCGCGTTTTTCCATCATCTGCCTACCCTGTTTCTAACTACGTTGGGGTCTGACCTTAGGAACATTAGGGAAATCTGTCTAAATCGCCAAAAGTGAAATGTAAATAACTTCACTTTTCAAATGACAATTATCTTTACCACTCAATCAGAAAATGGCAATACATCCACAGTAGCGCTAAAGACCCATTTTCTATACATTTATTTATTCTATCAAATGAGATTGCTTAGAAACTAATGCAACATAGCTCGGCCTGCGGTTTTGCCCGCATCATGTTGTAATGTCCGCGTTTCCCATCGAGTTTATGGTGTCGAGTCGGTGAGCGGGTCTGAGCATGTGGTCACAGACCTTACATTAAATGTAAAGCGGGGTGAAAATAGCTCAACTTTTTGCATCGGAATAGTTCTTAGAGGTTGATGATAGTAGTACAGTGAAGTTAGCGAGTTTTTAGAACGAAAAATCTTTCCAAAAACTATGTGTGATCATCCTCGCCACTACGGCGAGGATGATCAAACTGAGAGATGGGTATCTAAATAGTTTTATGGCCGCACTCGTATAGTTTGTCACTCTTAGAAGTAAAATGGACAATAAGAAAACACAAAACAGCTGGAATGATCAAAATGAGTTAATAACGAAATCTACCAGAGCTACGATAACGACTATTTTGTTTATAAGCTTTTATTTAGCTAGCCTTGTTAGTTAGTATGTGTTGGTCAAAGCAATTGAATTGAAAAAAAATCCCCTCAACTGATTGTGCTGATATTTTGCACACACCGTTGGTTTTGGTGACAAATCATTTTTGTGACAGACGTGACTTGATCCTGCAGCCAGGATCGCCTCGTCACAAGAGAACTCCTCATCGTTAATATCACGGACACGAACGAAATACAATGTTGATAGATAAATCTGGTTTTGTCCTAATCCTATACATTTTTGACTTTGCTTACATTACAAGCCACCACATACCAATCCTTTGTAAGTTTTAATTATCTCTTGGAAACTAAACAAACCTTATTTGGAAAGAAATAAATTAGTATGCCTACAACACTTAGTAGAGTCCGCAGTGTTATGTAGAGTCGTTATCTGATATTGTTTACGAAGCGCGGGCGCACGTGCGACTCTATCGCGCCGCTTTTTACTCAACACCGATAGAGTCGAGGAAAGTGCTACTTGTTGAACCTACGTTTATTATCACATAAATTGCATAGAGATAACTCTAGCGATAGGGTGTAATAATGCGTATAATGTAGCACTAGGTGGAAATTTTATTATAAAAAAAAACTGTTGTGCTTTTCGGCGCCCCGTATTCAAAACATGTATTTTAAGGGTGTACTTTGCTCTGCCTTTCCGTTCGATAAATTGAACTGTAATGTTATATATTGTTATTTGTTGGTTTACTTTTACTGGCCGAGGGAAGTTTTCTGGCTTCTCTTTTCTTCTCTCTATTTATAAGATTTCCATTCATTTAATTTTTACCGCAATCAAATAAATAACATAACACCCGAAACACCTGTAATACCCGAAAGCTTAGGTAGAGGTGTACCCTGTAGTGCAGCCAGTCAGACTCCAGCCTGTGAGAAATCCCTGGAAACATTTTGCCTGACCCGAGAATTGAACTCCAGTACCTTGCAATGGTACGTGCAAAATAATAAATGTAGAAAGGAAATAAAAATCCCGCAGTGTGTAGAAACAGAGATTATACGATAAGTGAGCACAATACGCCGAAGCTTACGGACAAGTAAGATACCTTATTACTATTCACAACATGTACGGAATCGACATGCGGTTCTGTGCGCGGCAATAAAATATCAGAACAACCTTCTTTGATATTGACTTGATATGGCGCTTGAGTATGTCAAGTAGTTATTTTTACACAGAATCCCACTTTATTTCATTGAAGCTAAATTGGGTTTTCAATTGCAAAGGTTTTAAACTCAAACATCAGTTATCTTGGTCCAGAGAAATGAGATATAATCGTTACATATGTGGGTTACGGGATAGGAATATTTTATCGCAGTCCTTCTTGAAGACAAACATAATTAATATAATTGTAACGGTTGGCTGTTCACACAGATATGAATTTGGGTTAATGTGTCTGCTTCGATTAAAGAAATTGAGAGATCATTTTCAAAGCTGCACTGACAAACTAATTTTGATAAAAGGGAGCTTTTAAAAAAACTGAGACAATATTCCTATGTCGCAACTACTTTCAATAATTCTACTCCTGAGATGAATATATATTCTTATGCTTATACATACACCCATTAGTCTCTAAGTAGATCCAACCTATTCGCAAATTACTCGCACATCGATTTCCAAAGAATGTATTCAATGATGGAGTCAAAAAACTATCGAACACTGCACACCGTCACAGCTGCTTAACATTGAGTGATTTAGCAGCGAGTGCAGTGACAGAAGCCGCCATTATCATAACAGTTTGTGGTCGCTTTTTACCGCCTTCGAAGTCATGCTAGCCTGGTAGTTGCGAGGTGATGGCAGCTATTACCGTTCTTGCTAACAACTGCCTTTCAAATGGTCAATTAATCTTTGGATGATTGTTTGTTGGTGACGAAAGTAATTAGGTTTTTGTCATCAATAGGTTATGGTGTTTGGTTCTCATGGATTAAGTGTTACTTTAGACTGAATTTTTATATTTGTAAAAGCATTTTTTAATGCTCTGGCATAGAGCCACATCTTGGTCGTTAAATTTATAAGGCTATACTGAAAGCTTATGAAAGTTTTCGGTTGCAAGATTTAGCGGTGATAGAAGCCGCCATTATTATAAAAATTTGCGGTTCGATTTTACCGCCGAAGTCGAAGCCTTTTAGTTGGAAGGTGATGGGAGCTATCACCGTCCTTGCTAGCGACTGCCTTTCGGATGGTCTATTAATCTTTACAGGGTTGTTTGTCGTCGGTAATTTGGTATAGATAGGTTTTTATCATTGGTTTTCGGTGTTTGGTTCTCATGGCCTATGTGGGATTTCTTTTAGGCTGAAATTTTATGAAAATGATTTCACAAAAATCGTTTTCAAATGCTTGTATTCAATGATGGAGCCACAGCTTTGGCGTCAAATTATTTACAACTGCATCTTGATCTTTATAGAGCTCTACTGAAGACTATCAATATAGCTGCCGTACAAGCTGTGGCTCTATAAGGCGGTAAGAACTTTTCTAAAAGCATTCATATAATGATGATAATTTCTTAACTAACGTTGCAAGTTCTTACAGAAGAAAAAAAAACTGTCTTAGAAGAATCATGACGCTATTTTTGGCAACTTTACTAGTAATAAAAATCGATTAGCACATGTAATTACAGTTTCTTGACCAAAAAACAAGTGTTTATGGCTCTCATGCGACATGCGACACACAGTCGCAACTGGAACTAGTGAGACCCGATTGTCTCCATCGCGAACCTTCATAAAATTACAAATCAACTTTTTTACCAAAAGCTTTCGCTCGTCACCAAAGTTGTATACATTAATCATACCTGTCTGTCTGTTTCAGCCGCTTATGGGGGAGCGTGCGGGACGAAAAGAGAGCGAGCGATAGCGCGAGAGGTGCGTGCGCGCCGCGTCCGCAGCGCCGCGCCGCGTCAGTCGACGGTAACCTCCGAATGGGGCAGTTGCGTCGAGTGATTCTAAATACTTTTTATTAAATAATACATTTTCTTTAACAAAGTGGTGATAATATACTAAAGTGAAGTGTGTGTTGTCAGGTTGTGCGTCGTGCGTGTTTGGATGTGTACTCGTGTACTAACAGTGCAGTGCAGTGTTTGATTGTGTTTCATCTGTCGTGTTGCTTCACGGTGATGATTATTGGATTTGCTCGAGGTATAGTATTTTTGTTTTATTGTTTACATTGTTTAATACTCACACAAAGGATCAGAATCATTGTATTAACTTAAAAATTCCTTCCGTAACAGAAAAATCTGTTGATTTTCCTCTCTATCAGAAGAATTGAATGGCTATTCCAACAAATTACATGATAAATCAAAAAATACACAATCAAAAAACTCCATACAGATAAACAGTCATTAGGAAATAGGAGTATCTACGCCTTACATAACCGAAATAATTGAACCGAAAAAATCTCTCACATCAGCGTTGTATTAATAATACAGAGCATTAATCATAACTACGATAAAATCTTTAGCGACAATAGATCGTTAAGTCGAACGAAACGAAACATAAATGAAATATGAACTTGAGACTACGAAACTACGCCATTTGGCATACCTATACGGAGACAGTCGCGTATCTTAGATGTTATCTAAGAAAAGACATCAACGCGCTCGCTACGTGAAGGTGCTATATTTTCACAGAGGATTTTACGATGGAAAGTTATACATGGCGACAATATTAAGTATAATACTAAAGATTGTGTATTTTCGGATTAAGTATGTCATGTATTTTAAGTTACATACATATTTGGAAATGTTACTTCTTACTTGTGTTAAGGAAGTGTCGCATCCACAGCACCGCAGATCTAAATTGAACAATTTAATTAAAAAATCCATTCTCAAAATTAGATTGAAATGTCAAATTTTTTTAAGCTTCGACAGTTTTAAAGCTTTTAAAACGTTTATTGCGCCATAAATTAGAAGTAAATCACCCAAAATTATGTTTTCCTGCTATATTTTAAGCAAATCTCAAATATCCTCTTAAACATCTTATTTTAAACTCGAGAATACTTAAAAGTGGTTATTTGCATACCTCCGGCGTTTCATGAAGCCATGAAAACGTCAATGTCTCCAATAAATGCGATAACGATACAAATGCAGCCTTATTATAAACACACACTAAAATCACTTGTAAAACTTCCAGAATAAGGTTAAAAATCCTTTAAACTTGAACTATTACAGTTTGTATGCAAGTCGGGTCCAGCGAAATTGATTTAAAAATTCGAAATTATAGTAAATTAGACTTTGTTACTAAAGTGGTATAGTTCAAATATTGTTAATAATATAATAAGTAATAGTCTTAGGAGAGATTGTGCTTAGTTTTTTATGATTTTATTTGTTTTAACAAATGCTGCGATGTACATATCTGATGCGATCTATCTCTCGGTGTCTAGTCGGTTAAAGACGGGAATTATTGTGCACAGATGAAACTGGTCTTGATATAATACTAAACGATATGCAGACTATCACGGTATTATATAGTGTTAAGAAAAGACTAAATAATGATGAAGAGAGAGAGAGAGAAATGGAAGTTTTCTGGTAATCTGATAATATTTGCTTTTGAGTAAGGCAATGTTTAGTTTTTATGGAATGATTGGCACCTGTCGTTACCCTAATGTAGACACCAATTTGGCGTATATATGTATGAAAGCTCTTAAAAAAAAAGAAACTCTGCTTTGTTAAACTGCTCAACAACTTAAGAAAATATAACATCGACCTCGTCTTCGTCTATCTAAAAACTTCACTTAACTAACGAATTTCCTCATACTAACCCAAGATACTTCGTCCATATCAAATTATATCCAAGTCTAAACAACCACCACCATTATAAAGCAACAAACATAAAAAACTTTCACTAAATCTAATGAGCATACAAATTCTTTACAAATATCTCTCCCATTACAAATACTTAACTTCCGTAACTTACAGAAGCCTTCCTAATCTTAAGTTAGTCATTAAGTTAACTGTGGATAGCCAATCAGATGTCGGTAAACTTAGCGACCGCCCACGACGTCCGCCTTCCTATCATTTACATAACATAATATCACATATATACTTATGATAATATAAAAGTATATATACATAAGCGACAATATTACACAACACGTTGTTTTTCGTATGGAAATCTGCTGCTAGCGTTGTCATGGGAAAGTATTTGAGTATTAGGGTGTGGTATTGTGTTAAAAGCTTGTTTGGTTGACTAGAAAAGTTAGGTGTGAAGAACCTACTCGAATAATATACTAACAAATAAAACCCAAAACACGAAAAAATTTGAAACGAGAGGATCTCGAGCCGCAGTACCAGCCACTGGCGCTGAATGAAAAGAGTTCGAAATTGCATGAATAGTATCAAGTCACACACACGCGTATTCCGGTTCCGGTCTGCTATCCGGCTTCAGACAATTTATCTCCGGACATGAAGTTCCGGTGCCTTTGTAAAGATATCTAAGATCTTATATAAAAAGATATTTAGATGTTCTTCTTTCAGCAGTATCTCTGTAGTCTTGTCGTATTGGACTCCATTTGGAGTGATGCGAGCACTAATCGGATTGCTGGTTACCATGTGTTGTACTGTCATGTGTATTAAAAACAATTACATAACATTTGTGCATGAACGTTAGCGCCAACTTGAATTAGCGATAACATCAAAGTACCTACCTAGTTTTTCTCCAAACTGAAACTAAACACCCAGGACTCGAGACCCGTAAAATGTGCAAAATTGTTCCGTGCGGAACTAATAGATACTTATAAGTAACTCCTCAGAAACAGTCAAACTGATAGGACTAATTGCGGACATCGGACACTGACAGGTTTTTCAATAAATATTCGTACGTTCGGAACCGCGTCCGCAAGTTGTCCGTGCTAGTTTGACCCAACCTTTAATCATTCTTAATTTATTAGCACCATAAAAAGCAACTATGTAACAACAAGTTCAACAACAAAATACCACTTTCTCTGAACCACAAGTAACAGCCACTGAAGACTGAACTATGCCCAGTGCGTGGTGGTACTTGGGCACTTTTTCTGTCGGAGATCGGAATGTGTTCGTTACGTAAGTGCCCGAGGGGATGTAAAGGGCACCAGCCGGCTGTGAGTGCAACTGCGTCCTCTGCGAGAGGACGTTGCGGCGTATGTGCACGCTTGATTGGGCTGGGGAGATGAGCAGACTTCAACATGTAGTGATGTTAACTGATGGGACGGTGGCAAGAATAAATACTATGTTGGATATGTTACATTTAAATGACTATAAAATCACAGAAAAAAAAACATGTTGAAAACGCCAATGCCTGATTTTTTTTTTAAGTTTTCCCCAAACTTTTACTTACTTTAAAGTTTTTCCATAATAATTCTGCCAAGAATAACTTCAGTGCCCCTCGAATACATTACCATACACTATATACCATAAAAATAATTCTACTCAATTAAAAGATAATCCTTTAACACACGCAATACTTTCAAAGGCAGGAACCTACATGAACTCAATTTACAGATCCATCGGATAACATCCAACAATAGACCACTATTGTTTAGTCAGACGTTTCTACAAACACAGCCTGCCATGCGCTCGCGCATTCGGTATCACTCACAGAATAAATAAGAGATGGATAGCTAATAAACATAAGTTTGATGGGTCAAATGGTTTTCACCTATAGCCTTACCAAATTTCTAAGGGCGTTAACGATATGTTTATGGTTTTAAAGATAACATCTCTATTTTATCGCTATTTTGCTCACGAAGTCGAAAGAGAGTTGTAAAAAATTTGCTATTTTTCATCTTATGCCTCTCATTATCATTTGCCTCGTGGGTCTACTGGTCGCAGTACTGCTGAACATGCGGAGGACCTCATCATGTTCAGCAACAGTAGACTAAAACACAAAATTCCCGACCTGGATATCGATCCCACTCGGGTTCAAATCGGGCAGATTATTACATATTTAGTTTTTCCATCAGGAATTTGTTGTGCCAGGTTCATGACAAAAAGCTCCCTCCCTATTACATGGTACTTGAAAATAATTGATGAATTGCGGGTGTTCTATAGCCTCTGCTTAACCCTTCGGGGATTACAGGCATGATGGTATGTTATGGATTGCTAATGAGCATATCCGTTGGGTCAAACGCTTCTAACCTTTAGCCTCACCAAATTTCTAAGAGGAGTTTACGATATTTTTACGGCTTTAAAGATTAGCATATTTTTGTATTTAATGGCTTGTTTCGCTCACGAAATCGAAAGAGTTGTGAAGTTTTAGTTATTACTCAGATATCTAAGTAGTGAACTTATGATGGAGCTACAACGCGAGTAAAATCGTAATCTAGGTTTTTTATTCTCAAAAAAGACACAAGACACGCGGGTATTTTAATGTATAAGTGTGTTCAAATGTCAATTGTTTTTTGCCAAACTTGGTTCTCATTTTTGGTAAAATTAGAAAACTAGCTCTCTCTCTCTGTCGTTGCGTAACTTGTTTAACTTTAGTAAACAAAAAAATTTACTATTTGCAATTACTCGTAAGTGTCACTGAGAAAATGGGGTCATAGCTCCCCCTTTTATCAATTCGAGCCAAACAGATTTCAGTAGATTTACATTCGTCAAGAGTAGAAAAATCATAAAACTCATAATGCTTTTAACATACATTCAAATTCGACTTTATTCTTCGATTTCTACATTGCTACTCCATTTTATTATTCTCTGTGTTTCCACTATTAATTTCACTTCAAACTTGTGTTTTAAAATCAAACAAACGAGTCTCCATGAACACTGTATCTTAGAGTAACTCATTAAGGTACAAAGTCGTTAAAAATAAAGGCTGTATTAGCTCAATCATTTGAAAGAGCCATTGTGTGGAGTTTGTTCGTTAAATAGTGCGCGCTCTCTGTTTGGTTTGGAGAGAGCTGCTCTACGGCTCTACTATCATATATTTGCATATATTACACATACATGTATAGTCAAATAAGCTATTTGGTGTACAGGTAGCTAACTTGCCACATCTATAGCCGCATATTTTTAATATAGCATATTCTAGCTGTTTTTACTAAAATTACACCTTAATGAATGCCTAGTTAATAGCTTGCTCTTGGATTTTTGACGTTCAGCTCATGGCTGAAAATTAGAAATCTAGCAACGCGCTTCAGGCATTCATGTAGGTATCGCTGAGTCTATGTGAAAACGGACATTCAGTAGTTTTAAAGTGACAGTTATGAGCGCACTGAGTACCGACTCTCAGTAGTAGTATCCCATAAACCTAATATGTTATTTATTACGCAATTAAAATGAACATTAGCAGTGAAATAGAAAGATGAATATTTTTGCCCGTAAACCAAATGACTTGTTCGACTGTACATGGGTAGGTAGGTAGGATATGATTATGAGAAGTCGAGAGCATAGAATGATAATGAATAATAACTGAGAGATGCAGCTGTGTTATCGGTGAGAGAATGGCCCTGCGGTCATCGACCTGGGAAGGTTTTAGCTATGGAAACCAGCGTTTGTTACCAGTTTTAGCAAGTTTTCCAGTTTTGTCTAGTCTAGTCTAGCAAGTTTTTTCACTAGTATTCTACCGAGTATATTGAAATGGGTCTATAAAAGCTTTTAGCGATAACACCACACTTCACGCAGCTGACTAAAGATAGGTATTACATAGAAAGAAAAATGAAAAGACATTTGTTGTAAGACATAAATCAAGGACTAAAACCTCATCATCTTGCCATTTTACTTGGGCTCGAGGCGTCCATTTTCTCCCGTCAACCGTCACGCTAAATAGTAGTATTTAGCGTGATGTTTAAAACAAAAACTATGATTCCCTTAACAAAAGTTCCTCATTTAAGCTCAAAATTAATCCTATTGCTACCTTCTAGTTTACATCAACATAATGGATCTGCACGAGCGAACTGAAGCATTATCCAGCCGTCTGGCATGCCACTCAAATAATACACTCATTTGTCAGCACGTGTACATACTTCCTTCCCCAATCAAGGTTTTAGATTTCACTTCTTCTACATTCTCTCTATTCACAATCCCCCGAACCCCCAATTATTTACGAAACTCTGCCATTGAATAATTAATCATTCATTTATTTTCTCCAGTCATTCGTCACCCGCTGCTTTCAAGCCGTGCCCTGCACCACGGCAATTAATTCAGATCTTTAAAACAAAGCCCCTTATTTGGAAGTCGATTGTCCCCGGCTTTTGTTTTGAAGTCGTTTATTCGACTTTCACTTTTGTAGAGGAAGTTTTGTTTTAGCATGTACTCGTATGTAAGTTACCCGTACTTGAGTACAATTGATAGTTATAGGCTTTATAATTAATTGTTATGTAGGTTTTTATTGCTGCAATGGACACCTCGGTCTTGTAGCTGGCTCGTAGTAAAAAGAAAGGCATGGTAGCATACATTTTATGTGGGCGTTCCGCAGATAACATTTGCACAGGATTATAAATTACTGGAAGTGACTTGTTGTACCTACTTGTATCTTTATTTCTTCGCACATTTCGTTATGGTCCTCGGCTAGCCAAATTACATAAATATCAGAAACGGTTCGAAAAGGTGCAATGCCTTTCCGAACTATGTATTTATGATGTTTATGATTTTTTTTTTCAAACTTTGGTAAGGAATTCTTTGACAAATCCTCAGAGAGTTAGATTTAACTTGGGACTCATTGTCGAATCTCTGAGGAATAAAAACAAGTTAAAATTTAAAAAAGTTGGAACCAGGCGGGAGCCATTTCGCTCCCGAATGCTTCCAACTTTTTAAAATTTAAAATGTGGTTGTTCTTAGCTGTTTAGTGTTTTTTTAACTTAACTTTTTTACCGTAGTCGGATTTTTTAGTTTTTTTAATTACTTTTTTATTTCCAGCTTTTTAGTTTTCAAATGTGAAAGATATCGCAGACAATTTTTTACCGCCTTCACCGCGTGGAGGTACTCCCAGCTTATGTTGTGTTCTGATTCAAAATTTATACCCGGTTTCAATTTCACAAATAATACGTATCTAACGATACCTTTGAAGCTAAAATCCATCGAGCCATTCAGGCTGCAGAGCGTGCCAAACATTTGAATTTGGCGCCAATGATCCGCCATTTTGTATTTTTTTTTTATCCCCAGTTTCACTCTCACAGTAAATACAAATCTAACGACACCTCTCAAGCTAAAATCCATCGAGCCGTTAAGGCCGCAGAGCGTGCCAAGCAATTATACATACCTACATACTCTCGAAAAACATAACCCTCCTTCTGGCGTAGCCAGGTAAAAACATGAATCATGACTACAAATATCTTGCTGACAATTTTGGCTGTTACCCTGGCCGTCTTTCTTTTTTGTCTACCTCCATGGGAAAAAGGCGTAAGTTTATTGTAGTTGGTCTATTCTTTAGCGAGGGCCATTTATCATCGCGTAACATTTTGTTAATTAACCCGTACAACCTTGTCTCTTAAATTGCCCTCCAAAACTTAACCCATAAAATCACATACCAAACACCATCCACATTCTCCACAACAATTGCTCATAACCTCATGTTCCCATAGCGCGAGATCTGAGCGAGATAGCCGCGCGGGCAATTAACCCGTGACCCCCCTGACCCCCGCCAGGCCCCGGCCGGGCTATCGAGCTATCAGACAATGGCGATCAGCTTTATGAAACACTGCCTAGGCTTTTACTTGATCGTAGGGGAATAGGCGTTCCATTGCAGTTTGTATGTAGGAAGTATGATGTTAGTATTATTTATGTGTATAGCAGGACGTAATCAGCCTATAAGGTTGCTGGGATTCAAGTCTCTCTCTCTCTCTGTGGAGTCCCGCATCCATATTAAATGTTATGTTCCCTACTAAGGTATATTGCCCCACTGAGAAATGGTTCCACTCATCCCCATGTGTTCCATAGGTCACTAGGAAGGTATCTTTCCAATCATGTTCAAGGAAAAACACTGCATTTGTAAAGCAATTGCCGTTTTCTTATATAGCTTATTTATTCACTAGAGAGTGACCAAAAAAGAGTTACATTTCGTCTTCATCTGAAAGCTGAAAAATGGATAGGAATTTAGTAAATGTGAACAACATTCGGACGGACTTGACGATCATGAATTCAGAGTTAAAAACATCAAAATACAATACTAAATAAATTATAATTTAACCTTACCAACCTCCTGCCAAATTGCTTATTGTACCAGTAGCCACTAGCCAGCCATGTATTGTGGCATCACTCACAAAAACTCACGCCGACCTCGCCTCGGCCTCGCGTGACCTCGCACACCATTCATACCATATTACACCACAATATTTACTTACCCACTAATACCTACTATTTACACGATATAATATAACTCCAAACTTCAATTAGATTCGGTAAATAAGCAAACGAAAATAAGTTCCTACGTAAATACAGTATTACCAGTTTAAGTTTGCGGTTTACGGTGGCGCTGCTTGTCAAGGAAAAGTGCATTTACATGACAAATTCGATACATTTAATGTTAGTTCTGTGTTTTGCCGTCTGCATCGACATGTTGGTATATGTTTAATTGAACATAGCATGCAACGCGGCATGTCCGGCGACCATGTAAGTAATTGAATGTGTATTAAAATTATAACTTTTTTGGTAGTGTTTGTTTTTATATGAAGCAATGCATGCTCTTTCTCATTAACTGGTTGGATTTGATTTATTATTGTGTGAAGCGAGTTATTTTAATGCATGTTAGGGTGTGTACACAATAACGCAAGTCTAGTGGACGCAGCGCGCATTTTAATGCGTGTTGTAGCAATGTTCGCCCAACGCTCGCCGGGTAAGGAAAACGTGCGCGTTTACAATTTACAGATCACCTTTTAAATGTCATACAGGCTAAAAGAGATTTAAGGCCACGCCTTATTTTAATAGCACATTGCGTTGCTTAACACATATGTTGGAGATAACTGTACAAAATCAAAATGGCGATGGGGTTGCTTTACTGTACAAGCTTTCATAAAAAAATCAAACCCGTTTTAAAGTTACAACTTGCATTCGGTGGGCATACCTTCACAAAAACTCCCGTCGAGGACGCACCTTTACGTAAGCATAGCAAATGGAAAGTCAATACGTTCCCCGGTAGCGGTCAGACTCTCAGACGTAATATTCGTGTAGTCTTGTGTGTGTAAAAACAATGGGTTCATTTACTGTCGGTGAAGGCTTTTGTGGCCGCCTTCTGGTTTGAGGTGGGCCGAGGTTTTTTACAATAAACATACATTTTACAATAACAAATTTTTCACAACAAACTTTTTAAGAAGCTCGAAACATTTATTACTATAAATGTTCCGAGCTTCTTAAAAAGTTTTATGAGGATAAGCTTATATCTTGAATTGCTTGGAAGGATTTTCAAATATGTAGTTCATGATTTAATAATCAACCGATACTAATGGATGTCCGACAGAGATAAGACAATCTTCTGTTAAAGCTCATGAAGACTATGTCCTATTTCACCTAACTTTCATAGTCAGAAAAGTCTGAACTTTTAAACTGTATTGCATTACAATTATTATTGTTTATCATTGGCAGCCTCTTACAACTTGCTAGGTCTGTTTGAGACTTCACTACCCGAAAAAGTATGAAAAAATCTACACACGAAGGTCCCTTTTTCCGACCATTAGACCAACACAGTCGTTTATGTCAACAAAAACCACATTTAAATAGCTATAAAACTCCAAAACAGTCTCGCAATAAATGTGTGAAACAATGCCGTTCGCCCACGGCTTGGTGGACGGATGGTGCTTACCGCTTACGAAGCGTTGCCATAGGTTACCGGTGGTCGGTGGTCGGTGGTAATGCACCGTTGCCGCTCGTTAGTTGACGTGTGGTTGTGTTATGTGGGCAGTGTGCGTGTGGTCGAGTAAACAAATGGCTTGGACATTTGGTCGAGTTTTTTGGGACAAATATGTTTGTTGTTTATGTGTTTTTGAAGGAGATTGTAAAGTGGCAATTTTAAAAGTTTAATTTAAAAATAAATGTTTTGAATTCTAAATCCGTTTAGCCGTTAAGCCGTGAAGATGTAACAGATAGTAGACATACTATATTGGATAGGGTTCGTGTACGAACAATGTGATGATTGATTCGATCCTAGAATGCCCGACAGACCATCTATTTAATTTTTATTTCTTGTGTCTGCTATCGCACCCATAAAAGGCACTAATTTCTGGCCAGTGTGTGGTACTGTCGCAGGTATACATGCGGGCATGTAAAATACAAACTATATTTCTTTTTAATATACTTAGGTATCTAGTATCTTGCGTATCTGAATTAAAATGAGGTTGCAGTAAGAAAACCAATTCTGGATTAAACTCGCATTTCTACATCATAAGCTGCAATATTGCAACAAGCAATTGTTGCAATATTGCAGTATTTTTGGTATACAATATATAATAATAAACAGCTTTTGTGCATTCATAGTACCTAGATATAGAATTCAGTATATTAAAGTATATCTAGGTACTATACAATTTATGGTTCTACTCATTGTATTCTTTTAATGCATCTAAAAATCTACCAAGAAACACTGTGATCTTCGTTTATTATTAGTAAGTTATTCTTAACGCAAGCTTGAGCGATAAATCTCTAAAATATCATAATGATTGCATCCATGAGAATCAAACCTAATGTCCCTATATAAAAACCGATCATAACAGACGTTAAGCTTAGTGGTAATTATAAAATATTTGAGTCATTAATATCTGGTCCACATTCCGAAACACAAAAACGGTTAAATCTCATCTCATCTACCTATTTGGGATTAGGGCTGTCTCATACTTTGTTTCTTTAAAACATTTATAATTAAACTTCCTTACTAAATTTTTTTTCTTATAATGGCCGTAGTTCAAAATTGAATTCTCTACACAAGGGGATTAAGCCTTTGCCGATATACATAAACTGGGAATGAAATATTTCACAATCGTGATCTTAAAGCTTCGATAATAGTAGTCAATACACGATACTAATTGCCAATTTATGTATGTGAAATCCAACGTTAGCCATTTAATTTAATTAAATAACATTTTCTAACCTAGCGAAAACCTCTCAGCTAAAATGCCGTCGGAGTCCTCCCACTCGATATGACAAGGGAGTCTTGTACAAGCCTTCACCTAGGACAGCATTCGAAAAGGTTCATAAGTGTCAACATTTCACTTTTATAAACAAGGCAAGCCCTCTGCCAGCCCTGGTTATGACTCGGCTAGTAATTAACGAGTCGGTGCACTGGGCCCAGGAGTGATACTTCACATTAATGGGAGGCACTCGTAACCGCCGCGCCGCGCCGCGCCGCGCCGGGAGACTCGCTCTTCAGAATGTGCACCACCAGCATCCCGGCTTAACCATCTCATCTAATTGAGAGGCTGGGAGGAGTCTGGGTTTAAAAAAAGATGTGAATTCACGTTTAGTCTTCTAATTCTGATATTGGAGTTAGATGCTTCTTTGTCACTCCAGTGGGCGTGATGCGAGTTTTCATCATTGGCAAAATAAATAAATAAATTTTACTCAAAAATATAAAGGTATAACATTAAAAACAGTTTTTCTTAAATCTATGTCAAGTGCACCCATGATTTAGGCCTGAACTAGGTAGTCCTGTGTTTCAGGCGATTATAGGTATTATTAATTGATTAAATAATCACATAATTATCATGTTAATATTATTGGTTTAAAGGTGTATAAATGACTCGTTCGCATTAAATTAAACTTCAATTTGTATAGAATACAACTTTTTCTTGTGTCTTTACGCATCGCTGTAATGTAGGTTTACGTTAACTCCTACTATGCCCTCCGATGTATGTATGTTGGTCTACCAATTATTATAAAGATTGATTGATATATCATTATTCCTTTACAAATTTCCATTCATGAATCACGACAAACTTATTTTATACAAAGCTTTTTTAGCTTCTTATTGTATGTAGATATGTGTAGGTATCATATGGTATCTGCTAAGGAAAGATATAAAACGTATTATGTAAACAAAAAACACCCAGAAACTATTTGGTTAGGACTATTAATGTCAGTGAGATATGGATATATTTTACTAGCTATATCTTTAAAACACCAAAGTTAACATATAACTTTAATGTAATTTAAACACAAACCTTGTAATTGATACCGTATCGTAAAACCAATTAAGTTGTAAACTAACATTTGAAACATTTTATTTGTTTCGCCTCATTTCGCCCGGCGGCCATTTTTATTGTTTCATCTGAAATGTAGCGTGACCGATGAAGATATTAAACTAATTTATTGCTTTATCATGATATGGGAGTTTTAATTTGTTTGTATTAAATTAAAGAAAGGCTGTAATAAAAGCTTTACTAATCTTTCTTGTTTATTATTCGAAAAACATAATAACAAATAAATGAAAACCGTGGAAACAGAACTTGAAACCATACATACATACTAAACTCACACCTTTTTCCTATGGGGGTAGGCAGAAACCACAGAACGCCACCTGCTGCGATCCTTAAATACTCCTTTTGCCTTGTCCACGTTCATACATTTGGTCATATCATCACGCCGGTAACAAGTACTACGAACCTGGTCTATCCTACATTAATTGCCTGGTGTAATGAAAGAAGAGCCAACCCTATCTCTCTAAAATATTATTATAACCTTCTTTCAATGCCTATCAATAAATGGCCTTTAAATACTCGTGAGATTATGGCTCATTAACTTAAAATGCAAACGAGCAGGTGATAACGTTGCACTGTATGTAACTTACTACTTTGCACCGATATTTATAACCACTAAATTATTTACAAATAAAATATCAATATGGCAGTATGACGTACTCGTTATTAATTCACATACACGTACACATTCCAGTCGTGGCTTGTATAATAAAAAGTATTTTAGCATAACTATACCAAATCGTAAACTTTTAACTTGCCTGTATAAAAGATTCATCGTTGGCTATAATATAGTCAATACATATTTATAGGCTTATTATAAGGTCAAAGTATGTAGTTTGGACATGTATATGGCGTCAAATATGTGGTGAATATGGTAACAAATAAGATAAAAACGTGTGATTTGAACATTGTATGCTGATGTTGTTTGGAGATAAGTTATAGGATGTCACGCTGTAACCAATACATACATAGGTAGAATAATTCTTTAAAATAAAATTAATATCCGAACTAAAAACCCATTTATAAGTTTGAAATTGTATCTGTTTACTTTATTTCACACCCCTTGCTAACAAAGAGAGATGATCATAATAATGCAGAAATAAGAAAACGGAGTAGGACCTCATCACAAAACTTGGCCATTTATAAAATTTAACACACGACTCGCTGCATTAACTTGGTACCGGCCCGTATATTATATGTAGTGAAAACCAGCTAACGAGGCGGGAAGAAAAACCACTTTTCCGAAAATAACCATGTACTCATACTGACCACATTTCTATTAGCTTATCTGTTTATAATCCCAACACTAAAATAATCTTTTAATTTAGTTAGTAATGCAATAGATATTCATTCACAAACCCATCTTTGTCGTCCTTTCTCTTTCTGTCAACTAGAATGATACGACTTCCGTCTTAGAACCAGTATGTATAAGTTAAAACGTGTGTTTACATACTGAACATCGTTTAGTTGCCCAGTGGGGGCTTACTCAAACATTGTACACTCAACAAATCATTTAAGTAAGCAGGCAGTTTGCTTTAATTTACATTTCAGTTAACTCTTGTTATGCGTGTGCTCTGCAGTTTGTAGTTAAGTCTATGTTATGGTTTGTCTGACTGTGTTTTATGTTAAAAGTAATTCCATACTAGTTTTGATTTTGTCTATTTCTTGGGTGCACAACTATTTATTTATTTATTTATCACAAACACTGCTACCAGATACAGGAACTCCTAATGCGGTAGCGTGGTCCTTAATTAAACTAACATGACTATTTTAAATAACATAACACATACAACATTGTTTTTGATTTGACCACTGCTACTAATATACTCGGAGAAGTTTGTCACATTAGTTCGCGATGAATTTGTTTGCCATCCAAGCATCCAAGTGTAGCGTGGCCGCGGACGCTGTGGATGATCCCGCTTACATTTTCATGCAAGATAATTATGTAGCTTAGGTACAGCCGCGGGCTGCTGTCTAGCGGCACCTTTACTCTTTTGTTGAATGTACTTTGGTTAATTAGTAAACAAATATATGAATGTTGGAAGGGTTCTGTTCTCAGTGCGTCGTAATATGTCTAATTTGTTTTACAAATGGTTTTTACTGTTCAAGGCGGCACAAAACATCATTAAAAAACCTTCAGACATTGAAGGTTTCTTAATGATGTTTTGTGCTGCTCCCTCATCATTCTCCATACCTTCTGTGAGAGCATCACATTTTTGTTTAATTACAAGCAATGCTAGTTGCAACACAAATGTTACAAATTGCCTGTACTAAGAATGGCTTTGCTTATACCTTGAGTGGGGTTCGAACTCACGACCTCTCTCGCACCAGACTTCACCTAAACCGTTACACTATAGCCACTTATTTTCTCACAAACACCCAAAGTAATGTCAAACATAAATACAAAGCGAAAGCCAAACATGGTCATGACACTGTTCTCTATCCAGACCAGCATTAAATAAGATAATGTGTGCGGTAACCAGAAGTAACCTTAGAAACTGGCTCTAAGCTTGTAGCTATGCACTATGTGACTATAGGCACAATGTTGTAACGGTCCCTTGTATCTCCGAGGTAGAACGTTGTTCTCTTGTACGCACACTTTCTGAGACGAGCTCACACAATGGATGGTAATGGGATCCATTTGAGAAATGAGTAATATAGCTGTCGTTTTAACTTTTATGTTTATCTGGACTCGATGGTTTTTTAGGCAGATGGGCACTTGGAAAATGTACTAAAACAGTTTTCCTGAACGTATTCAGTCACGGCGACAATGTCAGCGAATATTAGCCATCGGCGCGGGACATATTAAAGCCCAAGCACAGGTGCAACCTCTCTCTTCCATCACTCACATAGTCCTCAGGGACGGCAATCCGATGCGACCGGAGAGAGGTCCTCGTGCTCAGCAGTCGCGCTTGCGACCGCCAGACTAACGTAGCGATTAAAATGGAGCAGAAAAATGTACTACAGTATCTACATATAGAGTTATGTGTTCTGAGGACGTTTGGAACTCTTTATAGCGATTGCCATTTGTCTTGTCTAGTTTAGGCAGACAAGACTAGTTCTTTTACATTCGGATTTCTACAAGAAAATTTCTATAACTACAGGATTACTTGAGCTTTTTGGTATCTTATGTCATTTTGGCTTTTCCATCATTGCTATCAAAATATAATGTCCTTACTCCTTTAGTCTAAGGCTATACTAATGTAGACGTACTTAATAGTAAACCCCCTACAGCAGCTGCTAACTCATGATGCTATCAGTACTCCCTCTAATTTCACCACCAACACCAAGTTTCACTTTCAAGCCAACAACAGTAAATACCTTGTGTTTCTTACATACTTTTAATTAGATACTGTTTGGTATGTGTATGTCTCCGTTACTAGAGCATAACATTGCGCTGAGAAACAAGCCATGAATTACAATGAGCTAGTTTTGGGTCAGACTGTGCAGTGTAGGTATTAGACATAACATCACGCATTTTATTAGGAGCTTCAAGAATTTAGTAGATTCAAGGTTTGTTTGTTTGGTTTGTTCTCATGATTGTGATCGATGTCAAGATGCAGTTTTACCGGAAGGGTTCAACATACGACTACCAGACCATAGCACCTACACCCACATGTCGCTAGTTCAAGTACAAGAAGTACTATTTAACACGCCTATTAGCATCATTTAGCACGGTACCCCATGCTGCGTCAATCATCCGCCTAGCCTTTTCCCAACTATGCTGGGGTCGGCTTCCAGTCTAACCGGATGCAGCTGAATACCATTATACTCGTATTACAAGCTCCATGGAGCTGCTGCGTATCTGACCTCCACAACCCAGTTAGTAGTGGGTAATACGATACGCCTTGGCAAGACTGGCTGTCAGACTTTCGGGCCACTGACCATTGACGTCTCGAGAGAGTCTAGACTAGACCATATGACATTTGGTCAGCAATAACAAAATAAGCTATTACCACTTGCACTATGCTTAAAGCTAGCGAACTGTAAAAGTACATCTACATAGTGTGATAGCAACTTTGCACTTCCCTCTAGACAATACAATACAATATTTTTATATACCAGAATTTCACACATTGTTGCCTGCCTAATGCAAATAGCACAATAATTAAAGTACTAAACTACTAAACTTCTGGACACGGCGCGTATTGTTAAGAGGTTCCTCTCTCAAGAGCCCTGACCACCGGTACCTCGGACCCTGTTCCTGGTGCTGGTGGGCTACTATTTTATATATTTTTAAATGTTTTTTATACTGATTTTTTATAGGGATATTTAAAAATGTAAAAATAAGTTAGAAAAATAAATAAAGGATAATAAAGTACTAAGTTACATTGGACGCTATAAAATAACCGTTTATAGCTCACTCAGAATATAAAGTCTATCTTAAACATTAAGTACTACCTACAACAAAGTAAGTATCTTTCGCACTTAGGTAATGACTCCTCCTAATGATAACTACACAATGTAGCTACAATGCATAAACTGATACTGACATCGTTTATTAGGATACCAACTAAATGATATTAAGTATCCTTTGATAATGCGGTTCTACGAGTACTGTATGGTCTCCAAACTTGGTGAAATATAATTTAGACATTATTACCAATTTTAGAGTTCAGTGTGTTGTCATGTGGTTTCACGCGCTGCCACCCCGTATGGTACCTATAGTCGAGTGCAATTAGACAAAAAGGTGGAACGAAGTTTATAGAGGTCGGATGTTCATGGGACTCTTTTTGTTGAGTTCCTAGAGGTGTGGAGCAGAAAGTAAAAAAAAATATTTCAACGCTCGTGACTTTTTTTTTTATTTTATTTTTTTTTGCGTTTAAGAAAAACTTGAAATTTGTCGAATTTATGTTGTGTCGTTTTAGTGTGACCGGTGTGCATCCATTAAAAGCCAGTTTGTCTGTTTATTTGTTCATTGTTGTCGATGAAATGCCTTAACAAGTATTTTTTTGAAAAATCCCTACTTTCTTCTATTATTTTTAAAATACCGGATTTTAAGACTACGACTTCTTTTGTAATTGGTAACTTTTTCACGGACATAAATACACTATCAAGAAAACCACATTCATGAGTGTAGTGGCAAATATGTATGCCGTGTCCGTCTGGAGTCCATATTACAAAAAGTATGTTGAAATGATTGAGTGTGTTCAATATAAATTCCTACGTACTATGCATTATAGATGCTATGGATACCCTACCAAGATTTGCTTGCAAAGTATAAGCTCACAACACTTGAAAACAGACGTAAGTACTTAGAAGCCATGAATTTATATGGTATTGTTAGAAATAAATTTGACTGCATTGAACTCTCCAACATGTTATGCTATGCAGTCCCTAGGACAGTCCACAAGCGAAAGGTGCGCGCTGGCACATTATTTTCAGTGGGTACTTGCAAGTCCAACTCTGGCTTGCGGTGGCCTGTTCGCAGAATGGTCGATTCCTACAATAGGACTTTTCAACATATAGACTTTTTTGATTAATAAACAGACAAATTGGCCTTTGGCGTGCACACCGGTCACACTATAACGCCACAATATAAATTCGTCAAACATCATGTATTTATTTCATAAACGCAAAAAAAAGGAAATTTAATAAAAAAGGCGCGAGCTGCGAAATTATTTTTTTTACTTTCTTATCCACACCTCGAGGATCTCAACAAAAAAAAAACCCATGAAAATCTGACCTCTATAAACTTCATTCCACCTCTAGAGTATATTTTGACTAATTGCACTCGCCTACTATACAAGATGCTTTTGAATTGAGAATAGAGCTGTAATGTCACTTTTTCATGTGTGAGTTGTGTAATTTTTATTCAAAAGTTATGAAATAACATTGCAAGTCAGAACTACTGCGTTGTAACAATTCCACCTTTTGCAGCTGCAACAAACCGGACGTCATCATCAGGGGAGAATGTAGTACTAACATGAGACAAGGGCAAGAAGATGATGATGATTAAACTGTAGGCTATAGTTATCATTTTCAACCTAGGACGGCAAGTGACACTCTACAATTTCATTGGCATTCATTCATTTCTTTTACACTAAAGCACAGAATATGTACAACTCTAAGCTCATATATATTTAGCAATAATAAATTTCGATGCTCACTAGACCTAATTCTATCAAAACGAGTTTAAATCTTTTCTACAATACAAAGTGATACAGTTCTTAACATACGCCATTCACTTCAGAACAATGACACACAGATCATCAATCTACGACTAACGCGTCAAGAAACTATCCGATACAATGTGCGTTAAAAAACTCATTAAAATGCCGGCGCACGCGCAGCCACGCGGAAGTCTCTGTGATTGTCTGTGGGACGTAAAAACAACGATGCGCTATTTAAATTGACACCTTTGATGTGAGAGGAGAGATGGAATTCTTGATGTTGAGCGATGTGTTTATACGGGTTTAAGTCATCATCAATCTCCTTATTCCAACTTAACTAGGGGTCGGCGCTGCATGTCTTCTTCTTCCATACTTGTCTATTACTCGTCAACTCAGCAGTCACCTCTTTCTAGCCATATTATCCCCCATATGAAAATATATAACTTTAAGGATACATCAGAACTATTCACAGTAGTTAAAGGTGGGCTTTGTCCCAAATCTGAAGCCATCATTGGTCCTAATCGTGACTCTTCTTGTCAAAGACAGAAGAATTCTTCAACTGAAGTTGGATATTAACATCTGCGGTAATCTGGGTTCTATTGGACCTTTTACAAGCTAATTAATTCACAAGTATTACATTAGCGAAAAGAAAATCCAAGGGATCCTAAACTTTTTTTTTTCTGTACCTGCAAATGTTTGTCCGCCTTTCATCTTAAATCATTACCATCACAATAGTATTTACGCAACCGGCTTTTATTTCACAATCACTTGTAATTCCACAATCAGCCAAGAAAAACCAATTAGTATTTTATCATAACTGCATCACCCATTGAACGCTCTTAATAAAGGAAGAAGGAAATCTAGGCCGGACGCGCAGTTATCCTAGGCATCTTAAAAAGCTAGAAGTCAGAGCTATGGTTTTCCGGAAGCCTTAATGTCATGGCGTCCATATGCGCCATGATGAATAATGTATCTGTGACAATTAGCGCGGGAGGAATGCTGGATTGTTCCCTGCTGAGCAAGGAATGGGTACTTTAGTGCGCGATGTTACCGCCCTTATCTATGTTATCTATACTCATAATATATACTCATGATAAAAACACAATCATGCAACCTTCAAAGTTTGTCTATACAGTACGTATAAAGAAATCTTGCAAATCATGCGAGGAAGAATTTTTGATTTTCGAAGTTTGTCGAATTGAAAATCTAAAGTCAATTATTCAAATTAGTTTGAGGTTCAGCATTTTTAAGTAAGTAAGTAAGTGTTATAAAATGTTTTAGAGCAGAACACATTCCGGCGTAATAATAGTATGCAATTATTATTTTTTAAATATATAATGTATATTAACTTGAACACCTAAGTACATAAAATTATGTAAGTACATTTAAAATATTTTGAACATACTAAGAAAATGATAAAAACCACAAACAAATTAAAACTACCAACACCAAACATACATCTAAAACACCAAACAAAACAGTAATACTGAAACACCTACAAAACAAACACATCAAAATCTTTACTAAAACCATATTAAACGCACCATCACTAACAAAAATAATAAAAAATATTAAACACACAATAAAAGAACGCCGTATTAGTAGCTTTACAACAATGGCTGGCTTCTTTTTCAAAATTTAATTTCAATGAGAAATTAGAGCCCGAAAATAAAAATATTTCTTATTTGAATATGCTCAGGTGTTTGGGTTATGTGTTGCCACACTGCGCACGAGTTTCCAAACTAATTAGCATTGCACATCAGCCTTGTTTGCGGTTAAAATAAGGCAATATTTACTTTAACACCCACGTAATAAGGTATAGAGTGTTTTTTGTTTTGTGGCGAGATGTTCCAGTTATGGGAAGTGGCGATCTTATTGAAATTTTGAAAATGTAACACAGAGCCGAATTTGTTGATTCTCAAAACAACCTTTATGACAAGTAGCTATTCGGCCCGGTCATGCCTTGGTAGCGACCACTAATACAAACGAAAATCTTCGATTACTTGTACTATTTTAGTGGTATTCACTGTAAGTAATTTAATTACCAGTAAGGCATTCTTAAAAATGTTGGGTTCCATTTTCTTCGAACACCTTATTCCAGTATTACGCAGCGCACGTTCCGTCATATCATAACTTGTGATTTTTTAATACTTTGCTATTTCCGTTCTCTAAGTCAAGGATCTTAAATTATTAGATGTGCCCTCACCAATCACCATGCACAGATCATGCGAAACTTTTCACACTGAATCAAATGACATCGCACATCACGCTTGGTACGATAGATATGATTTTCAGTATGAGTGAGCCTGTCGATATTATTCAAATGTCAATTACACAAACCCTTAAAATTAGGGGGAAACTAACGATTCAAAATACGAGTTCAATCGCTATCGCCCCCGCTTGTGCCTCGCGCCACCCACAACTCAGCAAAAGGTTGTAAATCAGAGACAGATGCGAATGTAGGTGAGCAGCAGCGATGCTCGGAGCTCGGTGCTCAGTGGGCGCGACACCCGGAAGTGACGCGCATGTCAACTTCCGGGTGAATTGCGCTAGCTAGTGTGAGGGAGGTAGGCAGGAGTGCTGTTGTATTAGTGTTGGCGTAACCGCACATGGTGATATAGCTGTTGGAGTGGATTTTGGTGGAGCGATGGTACTGTTTTTTAAAGCAAGCTGTTGATGCTTGTGGCAATGTGCATGTTCTATGTTCTCGGTATTCTAAGCAAACTATGATTTGTCTCCATATAGTGCTGCTTAAGTCTGATAGAATTCAGACTAATTAATTCACTTTCAAATAATGTGACGACACAATAGAATAAGAACACTGCTAGATGCTAATAATGCTCACCGTTCCG
Source organism: Standfussiana lucernea (assembly GCA_964057025.1). NCBI lineage: Eukaryota > Metazoa > Arthropoda > Insecta > Lepidoptera > Noctuidae > Standfussiana > Standfussiana lucernea. The sequence goes on along the minus strand of OZ059801.1, from coordinate 15,521,353 downwards.
TACATCAAATCCTTTGCTTAAACATAAAATAACGAAATTCAACTTCGTTCATTTGCATAAAATACGATCATAAATAAAACTATCCCTTATTCGCTTTCCCTGCCACCCACGACAAACGCCTCTCTGGCCATAGACTACAGACCACACGGCACTCGCATATTATTACATTTATTACATGCCAATACTAATGTATTCGCACAATACCTATATATTCCTGTATATTACTACTTGGCAGCGAGGGGCTGTATACTAGTGTAATAAGTTTAATAACGCCAATATCTGTCTCATATGGCGGCACCTCGCGGCTATTTCATATACGGACATTATGGCAGGGTTGGTGAATTGAGTTTAACATAACATCACGCCAGTTCCCCGAAGGGTAAGGCAGAGATGTATCTAATAAGTCCCATGTAATAGGGGGCGAGCCTATTACCATCAACCGGGCACAAATCTGGACTCCGTGGCTGCTACTGAGAAATTCCTAATGGAAGAACCCAATTACACTTTGCCCGACATGGGAATCGAACAACCAACGAGGCAGTCAGTATTGAGTTTAACTGCTTCAAAAAACAACTATTAGAGAAACAAAATATATTGAGAGTGTCAGCTTCATAACTCACTTCAGCAACTCAATTCCTCGCAGCCCACCACTTAACATATACCTACCTATTCCACTAAACAGTGTGAGCAAGTATTGTCTATAAACAACCTAAAATAAAAGAGAACTTATGTATTCCTTATCGATACTATGAATGAAAGCTAAAGAAAATATCCGCAGCCCTATGTGTAGCTTGTAATATTATAACAAGCCGGTATCGAGTCGCGGACAGCCTCACACTCGACACGGTTGCAACACCGTGTTGTCACTCGTCGTGTTGCAATTAACTGCCGATGTTCGCGATAAATAAGAGGATTCTTTCATGTACCTATGTATATGCAGAAAAATACCTAGATAAGTACAAAAGTACGGGTCGATGAGATGGATGAAATTAGCTTGCGGAGTCCACGCTGAACCGCAGAAAATTAACAGGTTAGCTAAAATGTAACTTCATTTAGAGCGAATTTAAGTTTTTTTTAAGAGCTATCATTGCTACGTCATATAGTGTTCAGATAATGCGGATCGTGTTCAGTTTCATGGGTGAAATTTCGCCCTTAGTAGTTACAATTCTACAGCTGAGGCTAAGGCACCCTCGCAATAAGCCCTTGCTTGGACACATGATGCCAATTTAAAACATCTGTCAGCCGCCTCGCGACATCGCTTGCGCGTTCTACTTCACAACCATCACCAATTTACGTATAAATGTCATAATTGATTATACATATGTATGCTAATATAAAACTATCATAGACAAAACAATACATTTGGGATCTTGGGTGTAACATTACAAAACAACTTTGAACGCTTTCACGCTACATTTCTTATGAAAATAGCAACCAATTAATCAGAACAAAGAACATAAAACCTGCATACTAAGTAGCACCAAGTACCCCTGCACCTCTTCATAAACAAGCGGACTACATAAAGTGCTTGACTTATTGGTCCATCCTCAAGACGTTTAGCTGCGGAAGGGCTGGGCAGAGCCACTGGAGCGGTCGTAATTGCTTATTGTTTACTATTGAAGGGTGAGTCCTGAACGTAGTGGGAGCGATTAGCGGATTAATTTAATACGGCGGATTTTATAGTGCACTTCATTTAAATATTTTACAAAACTGATAAATTAATAATTGTGTTAAATCATCTGAGTGACAACATCTTGGTACTGTTACATGTGTGTCCGCAAAAGATTTTTGTTAAAGACGATCTAAAAATAGTTCAATTTTCAATGCAGCTCTTTACGCAGCATTCAAAAATAAACTATTAATTATAACTTTGAATGAACATTCTTTTTATTCCAAGAGACTTGCCGGAAAAAGGCATCTACTTCCAGTAGCCAAAAGACTTATAAATGCATATTCAGTAACCCATCACATTATTCCAACCAAGGTTTTAATCAAGGCTTTATCACTAATTGTTAAAGCCTCAGAAGAGATTATAAACCTGATAAATTCGAACATTCGAAGAACAATAGTGTATCAAATTAGCACACAATCAAATCGTAACTCAACTGCACCACTCAAATAAATGCTCAAATTGATATGATCTTTCAATAAAATATATTAAAACGGTACCTACAACCGCTTGGTTGGCTATTGGTGACATTATCTTGAATTAAACAAATGACCAGCAGGTTCTATGTCACTTTACTAGTAATTTTTGCTGTTATCTTTTCTATTGGGCATTAAATTATAATAATATTTATTAGCAAAGCAATTAATGTTATGAGATTTGATTTGATAATTATACCGCTGTGTAACGGCCGTGAAGTATTAATCATTTTTCATAGGCACCAGTGGGATTGGTAGTCTCATTTCGTTTTAATTAGCTTTAAAAGACGCCTATCCCATTGACATAAAACCTTTTGCGATGCCCACAGAAAGGAAAGACCTATCTATAGCTACCGGTAGATAAACAGATAACTAGATCATAAATACTGCATGAGTGCGTGCCATTCCCGAAAAGAACCTAAATCACACAACAGTACATATTGACTTAACAACTGCATTCGATTAATTTAAATAGAGAATAGTTCTACATTTTTTTAAATTATACGCGGTGGAAGGGACACCGACGCTAAAACTGTTAAGACGTATTTAGTACATCATTTAGAACCCTCCCCTACATGGAAATTTTTCGTTGATTAGTAAAAAAATAATCGGCTGCTCCATATATTTTGACCGTGGAAGTATTGCAGTTTCGTAGCATTTTTTTGTTCACCATTGTTTGTCTCTATATCACCAAAAGACTGGCAGGGAGAAAATGCCTATGACATTAAGACCTCTGTATCCCTCATACAGAGAAGAGGCCGTGTGCCCCAGCTGTGGGAACTAGTATAGGCTGCATGCTGAACATAGTATCTAATAAATGAACACGTTTAAACTGCTGTGTTAACTGTCTTATCGCTGAAATCAAGCCATTTCCTTCAGACAACTATGCCATGGGAACCACCCAGTTACCAACAATTATTTCTTTTAATCCCGCTCGCGCACATTCCGCTATCCGCCCACAGAGTGTGACAGCCGATCGTAACGATCGACATGTATCCGTGTAAGACAAGTATGTTGATAGTCAAGTATTAGTGTTTAGTCAGTCTAAACGCACGCGATGGCTCGTGTGCCAGTGAGGTGTTGCAAGTGATTACTTTACTAGTTCATGTGTATAATAATTGAACTTGATTTTTACTACGTTCGTATTCAAGTAAGTTGTAAAAGAGCAAATAGTCCCTATATCGGGCTTTGACATCTAATAGAAAAAAGCTGGCCAGTAATTCTACAATTACTTACGCCAGTAAAAAAGAAAGAAAAGAAAAATAAATGTAATGGCATTTTCACATTTTTTTGGGAGGAAAACAGCCAGTATTCTTTTGTGTTTATTTTTTAACATGACGTATTCATCGATAATTTCATTGGTGGAATGAAACTAGAATTACAAATTGCTAAGTATTTGTTGTAGAAACTTTAAAGCTTATGTTTACCGAACCACCAGATTTAGTAAAATGTAACGGCAACGGTTTCGATAAGATAAATTATAATTGCTTCTGTCTATACAAATGTAATAAAAGTAATAAAGTGTTTGTTTTCTTAATTAACGACTAATTTCTGCGAAGAATTATGAGAAAAGGAAACTAATACTACGGAACTCTGAGATTGTTATAGGTAGTAATTAAAACACATGGTCCAGTGATGCATATCTTATTAAAAACAATTTTCTTCGGTTTAATTACACGAGAAAAACGTGTAGTATCTTTTAATGTTTTTAAATATTCATTAAAGCTTCCACAACCCGTTACTGAGCAATTAATATTTTTTTATGTAAATCATAGAATTAATATCTATTGAGAAGTTGGCTGTAGAAATAAATATTATGGGCAATTAATACAGATTAAGTTAATTGATTATGTTGTAAAATTATGAAAACATATCAAGTACCTAATTAATATTAAACGGTCATAATATTATGCCTAACTTAACAGTAATAGATAGCTAAGCTGGTAGCAAATTTTCTAAATACCGTACCTTAATACTTCATCAATTAATTAAATTAAATTAACGAACAAACAGACAGGTATCAACAACCGTATTCTAAAATAAACTCTTTCTTCACCAACCTTAAACAATTTAATGTCTTCTAAACCGCAATGGCGTGGCGCCTAAAGAGACGCGTATCCATAAATAATTATTCACACCTTTTTATTTTCATTTCTTGGCTAACTATGCACGATGCTCATCGTTAGCAAAACTGAATTGAATAGCCTGTATGCATAATGAAAGGCATAATGATATAATGCAAAGCAGAATGCAGTTAATTGAACCGATTGAGATAGCCTCCATTGGCTTCATATTTTATAAAAATGGAACCCGTTATAGGCAAAGGAACATGGGACTCCATTCTTGTCTCGATAATGTGGTTATTAACTATAATTCTATATTATCTGATAATAAGATGACGGTAGAAACCGGTGTAGTAAAATCTAATGAGTGTTATTATTACAGTATATTGAAATATTTCTAGAAATTGGAATAATAAAGCCATTTTCAATATTACTACAGCATAATGTTGGCAATAATTGGTATTATCAAGTTCCGCATTTCTGTATTTTATAGCATAAATACTATATATATGTATATATATATGTATTTTATAGCATAACTGCAGAGCCTAATCTAATGAATCTTTTTAAAACTGGCATAAAATATAATTTTTTAAGTCACGTCTTTGCACGCAGATACCGCATACATAAAAAGAAACATACACTTTAAAAAAGATATAACATCACGAAAGAAAAATCAATAAAACATAAGTTCCACACTCATATCTATTGACGTTATAAAATTGCAGCCTGTGATTTAACCCTCACGACGCGCGACGCCGACGCGGGCACTTACACAAAATAGGCAGGCCTCCCCACTCGTATAGGCAGACAGCCTCGAATTATGGCAACATTGTTGGTTAGATTTCAGAGCCTTTTATAAAAACACTACCTTTAAATTTATCTGCAAAACACTTCAAACCTTACAGGCTTTCTTTTAGAGTTTAAAGTCAGTTATTTCTATATAAATACATATTATTTGTTTTGTGGTTTCTGAATGGAAGGCGCTTATAAACGGGCTATCTTATTGCCGTGTTATTTGACTTGAGTCGGCTTAATGATACTCTTTTATGAAAACACTGCGCTTTGATCCAAATGAGGATGCCTGTGTAATCATTTATGTGGGACAGGGATTACTGGCGTCCTTTAGAAATGATGAGCGTTTCTAAGCTGCTCTATTTTATTTATTGTGTTCCTGTTCTTCATTTTTTCTTTGTTTATTTAACTATGTATCTGAAATTAAAAGAACAAAAACATTTTTCTTTTTATTAAAACTAGTGCTACAGTATTTGATTTTAAATTGAAACACACGTGATTTTTTTTTATATTTAAAAAATAACAAGATGGTGGCCTTAGTTTTCATTAGGGTAAACCACCAAAGATACTTGTATGACATTTACTCAGTTTGACTGTCATACATTTTTTACTGGCCTTTGGCTCCTGTTATTCCCAGTCATTAACATAGTCTGGTTACGGTAATTGCCTGAGATTGTCATCGCCGTATGACGCAATGAACACCTTTTACATCGCAGCAGGAGATGGGAGCCTGTTCTTATCGATAAAAGCAGGAGATTGTCACGAGACTTAAATGCTCCTCTTTATTGATTACTAGCTTCTGGCCGTGACTTCGCCCGCCTGAAGTTTTTGTTTTAATAAAAACACATAACACATATGTAAATAGGTATCCTAGTGCTAGCAGGTAATAGTGCAACTTTCTATTAATGAAAGAATTTTGAAAATTTTATAAGTACATAGTTTCAGAGATTACTTCATCCATCCAAACTGAATTACCTCTTCATCCAAAGTTCGGCTTTTTATAATTACTGCAGAAAGCTAGCTACATTCTATTCGACTGTTAAGTTCACTTTTAACTAATAACGAAGCGAGGCAGTGAAAGGTGGGCGTTACTGCTATTTCAAAAAATATTAAAATGAGTATTTCGAATACCTACTTAATCAATTTCTGACCGTTAACCACAGATGAGATTACTTTAACTGTTACATCTCCATAGAGCATGTATGTATGTACTTAGATAGTTTAGAGGTAATCTGTTCGACTAGCCTCAACAACAAAAGTTGACTGAATAGCTTTACTCAGAAGATGTCACGAGTGAGCGCTATGTAAAGGGAACATGATTTGTCTGTAACGGCCTTCATGACTAGAGGGCATAGACAAGTGCAACTGTTTTCAAAGCGTTTCGAATTTCTACAAAGACTTTCAACAGTATTGACAGACTACCGTACGTCAGTCTAATACATTTTTGTTTATTCCATCATCGTTTTTGTTAATAGAATGTCTCTTTGTCTAGGCCTAAACGGGTCTGGTCTAATATTCAATCAAAACTAACTCCATCTTTTGTTTTGTTACAGTGATGGTGTGAGACCGTATGGGTCTGGCCGCGGCGCTGCTGGAGGCGGCTGCGCGCGGCGATGCGGCCCGGCTGGCGAGCCTGCTGACCGCGGACGCTAGGGACATCAATGTCACTGACGAGGTAAATAATCGCTTACCATCTACATAGGTTTAGCGATATAAGAGAGACGCCTCGGCTGCCGCTGCTGGAGACAGCATTGCCAACAATTACCTTGACATCCAAGCGTCGTTTACTAAAATTAATACATGAATGACATATCAAATCTGAAGGTTTTAAATGGCAGTACGAGACATAAGTTATGTTTTATTTGTACTGCCGTCACTGTGCTTCTGAACAACCCCCCCTGTATATGGAGAGACTTGTAGCCAAGAAAAACCGGTGTTAGACTAAGTATTCTTCAAATTCCAAACAGATTTCGCTTTAGTGCAGTTAAGCGCCAGTTGATAAGACTACTGAGTTGACTGCCATCACCAGTTAATTTATAGCTAGGTACTTTAAAAAGTGTGAATTCTACAGCCTGTTTAATTGGGCTTTCATCACAACATGTTGCCTTATTTATACCACTTTAATGTGGAGCACGACTTAGATAGATCGCTTTACTCAACTATAACAGGAAACGCGATAGTAAAAAGATTTCTGACCGAGATTTATCTTCTTTGTCAGAATAAATAAATGGATTAGCTGTCTCGAAAAACATAAAACATGTTTCTTGCTTTTTTTCTCATTCGTATCGGATGCGCACCGCCCACGCGCTAATAGGAATAAAGAGCTTCACTTTTTATATTATTTTTTGAACAGGCAACACTGTGAAAGTGTTACCATAACAAAAATAACAACAAACAACTTCACAATAAAACCGACGTACAAAAGGAATTATATTTTGTACAAAAGGCAATAAATTGTATTTATGATAAATGGCGGAAGGATAATAAACGTTAGCGCGCTATTTCACCCAACAATGTCAGCTGCGTTCCATTTCACGCAGTAGCATCGTTCAACATCGAGTCGGCACCCAACTGCGAACAAATTAATACCTACCTTGCGAAATTGATGTACCTATCGAGCGAGCCAATTGAAGTCCTAAATGATCATAATAAAGTTTGTAATTCAACAGCATCTTAAGTGATTCTATAAAGCGTTTTATTTATGACCAGTGTGTTCCCATCGTCCACAGAGTTGTCCCTTTCGGAATCAATTAATAAATAATTAAAATGCATCGATATATCGTGCGTCGGTGCCGATTTATCTACTCGTGTCGCTACAGGCTGGTTGGATATTGTAATTTGTATGCTCAGTTTATAAAGAAGAAAAAGAACTTGAGACAGCTGTGCAGATTGTGCACGACAGACAATGTTTTCAGTACCTATCCATCGGTCCATTCGTCATAAGAAAGGCCCGCCTCATTATTAATAAGTAGATAATTAATTTAATTAATGAGCATGAAGGGAGTCTAATCGACTACGGAGACTAAGATGCGTTTGCAAGCAAAGCTGATTAGTTGCAGGCTGGTTTTATTAAAAATTAATGTGAGAACCTGTTGGAATTCTAAAGAGAAGAAACTAAGCATGATTTTGTAGAAAGTCTCAATACTTTTTATAGTTCCTTAAACGATCACAATATCAACCATACAATAGATAATTTAGTTAACAAAAAATATTTTTCTTGCATTTAAATCCGTAATCATCTCGATTTTGTTCACGACTCACTATTGTACCAAAATGGCAAGCTTTCAACAACTTCTTGCAACTAACAAAAAAAGTAAACAATCGTAATTGTCCATCCATAGATATTACAAGCGAGCTAATTGGATCCCACGACGCAGCATCGTCAATCAAAGTACCTACCTAGCTAGGCCCAGTTTTTCTAACACAACCATGAACAATTCTTTTTTTTTATTGTTTTACAAAATGACCGTTGAGAACAGCGTACAGGCAATTAAAAATAGAACACAGTAATTACGTCATATTCTATAAGAATGTATTTCAAAAGATTTACCGTTAATTACGACAATAACAGACAATACGGCCATTAAAAGTGATGTCGTTGCTCTCGCACACGTGTTAAATTAAATAATTAACGTGTTAAAATTTTATTTGTTAGTTATTTTTTATGCTTGTACTGATTACTGGCGGTATTTAAGAAGTCTTAATTAAAAAGGCTTCACTAGATATAAGGCAAGTTCACAGTTTCTTATGCTACTTTTTGCAGTATTACCGACCAGATTTTTTATGCGTCTATTTCAATATCCATAGATTAATATACTGGTCAATATCGTCTAGCTAGTCTATAGCTAGATAGATATAATATGCTCGCGGTGCCTAGACTATTGCTAAAACAACTGTAATAATAGGCACAGAATTGCAATTTTTCTAACTCCAGTAAGCAAAGCCAAAGGTCAGCTACTGCACCGCGTTAGCATCGCGATTCGCGACCTCTTTGGCTTTGCCATCGTATCGCGGCAAAATCGGCGAACATTCATTCTGTACAAGCCTTAATTCACAGGAAGTATTACACAACCTAAGGCAACAGGACGTATTACATTATTTATTTTGATATCTCATAAATTTATAACGTGTTTCTTCGAAACAGGTGACATAAGTCCCTCGCTAAAATACAAATCCAGTAGTCGCCCGCCATTTTAAATTGTTGACATAACACGATTAGTGCGGAAACTATTTCGTGTTCTCTTACGGATATGATTGATCATGGCATGTGTTTATTCAGCCTAGTATGGTCACTCTGTTCGACTTGAGTAAGCGTTTGACATAATCAGGGATCTTGACAGTATTTTAATGCTTTGGCTACAGTGTTGCAAGTTATATTGCTTGGCTCTGGTTTCTTCGTTGTTTATTTGACGCTTGAAAGAAAGTTGTCTGATCATAAATTGTGAATTTGTTTTATAGTCTCTAGTCTTTTCTTCTACGAGAAAACGATGAAGTCAGCTTTGAAAGCGCTTTTATTATATTTTATTTTATAGTGTCAGATACTTACTAGAAACTTTGAATTGACACATCTTCCTTTATTATTTCATAATCTAATTTATGTTTCATAAAAATTCTTGGCCTGATGCGTTAAGATTCATATTACAACGTTTTAATTTTATGTCTTTCTGGGACTCATAAATACATATACTTAAACCTTATTACCTACTAATCAAAGTGCATTTGATGTTATCATCGAACCCATACGACCTTATTTTACGCCTTCCGATAGGTTGTACAAATTTTATGATTGAAATATAATAACCTACTATTAACTTCAACATAAAGAAAACCTTACGATCTCATTCATATGAACCAAAACCACCTTTCGAGTAAGAAGGAGTTTGATATAAAGATCCTTTATGTAGAGATTCTATTTTCCCTAAAATCTAAGGTGGGAGACTGGAACCTCTGGCAGTACTTAATGGAAGATAATGTATCAGTAGTCCTCATAATCCCTTGGTACAAACCATGCCGTGAATATCAACTCCGTAGACAACCAGACGCTGTCACATGCAAGCAAAGAAAAAAAGTGACGCGCGAAGATAAATAATTTGTAAAACCAGCCAGTGACTTACTAAACCAGTTTCAACTAGAGCGGTGTTCTTACTTCTGAAGTTTTTTCCATAGAGGTGGCCGACTTGAAGTTTCCAAACAATTAATGTATTCACAATCAGCATCGTTATCTGCTGTCATCTTTGAGCAACCGAGCCTCCCTCACCGGGTGCTCGAGATCATTAAAAACTAGTCCACTCAGTGGACCGGTCCCCCTCTTGTTACGCGCACTATTTTATTTTGTTGGACCCCACTTTATCTGTTCTGCATCTGTGGTGTCAAAATAACTTTGTTTCTAAACGTTTCGACGAAGTGGTGTGTAAATAGATTGTGTACAAAGTGGTTTCGACTAACTGATAAGAAAATCTACTTGCATTGATGGATGCATGAATGCTGTTATATTTTATTTAGCATTGTATTTCGACCATTACGTTTGAAATTCAAAAATGTACCTAGCTCATAGAGGAATAAGCTCTAGATTTGGCATAGCTGGACTTATACCTCTGCCAAAGTACATTGGCCATTTGACCATAGACGTTATATGTATATTAAGTATATCTGCAAAACCATGGTGTTTTGTATCACATACCTAAGTATCAATTATTCACTAACATGGTTCTATTTAAGTACGATGGCGAAATACTTTTAACGCCGCTACGATAGAAAAATATCGAGGTAGGTTCGTAGCTCAAACGTAGTACAGGGGCTAACAGATTTGGCATTGGGTTTGATTCCCAGGTCAGGCAATGTTTTATTGAGATTTTCCGGATTTTTACCCGGTTGATGGCAATAGGCTCGCCCTTATTTACATCGGACTTAAATATTATTAGTGAAATGTGGATGACAGGTACACCTCTGCTTCAATCATGGGGATTTAAAAGTGTGATGTTATTATAAATGATTAGAATACCTAATGGAAGCTCCATAAAGGGGTTTTCGTGTTGCTGAATTTTGGGCCAAATAGTAAAACAACATATTATGTATACGTATATTTTACCATCAACAAGTTTGGAAGACTGAACATCTAGTCATACATAGTTCGACCAACACTGTCTTGTCTTCCCTGACTCCGTACAGGTTCAAACCGTATGTCAAAGCTAATAACTCATTGGCCATGTATTTGAGATGCGCGGTCACGTCGCAGACTCTCAGCGACTCATTTAAATTGACGTGTGATGGTAAGGGAGATTTATACACAGTGGCTGTAAGCCTGTAGGTAACGGTAGGTGGCCACACATGCAACATTGGTCCGGTAGAAAAACAAAAGCAAACGGCAAATTATCTTTAAAGTTCTTTCACAGTCACTGTTTTAAGCTTTCACGGTTTATAACTGAAGTTACACTATCACTTACGGGATATATTCCGCGATTATTGTTTAAATTGATCTCCCGATATTTCGACGCTGTTGCTAGCGCCATGATCACCAGGTGACTTATCTCATCATGGCGTATCTCGTCATCTCGTGATCATGGCGCTTGCAACAGCGTCAAAAAAAAACTGCTGTTTCCTACAAAAGTGCAATACCTACATTGTTAAAATGTATGGAACAGCTGTTTTATTTTTTAATAACATACGAAAAATGTCTATGTGGGTTCATTATGATGTACTGAGTATGGTTTCGGTTTTCGCAGGAGTTGTGTATGGCGCGTGCCCAAAATAAGATCTCACGCGACCACCTTGTTTTTAATATAATTTCACGGAACAATGTCTCAAATGTTACCAAACTCGCACCTCCCCCCCCTCCTCCTCTCCCGTTAATGTAATTTGAAGATCTTTGTAAGATAAAATTAATGGACACTGTTATCCGAAATATATTAGCAACATTAGCATTATTGGAATCAGGTATCGATTCTAAATTGCAAAAAAATGTGCGAGAACTAACACTTTTTTATCTATCTTTATTGCTGAAGGTTAAAAGATTTATGGAAAAAAGATATTTATATCTATAATATAAGATTATAAGTTCTAGCATATTTCCGGATGACTGAGTGGAGGAGTACTTTGACGCTTAAGCGCCCTATTGTTTATTTTATATAAAGTCCTATCTTTTTTCAAATATCTACTGTTTATTAAGTTTATGGCAAAACATGTATGTACGGTCTCATCAACCGTACATTTACTTTGCGAACGCAGCAACCTACTTGGATGTCGTGCGTCACAAATATTACGCTATAATTGTAACTTTTCGCGCTAGGCAGGGCGAGTCAGACAACAACTGTGGAACTAACCACTTGTCAAGAGAAAGAATCGCTACCGCTTTAACTTGTACCTTTTACATTTTAATATAACTTTAAACTCAACTTGTGGTTCTTTCTGTGTACTCCATAACTAAACCAACATCAACTAAGTGATAGTGTACGGTGCCTACAACCATTGGCTCCTACATTAAATAGGTTTTATTTTCCTAAAGTTTTATTTTCCTTACATTTGGTAGTTCAGTTTTCAATTTGACCCAATCGTTTAGTATGTCACTCGGTAGTTCTTCATCCCAAGTAAGTTTGCCGTCCCATACTCTTTGAAATAGTAGTTTTGCTGACACTGTTATGGGAGCCAACCAACCCAAAGGATCGTACAGTTTCGAAATTTCGGAAAGTAAGTGTCTTTTCGTTGTCCGACCCTTCGATGTTTCTTCCAGACTCCAGTTAAACATGAACGTGTCGAGGTTTGGGTTCCAGCCGAGTCCGAGTGTTTTTGTTGAGTCTTCAGTTTTGAAATCAAATGTGCTTTTAGTTGATATTTGATCGTCGGTTAAATTCTCTAGTAACGCGGAGTGGTTGGCTGACCACTTGCGTAAGTTCATGCCGCCGCCCTTCAGTAAGTTTATGAGGGAACTTTGTAGGTCTTTAGCTTTATCCAGAGAGTAGTGACCGCTTATCACATCATCAACGTAGAACTCGTTGAGTAATGTATTGGCGGCCTTTGGATATTTATGACCGTCATCCAGGGCTAACTGTTTCATAGTCCTCATGGCCAACCATGGCGCGCACTTGGTTCCGTATGTCACGGTGCAAAGTTGAAATTCTTGTAACCTTTCAGCAGGAGAGTCGCGCCATATTATCTTCTGAAGTGACTGTTGATCTTCAGCTATCCCGATGCATCGGTACATCTTCTCTATATCGGCGGTAAAGGCGTACTTGTATGACCTCCACTTTAGGATCAGGGCTTGGATATCCTTCTGTAGATTTGGGCCCTTTTCCATTAAGCTATTCAAGCTGTGCCCAGTTGTTGTCCTTTGCGAGGCGTTAAAAACCACTCTTAGTTTCGTTGTAGTGGATTGCTCTCGCAAAACGCCATGGTGCGGAAGGTAGCATTCAGACGTAGAAGGTAATATTGGAGATGCTGGTTTCATATGTTGTAGTTGCGTATATTCTCTGATGAAGTCCCGGTACATTATTGCGAGTTTGTTGTTCTTTCCCAGGCGTTTTTCTAGTTGGAGAAATTGCGAAATAGCCATTGACTTTGATTTGCCTAACTTATCTTGCAACTCAGAGCTCATAGGCATCTTAACGATATATTTATTATCTGCGTCTCGTTGTACTGTCTTGGTGTAGTATTCTTCACACTGATTATCTTTAGGCATGTCATTGTTGCTGATAGTTATGTCTTCGTTCTCCCAGAATTTAGTTAATTCGCTTAGGTCGACCAGTGTTACGTGACAATTGAAAGTTTTCAATTTGCCGCATAGGATCCAGCCTAAGTGCGTCTGTTGCGCTACAGGAGACTGTTGACTGCCTTTCAAGACTCCGTCAAGGATGATGTCGGAATACACGTCTGCCCCAAGTAACAAATCTACAGGGCTAGATACGTTGAATTCCGGATCTGCTAGTTTCAAGTTTTCCAGGTGTGGCCAGTTAGCCTTTTCGAACGATGAGTTGGGTAAGTGGTTTGTTAGTTTGCTTAAGATGAGCGCTTGAGTTTCGAATGCGTAGTCCGAGTGAATCGATTTACAGGTAAGCTGGAGTCGTCCTTTGCAGTTACCAGGTGCAGCTCCTACTCCCGTAATGGTTGCGTTAAGTCGTTTCCGTGGTAGTCGTAGCATCTGTGCGGCGTTCTCGGTGATCAAGTTTACTTGCGAACCTTGATCTAGTAATGCTCGAAGCGTAATGAAATCCCCATTCGCGGACTTTATCTTAAGCTGCACAGTAGTTAACAAAACTTCCATCTCGTTAGTTGATACATGATTAGAGCTTTGTTTGTGCGTGGAGGTGGTTGGTCGTTGACCTAAATTGTCGTTGGTTTTTTCCGTGTTCGATGAGTTGACAGTGTTTTTCTTGTCTGCGTTGTGCAATAAAGTGTGATGCTTCATATTGCATTCTTTGCACGTTTTTGTAGACGAACAAACTGTTTCGCCATGGCTGTATAAGCAGTATACGCGGTACACCTAAACATGTGTACTCAGACTGCGGCACGAACTTCATTGGAGCTTCGAAGATGTTGCGCAATGAATTTGAAAAGTTTAAACAAGAACTTTCACCAGATTTCTTCAACGAGATCGGAAAAATGGAGGTAGAATGGCACTTCAACGCTCCCGCGTGGCCGAGTGCTGGTGGTCTGTGGGAAGCGGCCGTAAAATCGATGAAACATCATCTTCACCGCGTACTAGGCGATCAGAAACTAACATTCGAGGAGTTTACTACGTTACTGGCAAAAATAGAAGCCTGTATGAACTCAAGACCCCTCTGTCCACTCACTGAAGATCCCGATGAGTTTCAAAACTACCTAACACCTGGTCATTTTCTCACTGGAAGCCCAACGATGTCACTACCAATATCAACGTACTGTGACGTAAATAACGTTAATTTACGTCAACGGTGGCAGCTAACAGAGCACATGCTGCACCAATTTTGGAAGAGTTGGTCGACTGATTACTTAACACAGCTCCAGATCAGGGGGAAATGGAACAAACCAAAAAAGAACATCCAGGAAGGCGATATAGTCTTGATCAAGGACAACAACTTGCCTCCAGGAAAATGGGCCATGGGACGCGTACTTGAACTGCACCCCGGTTCCGACGGCTATGTTCGAGTGACTACGATTAAAACTCAATCTGGTATCATCAAACGTCCAGTCGTGAAACTGTCACCACTTCCTATCGAGAACAACATCCAAGATGACACAGAAAAGAAATCTCCAATCACGCCAAAGACGGGCGGAAATAAATGTTTCTCCACCCTTCTTACAATGCTATTAATTGTGTTTACGTCAATAACTGGGTCATATGGCGAAATCATGACGTCTGGCTTACAAATTACTAACTTCGAACCTGAGCGACCGATTTATTACGACACAATAGGCAACGTACAAGTGATTCATGATGAATGGACACTACTTATGTACTATAACTTAACAACTTACTGGGACGGAGTACGTCGAATTGAAGCTTACCTCGAGGGTTTGAACGAACTGTGCCAAAAAACCGACCCAAGATACTGCAAGACAACTTTAGAACAGCTTACCCACGAAATGGAAATACTGAACTACTACAACACCATACTCCTAGCTCCTCACAAGCACTTAAGTAATCGTAAGAAACGAGGAGCGATTGATGGAGTGGGATATATCGCTAACAGCCTCTTTGGTATTCTAGATCAACGGTTCGCAGATAAATACCACGACGATATACAAGCTGTCCAAAATAATGAAAACTATTTACTTGAGTTGGTAAAGAACCAAACTTCAATAGTCGAGCTTGAAAACAATATGCTGAAGAAGAATGAACAAAATATCAAGCGACAGTTTGGTTTAATAGACGACTTCATGGCGCAAACTAACTCCAACTTGGCCAAAGTGGAGTCCGAAATGGAAGTACTGATGGCTTCCAACTACTTCAACTCTGCCTCACTAACAGCATACCTGTTGATTACCAATTTGGAGAGGGTTCAAGAGATGCTGTTCGAAAGCCTAACTGATGTCTACAAGGGGCACATAGACATCCATCTACTTACACCTGTCAACTTGATCAAGCAACTGACTGAAATCGCGGGCAAACTCCCAAGGACCTCGTCGTTGCCTGTCCGAAACATCAGAGACGATATCAAAGACATCTACAAAATACTATACGTGAGAGCAGGAGTCACCACTAACTACTTCTTGTTCGAGATACACGTCCCACTGATCTCAGATGAAGACTTCACTCTATACCAAGCTACTCCGTTACCCATGAAAACAAGCACAGGAACAGTCATCGTCCAACTAGCTTCGCAGTACATAGCAGTAAATTTCGGGAAGAGCACTTATGTCTCCTTATCTGAAGCTGACATGAAGCGGTGTACTTACATTCAACCAGGCAATTTGATATGCCACAAGAATCTACCTATATTCAACTTGCAAAACAGCAATGCCCCATGTGAAGCAAAACTATTGGGTCATCGAACGACCTCACCTTGTGACGTAAAAAAGATGCCATGTAAGCAGGAGTGGATCGCGTTACACACAACGAATACTTGGCTGGCGATTTGTTGTGGAACTTGCACAATGCGAATTGTATGTGAAAATGACATCACTACACAGTCCATGACTTCCGGGATACTGACCTTGGCACAGGGTTGCTTGTTGCAATCGAAGGAATTAACAATTCACTCGCATAACCAATACAATAGCAACATGAAGATGGACCTTTCCATGAATATACCGTCACTTAACTCGATGGTAAATAACATTGTCAACATAACACATAATATGTCGCACGTGATGTTACCAGAAACTGCAGAATTAGAGGAAATCGACAAGCGATTAGCTATTATGAAAACACGAGAAAACCAGCTCCCATCAACCATTTCCACTCACGACATACACCAATACGCCATCTCTTATACTATTGTGGGAGTAATCGTCATTGTCTCTGTGGGGTGGTTTGTAAAGAGATGCGGACCATCTTGTCGCTCAAAACAAACTACGAGCCATTTAGCTACGAACAATCAGCTTGAAGAGATTGAACTGCAACCGATACCACATAGAAAGCAAGAAGAAAACATTCACGAGGCGAGCCAAGCAGAGCTGCAAAAGGGACGACCACGTTATGCAGACAACGTCGCATTCAACTTCGAATAATTTAATCTATTATTAGTTTCTTTGTAATAGGGTTTCTTCTCTTGACAAGCTTTCATTGATCTTCCGTACATCTTTGTGGGGTTGCCAACATGTACGGTCTCATCAACCGTACATTTACTTTGCGAACGCAGCAACCTACTTGGATGTCGTGCGTCACAAATATTACGCTATAATTGTAACTTTTCGCGCTAGGCAGGGCGAGTCAGACAACAACTGTGGAACTAACCACTTGTCAAGAGAAAGAATCGCTACCGCTTTAACTTGTACCTTTTACATTTTAATATAACTTTAAACTCAACTTGTGGTTCTTTCTGTGTACTCCATAACTAAACCAACATCAACTAAGTGATAGTGTACGGTGCCTACAACCATTGGCTCCTACAATGTAGATACTTTCTCATTTATTTATAAGAGCTGTACCTACCCCATACTGTATGTATACGTTCATGTTTTACAAAATAAAGTTTTTAGACCCAATGGTTAGAACATTAATTTATAAATGGCGTCTTTGACTTATAGGTAAAAAGAAAAGTGATTAAATTGTTAGGGTATAAAGGAGGCTAAATAAAACTGCGAAAGATTATATATATGCTGGCCAATTAATAATGTTTATTAATGCAAAGCATCATTTTATGTATCAATAATTTAAATTATTATTTTATTATTACGGATCTAGATTCCAAACAAGAAATCGGCAATGCTTAATGTTATATTTTATGACATTTAAGTAAGTAGGTAGTAGTAGCTAAAATTATGTTATAAATTCTTCTATAATAAAGTTATTAACGTGAAATTTATTCGAAATGAGAGATAAGCCGTATTAGTTTATAGCATTTTTAGTAATATTTCATGGAGTTAATTGGTTATTGACTTTTTAAGCGTATTTCCCAACAAAAACAACATCAACACCAGACAAACACGAATCGATTAAAAACATGTCTTTATATCGATATAGGTTCCTACAATACAATTTTGTGTCGCAATTGCATTCCAGACTCTATAAGAAATCTTTACCGAACCTAAGGCTTGTCTTGTTTCGCAAAAAAAACTAAAACTGTCTATGTCTACTTTTATAATCCACCTGTAGAATGTAGCTGGGCGGCGGCCTACTATGGCAAATCATTTGAAACTTGTTTTAAAGCTTTTCTAAGTACTGTGAACAACTTTAAGCACAACTTCTTAGTGTTACCTACATTGGAAAATATTGAAGTAAATATCTAATAAAATGCTTCACGTAAAGTTAGGAATATTGGTTGTCTAGCAATTAATTGACTATCAACCAAAATTGTCCAAAAATTGCACACTACTTAGATTCAAAGTCAAAGCGTTATTTATCCGTCGTCGTTGGCACGAAATATTTTATTATAACACCATGTTGATTAATTAGCGTTTAAGAAGCCGGAAGAAAAAACTTCCCAGACAGACATTGAATTATTCTCTAAAGGACCGTCCTAAGAGCGTCTATGAGTATGAGGTGTTAGTAACAATATAACAACACTTTAACAGGTGCATAAACAATCGTGCGAGTAACCTTCTTTCCAGTAGAGCTCATCAACATTCTTTTTTAAAAAGCGATTCCAATTTTAAATCCACCGACCAAATCCGTTCCGTCATTCTCAATAAATTCTCAATGCGCTCACTAATCGCCACTAAATCCTCCACAGATTATATTGTTGGTTTATTTTACAAGCACAATGATTAGCCGGACACAATCCTGTTTCACATTAAAATTGATTAACTTTACAACTATTTTTGAAACATCAGCCTCGTTAAAACTAGGAAGCTATAATTTGGTGTAGTCGTTACGGACTTGCTAGCTTTAATTTCAGTTATTTGAGAGATTTATGAGGCTACACCGTTTGTCAGAGAACCGTTGTGGCATAGAATGAAGGTCACGTGCCTTCGGTTTGTGAGGCGCAATTCGGACAGGTGGTGTGACGGAACGATGTGTCAGAATGTTCCGATCATTACTCAAGAGAAAAGTAGAGAGCAATCGGAATTTGGAAATCAAATTGCAGCTTTTAAAGTTTCGCAACACTAAGTAGATTTTAGGTAAGTAAATCAGAGGCCATTCCATAATATTTCTCCTCTGATTTTAACATTTTTGAAATTTAATATTTAAAAAGGTCTTTTTTAGCCCCCTGATGTGGGCGGCGACATCTATGGCGGCACTCAACTGTCAAGAGTCAAGTTAGGCCCTTTCGAGCCTTTACAGCTTGTTGTCATTCGTAATAGCTTGTTTATTGCTGGTTTACGTCTATGCTTCCGTTATCAAACCATTTGTTGGTATCCAACAAGCTTTACAGCCTCATCAAACACGTAAACAGGTAGCAATCGCCGCTGTTCTACAAACATTAGTAACAGTCTCAAGTTATAAATTCGTTATTAATTTAACAACGTTTAAACTGGATCAATTAATAACGGTAAGAGGTAGGTGATAAAACCATTTTATCATCCAATTACATGACAAATCTCTTTGCGATAAAACGTCATGAGATCATAAATTATGCCAGCTTTACTCAGAGATTTCGAGTTATTTTCTAATTGTGTTTGTAAACATTTTAAATTAGCTCGAAATTGTTACACGTGATTAAACAAACTTCGTCTGTCCGTGGGACATTCTTACTTTTTGTGCAGCTACAACTAATTAACACGGACCGTGTCACTTACAAGGCGTTTTACCGCGAAAAAAAAGCGCGCAAAAGCCGCCATTTTGTTAGTGATGCGAAGCAAAGGCGATACGCAGTATGAAATGCCAATAAGGTTCTCATACGTGATAAAAATGATATACGATAGAGGTGTTGACATGTTCGTGCGATGTGGAGGTATTTTTTTATGATTGATCGCTTGGAACGAACCAATCATTAGTTTTATGAAAAATTCATACGCGACGGGTTGGATAGTGGATAAAGGGTAGCTTCTCGCATACCTACTTGCAGATCTAAGGATTTTCTAGACACTAGATCTATCAATAAAATTATTGAAAGAGTTAACGACACACGTAGGTACTTTTAAATTCAGTATTTAAAAATATATTAAGTTATGTACTATTTATATCAGAAGAATAATAAATACAAATAACGTAAGAAAGATAACTCGGTCTCCAGTAACTGTAGCTTATAAACCTTCAAACAAAAGCTTAATTATGCACAGTCAATAAATTTGACACGCAAGATGAAGCTTACCTTTCCATTACCTAGTTATAACCCCTCTTACTTAAACAGGTCCAATTGGACCGTCCAGTACCCGCTGTGAAATACGACCACAGCATCCAAGGCAACAAAACCTATAAATCGAAAGTCAAGACATCGACTATTTATCGACATTTTCACATCACCAGCTAGAGTTGTATCGCTGGCACGACGCCTCGGGCCGCGAATCGTTTGCGTAACAATCGTCCCTTGTCGGGGCATTCCACCGCGCACGACTTCCAGCCATTCTATCGTGTCCATTCGGGCCTGTACAACCACGTTCCGAGACAATTGCTTCCAGGAAACAGCAATGTATTATGACCGCTTTGACCAACCACACCAAGACACAAATTCGCCTGTGCAATCTTCATTATTCCTCGGTGTGGAGAGACTGCAGTCACAGTTCAAGAGCGGTGATCGTAAGAATAGACGGAATTGCAAAAACAAAATACGTTGACCGTAATGCAAAAGTCTTAAAAGCTTTAGGAATGGAAATAACGTCGGAATAAAACCTTAAAATGCGCAAAATCGAAACGTTGCATGCAGCCTGAAGTCCTTTTCCCAGTTAGGTTCCATGTTCTTAAACTCTAGACTCTAAAGCCATTTGGTCCATGGGGTGTCTCAACGTAAAAAAAGACAACAAAATAAATAAAGACAATAAAGTTTGAGATTTACCAGACTATGTGCTTTTATTCTAGAAAGGAAGGTAATGAAAAAAACAATGTCTCCGCATATAAAATCATTGTCGAAAGATTTAAGACATCATAACCATTCTTTTTAATTCGCACCTAAACTTTTTTAAATAATCATCCTTTCGAACATTCTTGTCATAGTAAAAAACAAGGTTCTTCCTTTGAGGTAGCACTAGTGTTTAGAGTTTCATGTCCTTTCCATCATTCTATGTTTACTACAATGTTTTCCACAGCATTTCCAGTAATATTCTTTTTCCACAACCACACATTTCTTAGCAAATCTGTTGCATGATTGTCGGCATCTAACGGTGTTTGATGACTGTGCGCATCTCCGTCACTTCATGATTGCCTGGTCATTACTATGCGCCCGTCGATGACTTGCAGGAAAAACGTGCTTGGTATGTAAATATTTATTGAAGTTTTTGGTGGGAAACTGTTGAATTGATTCGGTTATGTGAACGTCGTTATGGATTCGTTAAGTAGGTGCATCTTATAGAGTAACTAATAGTTTTAATTGGTTTACCTACCTTGCAACAGAACTTTATAGGTAGGTTCATCAGATGAAGGTAGAGATATATAGAGGGCGTCCCACGGATATGCCACATGGAGGGAAAGTACCTTGAAAATTGTAGATGGAACATTTGATGGTCTTCCTTTTATTTGTGACACTATGTTATTTAGCAAAAAATAATCCTTATGATGAAGCCTTTCGATCGGTATGATAAAACTACAGGGTGATTATTTTTCTCATGTAACGGGTTCGATTCCTGGTTCAACCATGTAATTATTTAAATATCTATGAATGCAGTTTAAATTGTTTTTTAAATTATGTCTTCTATCAGTAAAATGTTCCATCTACAATATTCAAGGTACTTTCCCTCCATGTGGCATATCCGTGGGACGCCCTGTATAAAGTGCCTCATTCATCATTTCAGCCGTAAATGTCCTCTTTGGCCATAGGCGTCTCCCAAGCACGCCACATCAAAGACTTACTTTCCACTAAAGTTAGGGTTAAATGCGTTTGAGTCTAGTTTCGTCTGGTCTTTATTATTCTCACAAGATCTTTAGCTGCTAATGGTGCTATTAAATGTGAATATTAATAAACAATCGAATTCAGGTACTTTTAGAATACACTAATGAATAAAACTCCGTTGAATTTTTTTTCCGCTATTTTTCCATTGTTAAATTAATTATTGAAATTACGAATCGAATGACACCTTAATCATAATTTTCTGAGAAGGAGAACTGGAATTCGAGAAAAAGGCACAAAAATTCACGCGTTTATTCTCCAAAGAGATTAACAGGGTTGAATACAAAATCCTCATTAGCAGGAAGCGATATTTTACCTTTAGCTGGACTTAAATTCCGACTCTGGTCTGCTTCTCTGAAACTGCCTATGGAAATTAATACTTCTAAATCTAAATTGCCGTAGAGATTTATCAGACAACATAATCACCCTGCCATCTCCCATTTTTCTTGTGGTCAGCGCAACACGTTTTTTTTCTTCCATTCTACCTGTCAATAATGTCGTTTTTATTTCCCTTTTCTTTTATATCTATCCTCACGCAATTCATCCATCTTCGGTCTTTCTCTTCCTCTCCATCCATCAACATTGAGAGAGATTTACGACTGGTTTCACTTTATCTTCAGTTACAAGAAACATGTTGAAGTTGGTATCTTGAATTATACTATAATAATGTGTATTACTAGGATATAATATCACACAGAACAAGATTAAAGCCGGAGAGACTGACAATAACTGTATTTTTACAATCCCGAGGGTCCGTATATTGGCGAGGGGAAATAATATACCACTATAATAGACGTATATGGCAATTATATTTAAAGTACTGTAAGGCTCACACAAAACAAAAAAAATACAATCTTGCCTAGGGAAATGCATGTAACGAAACCATAGCGAGATCTAATTCGACGTCAACGCCATCTATCGAGCCTAGGGTTCAACTCTCCGATTTATTATTGATCTCGCCATGATTTCGCTGCCTGACCCGAACATACCGCCCACCAAGGACATATTGGCAAATGTCCTTCTATACAACTCACTGTACTTCTAAACAATACAAATTTGGTGGGAAAATAAAATAAAAACAATAACAACAACTTAAGTTCTAGATCTACAATTTAAAAAATTCACTTGACGAACTTACTCTAAAACATACTACAATAGTGAAAATACATCCATACACTAAATTGCTACAGGTAATACACACAATTTAGACGTTGGCCTCTTTATAGTTGACGATTGGGTGCGTAATGTAACCACCCGAGTAATACCGTCGGGCCCAGGATGTTTTTGCTCGATCCTACCTAATAACCACTTGCCAGGGGGCATATCGTCCTCTTTTACTAATACTACTTCCCCAACAGATGGCTCCGGACTTCTATGGTTCCATTTATGTCGCTGTAAGAACTGGTGAAGGTAGTCGTGCGACCATCGACGCCAGAATTCTTGCATCATCCTTTGATGAAGCTGCCATCGTTGCAGACTACTAACGTTAGTCCTTTCATAATTGTGATCAGGCGGTAGCACTAATGGCTCCCCTACCAGGAAATGTCCCGGAGTTAAGATAACTAATTTGTCCTGATCTTCCACATAGGACAATGGCCTCGAATTGAGGCATGCCTCAATTTGAGCCAACACCGTAATGATCTCCTCAAATGTCAGCGTTGAGTTCCCAATAACCCGCTTGAGGTGATACTTGGTTGACTTTATACCTGCCTCCCAAAGACCCCCGAAATTGGGTGAGTGAGGAGGTATAAAGTGCCACTGTGTGCCATTGTTCGCGAGTTCTTCTGCCAATTCTTTATGACCGCCTGACTTCTCCACGTTAAACAATAAAAGCAATTCTCGTGCAGCACCCACAAAGTTGGTCCCATTATCGCTGTGAATCTCCGCACATCGACCCCGCCTAGCCACAAAACGTTTGAAAGCAGTCAGAAAGCCCTTAGTGCTCAACTCGCTCACTGCTTCCAAATGCACTGCCCTGGTGGCCATGCATATAAATAGGGCGATGTAGCCCTTGTATGACTTGTTACCGCGACCTTTTGATACTCTTATATTTATGGGACCGGCGTAATCTACTCCACTACACAAAAAAGGTTTGTTTGCCGTTACACGAGAACAAGGTAACTGCCCCATAAGTTGTGTCCTTACCTTAGCTGTATATCGGATACACCTTACGCAGCCCCTTACATACTTTTTAGCCAGCAACTTAACTCCCATGATCCAATACCTTGACCGCAAGTAGGTAATCATCAGTTGCGGTCCCCCATGCATGGTTTTATCATGTGCGTCTGCTATCAAAAGATTGGTTAAAAAGGAATTATTTGGTATCAGTATAGGATGTACTCTTTCATAATTTAGCTGCGACATCTCAAGTCTTCCCCCAACTCTGATTATTCCTTTAGAATCCAGAAATATGTTCAATGATTTTAACTTTCTATTATTATTTTCTATCTGGTTGTTTTTTAATTCTTCCAACTCATTTGTGAACCCTTCTTCTTGACATTTCCTTACACATATTTCTGTTGAGTCTTCTAGCTCTTGTTTAGATAAATGTCGTGACCCTGTACCAGTCCTAGTCCTTTTCCTTATATTCAAGAACCTACGGCAATAAGCCATAACTCGAATCAACCTCACAAACGATGAAAATTTATTCCAAAAAGAAATGTCAAATGTAATCGTATGTACTTTCACTTCTTCTAAGTGTGTAACCAAATGTTTCGGCCTCTTATACTCCACCACTTGGTGCTTTAAATAATCCGGACCCTTCCACCATATAGCAGTGGATTCAAGATCAACCGGGGAAACTCCGCGTGAAGCACAATCTGCTGGATTCTGTTTAGACGACACGTGAGACCAGTATTGTGTGTCTAATATGTTCAAAATATCTGAAACACGATTAGCTACAAAGGTTTTCCAGCGGCTCGGGTGGCTATTGAGCCAAGCTAGCACCACTTCACTGTCTGTCCATGCATGCCAATTGACCTTTGGTATATTCAGCACTTCGCCAACTTCCACCATCAATTTTGCAAGGAGAACTGCACCACAAAGTTCTAATCGTGGAATAGAAACTTGTCTTATAGGTGCCACCTTTGTTTTTGAAGTAATCAAATGAACATGAATGTTTCCTTCGTGATCAACAACCCTAATGTAAATGACTGCTGAATACGCCAGTTTAGAAGCATCTGAGAACCCGTGCAGTTCAGCGCTAACGTTATTTGATTCTAGGTGTAACCATCGTGGGATTTTAATACTAACCAAAGAAACTAAGTTACGATGGTAAGTATCCCATTCTTGTAATAAGTTGTTTGGAATAGCTTGATCCCACTCTAATCCTGCTAGCCACAATTTCTGAATAAATATCTTGGCTAAGATAATACTAGGTGCTAACCAACCCAAAGGATCAAACAACCTTGAAATCTCGGATATAATTTTTCTTTTAGTTACAGGTGTCGTCAGCGGCTGGAGTTCTACTGAATACTGGAAGAAATCTTCGTGTGAATCCCAGGTAAGTCCCAGTATTTTCGTAATACTATCCATTTTTATTTTTAACTCTTCATCCGTAGTTTCTTTCTCATCCCTTATTTTATTTAGTAATTCTTGACTATTACTCCTCCATTTTTGTAATGGAAAACCCCCTCTGGATAATACTTTAGTTAAATCGGTATATATATTGAAACATGTTTCTAAATTTTCAGCTCCTGTCATTACGTCATCCATATAAAAATCATTTAAAATGATCCTCGCTATATCTGGCTGATCTGGGCACTCATCGTATGCTAACTGTTGCAGCGACCGTACAGCTAAATATGGAGCCGACGCCGTACCGAAAGTAACTGTTTCCAATTCATATTCTTCTATTTCCTTTTCAGGGCTGTCTCTCCAGAGAATACGTTGTAATATTACATCCTTCCTATTTACCAAGACTTGTCGGTACATCTTAATTATGTCCGCTACGAGACATATCCGATGTGTTCTCCATCGCATAATAGTGTGCCGGAGTTCCGACTGCAAGGTAGGACCGACTAACAAATTGTCATTTAGTGACATCCCATTCGTTCCCTTGCAGGAAGCATCAAAGACGACACGGACCTTCGAAGTTTCCTTATCCTCTCGGATAACAGCGTGGTGAGGTAAGTAGATAGCTTTTTGACTATTTCTTTCATCTTCTGCCACCTTCCTCATGTGTCCCAGCTCTAAATATTCTTCGAGAACCTTCGAATATTCTTCCTTGAATTTTCTTTGTTTGCTGAATTTACTTTCTAATGATCTCAATCTCTTTTCAGCGATACCCTTTGATTCACCAACCTTGCTGACTGGGTCTACATCACGCAACGGTAGCCTTACTACATATCGACCACCCTTGTCACGTTCCGTAGAAGCTATAAATAAATTTTGACATTTATTTTCCTCCTCAGTTAGCATTTTTTTTCCAGATGGTTCCCCTTCTAGCTCCCAAAACCTTTTTAGCAAATTATCAGCCTCAATACTTGAATGCATGACGGTGATATGTGAGGGATTGCTCATATGATCCACTTCACTGGAACCTGACAAAATCCATCCTAATGTGGTGTCTTGCGCTAAAAGAGATCCACTACCATTCCTTTTAATGCCCTCCTGGATGACTTGGCTGTAAACCTCAGCACCTAATAAAACATCAATTTTATTAGGCCTGTAGTATTCCGGATCAGCCAAATCATCATCGGTCAAATCTACCCATTCTACCCTCGTTACTTTCGTAGCTGGGAGAAGGGCAGTGACTGACTTTAGGACGAAAGCATTCACATTAATTTGGACAGTTGGATCTATTCTAGACCTCACTTTAAGCACAACAGTTGCTTTGGCTGTCGCACTTTTTTCTCCGCCTACGCCTATCACAGTTTGCCTGGATGGCGTCTTGTTTAATCCCAAAAATTGAACCGTAGATTCCGTAACGAATGAACCCTGCGATCCTTGGTCAAGCAAAGCCCTAACTACTCGATAGGTCCCGTCTTTCGACTCTACCTTAATTAAAGCGGTAGTTAATAAAACTGTTTTCCGGCCACGTCCCGTCGAGAAGCATGAAACTAGTGGCTTGCTTGGCCCCTCCGCTTGCGCGGCTACTTCAGCGTTACTATTTTTAATTTCCTCCTTCATCACCTTTATAACGGCTGATGAGGTTTCCTCGTGAGCCCCACGACTATCTTCACCAATAACAGACCCAGAAACACCTGTTGGGTGTAACAAAGAATGGTGGCGGCGCTTACACACCTGGCACTTGAGAGTGTTTTTACACTGTTTGGCAGAGTGGTTATTATATAGGCAAACGAAACACAAATTATGTTCTTGGACGAAATTACGCCTAACTTCGTTTGACTCTTTACAAAACTTTGGACAGGATGTAATCTTATGATCGGCTGAGCAAAATGCACATGATACTACCTTTTTATCTTTCAGCACATGAAACGATTGAGTTCCTTTTGGGTGTGGAGGTCTATCCTTGTTATCTGTCTTTTCTAAATTTTCCAAACCTCTAAAGCGACTAATTAAAAACTTCGAAAACTGTTCAAACGTCGAAAACTCATCACTTGAATCCGAAGCCACATTCAGCTCCCAACATTTCCTGGTTTCTTTATCTAATTTTCCACTAATTATGTGAATAACTATCAGATCCCAGGAAGAGACATCCACCCCTAAGTTTCTAATTGACTCCAGACATTCTGAAGTAGTATTTACAAGCTTTTTTATTTCACTAGCCGATTCATAGGACAAAGTCTTTTGACTGAGTAATCTTTTTACTATGACGTTAGCTATAAACTTTTTATTATTATACATCTTATCTAATTTAGACCACGCAATTTTATAGTTATCAGATGTAACATTGATGTTTCTTAACAATTGCTCAGCCTCCCCACTCAAATGTCCCTTTAAATAAAAGAATCTCTGTGCATCGTCTAGAGTTGTATTCTCGTGCACTAACCCTACAAACAAGTCTCTAAATGTTTGCCACTCTGAATATTTTCCCGAAAATGAGGGAATTTTTATTTCTGGCAACTTAACTCTGCTGACACTCTTTTCATTTTGATAACTAAACTTAGAATCCGCACATAAATTTGTTGAATTTCTGTTACATAACAATTCCTTAATTTCACTTTTAAAGTCTACATAAAATTCTTCAACTTCATCATAAAGACCATTTTTAATATAACTAGTGTTAGATAATTCAACCTTTTTTATCGTACCTAATATTTCCTTATGAGTGGCCGTGAATGTATTCCATAATTGTTCCAAATTATCAAGACGGGTCTCTAAATATGCTACAGTTAAACGCTCTTTAGGAGATTTCTTTAAATTAGACTTTGCCTTGATCATTTTAGCACTAATATCCTCTTGTATCGTACAGAAGTAATCCATTTTGAAACAATTATATTATACCAAAAACAAATAGAATTTAATAAACACTTAGGTTGTAAACACTTATGATCTTTTTAAAGTAAATTAACTTATGTTCCGATTATTCAACTAAAAGTTTCTAAAATTTTACAAGTCTTTACACTTTGCACTTGGGTCTAAAATCGGGCATGGATTCCCCGTCAGAACCACTTTTCACATAAAATTTTTACAAGTTCTAACTATCTTTGAAACAAAACGTAAATTTTTCTGATTATTAAAAGAGTTCAACTTCAAATGCACTTTTTCTGAGATTGCCAAATTATATTTATTCTTCTTGATTAAGATGAAAAATGTACTCACGATTTTTTTTCACCAATTCACTCACTGATCGTCCGCTGTACTGCACCACCAAAGCGGCGCGCTGTACTGCACCGCACAAGTGGCACCCTCTGCTTGTCCACGACTTGCCGCACTTCACCTCCCTTGCGTCGCTCCTCCGGATGTTGCTACCAGGTGTGGCTGCTCCACGCTCGACCTGGCTGCTCCTTGCTCCAACCGGTTCCACCTTCAGCTCCTGGGCACTTCACTTGGTGCCCACTGAAGGGGCTGCTCTGGACAGCGATCCACTGCCCAGTATCGACGCGAAGGGTGGTAATCACTACCACCACCGGCGATTACCACAAACACTCCCGACCGATCCGGCTCGAAGGACCATGTATTTTTACAATCCCGAGGGTCCGTATATTGGCGAGGGGAAATAATATACCACTATAATAGACGTATATGGCAATTATATTTAAAGTACTGTAAGGCTCACACAAAACAAAAAAAATACAATCTTGCCTAGGGAAATGCATGTAACGAAACCATAGCGAGATCTAATTCGACGTCAACGCCATCTATCGAGCCTAGGGTTCAACTCTCCGATTTATTATTGATCTCGCCATGATTTCGCTGCCTGACCCGAACAATAACTAAAGCAATCGAAAACGCCGTAAAATCACGAATTGACCGAGAAAGGTGCGCGCTGCACTAAATCGAGTATCAGATATGGAATACGGCGTGGGTTTAGTATGACAATTCCAAATCAGTATTGTTCCTTACTGCAACTTTGCATCGTCCTTTCTTTGTTGTCCACATTTTATTATGCGGTCGGCCAAAGTATGGAACTCTCTGTCAGTGTCTGTGTTCCCTTCCGCCTATTTTACCCGTCAGTCTACAGAGCAAAAGTGAATAGGCATCTTCTTTTTTTGATTGAGTTCCAAGTGCAAGCTTAGCAGGCAATAAAAGAATCACTTTTATTGGTACTAGAATGGATCGTACTATCTAACAATCTTGTGTGCCTGGATCAGAAACTCCAATTTTCCTGTAAATCTTTTTTTGTGTAGCCCACCAGAATCCCATGCTCGTGTTGTATGCTGGTTCCTTATTTATGAATCTCGAAATTCTGAGATGTCAAATCCAGACTATAAGTCCTTACGGACTAATTTCGTTAGGAGCCTGCTCTCCTAAAATTACCGAGATCGCAACGAACCGCAAAGTCGCAAAAAGTTCCCAAGCTTTAATAACTCCTTGAATTAATAGTCCATTAAAAACTGTACGATACGTAATTTATTCCAACCCGTTATTAGCGCTGACAATGTAATCCATCTCACACGACTTGCTCAGTTTCAATAATTACTAATCAAAATGGCTGCGTTGACATTTTTATACGGAGTTGATTAAAATCGCGGAGGGTACACGTCCTGCCCATCTTATACGTAAAGCGTCATAAAAAGGCATAGACGTAGTGGGTTGTTACATGGTTGATACCTTGATTCACTCATTAAAAACTCCTATTCATAGATTTCTTCGCCTTTCTCGATGATTCGCACGCGGAAGCGGGGCAGAAGAATTTTATCTAATTAGGTGCGTGCCACGAGCAGGTGTAATAATTTACTGCCAAAGAAAGATGATCGATCAAGCACCACCTATGTTTCTTAAATCTTATGTTAATGTACACATAGTTTAAATAGCGACCACATTACTCGTATTAACTACTTACATTACCACTTTTAGCCATGTAACCATGTCTTTGAGCGATAAAAGCCACTGAACCAAAACTGCCAAAAATGCCGAGTTTGTCTAGCTAGTAGTAGCAAGCCAGGAAAAGCTCTGAGGCATAAGTCATAAGACTTACACCTTAGAGCAAGAAGTCTTGAGTACGATTCCAGGGGAATACAAAGTGTTTTTCTAATTTCTAATGGAATTTCACAGTAGCAGCCCGGAGTCTTGAACTGTGCCCTTGAGTAATAGAATGATGATGAATGAGTGATGGCAATAGGCTCTAATTATTGGGTGGCAATAAGCTACACTTCGCCTAAAGTCTTCGGGGATCACAAGCGTTATGTTGTCTAATAAAAATATTTTTTGGATGCCAATCTAGTGAATCTCATGGTATGGTAAAACAGCGACAACATTCATACCTACTCCTTGGGGTCTGTACAGACTGGGTCTTAAAAAACATGGCGTCGACCGGTACACCGCACCGGCACGGCACATTGAAATGCGCCAGATGAAGCCGCTTCACTGAATTCATTAACAATACTACAGTTACTGGAACACTAGGCGGGAAAGTTCAAATAATCAATTTTTAATAGTGTGCGCGTCATCTATACACTGACAGCTGCAGTCTACCAGCACCCTTATTGTCAACATTATAAAGATCACTTTAATTAGCTATGTATAGCGACGACTCGGGAGGCGGGTTGTGCGCACACGAACGAATTTTTGTTCGACCCTTATGCTGGGTGCTTATTAGCGCCGAAAATGTTAAAGTTCCATTGGATCCGGTAGGTGGATTGCGGGCCACAGTCTCACTGAAAAAAGGGTCTGTGATTGAGAACCTTTAACTTCTTCTGGTATTTATATAGTACTCAGACAGACATACGGACACAAGAAGACGCTATAAATGAAGTGTATGAACTTTTCTGGTGAATCTCAGCTAACGCGATATAATTTCCTATTTAATATTGGGTATCTACTTAACTGTTGATAAGTAAATGAACACTATTTACGAAATCTTTATATTCTAGGACAAATCGTGCCAATATATTTGAATATCACAAAAGCTTTGACAGCAATAGCCTCATTTAGACCAACAGGTGCTGAGCATATTTTTGTTCAATTCTAAACTTTATGTCCTACGAAATAAGGCCGTCAGCAATGAAATTGCAGATATAATTTTTGTAATACAGCCATTTGGTATACAGGGCGAATGCTAGGTTTAAGTCGATTTAGTATCCAATTACGTCGGTCGCAAATCTTATGAATGGACAGCATAAATATTAAACTAAGGACTAAGGAGGCTTCAATCGTATCTCACGACAAGGATCATTAAAAAGCTAGTTGCAATTGAAAATGGGGCCATAAAAATCTGACAAGAGTCTGCCCCCTACGAAGCTTACCTGCTGGAACCACGTCAAAAGCTGAATGATAGTGATAGTTTTTAAATTAATATGCACTTGATTATATTTATTGATATTGGATAAAAAAACAAACCTACCGCACAGCCTATGGTAAGGGCAAAGAGTAAACATGTACTATCAAAAGGTATGGATACTTCTGCAATCATCATCGGCCTAGCTTTTTCGGGGTCGGCTTCCAGTCTAACCGGATGCAGCTGAATACCAGTATTTTACATGGATTTTATATTTTATTTTACTTCTGCAATACCATACCTCATTTATGATTTCTTCACAGACACTCAAATTTCATAGGATGATTCAACTAAAAAAAAAATGGATCGCGTCGAGTTTGCAACACTTTTAAAGTTTTGGGATTCCTATGAAGAAAAAAAGCCCGAATTCTAGTCAGTTTGGCACTTCCTTATTTAGGGTTCCTAAAGGGAAAAAACGGGTTCCTTGTAGAATCACAATGGTGTCCGTCTGTCAAGATGTTGAAGACCCCTTTTCAATTTGCTTTTTCACATTATGCTTCATCAAGCCATGTTGCAATGTTGTTCCTAATTGGAGCAAGTCAAGTGTAAGCTTTATCTAATAAAATATTGGCTCGTTCGCATTTACTCGTAGGAAAAGCAAATCTTATTAAATCGAAGTAGCAAACCAGAGTAGCTAATAACCATTAAATGCGTTGGCGCCACTGATATAGCGATTACTTAGCTAGTTAATTGCTTGATTTCATAAGTTGATATGTCGCAGACCGTAGTTTAGCTAACTGTCAAAGTTGGGTAACTGTATCTGAAGTGATAGGCAACCTACTAAAAATCTAAGATGTATTTCTTAGATTTTTAGTCGATTTCTTTAAGTTTAAGGAAATTTCTGAATTAGCCCCGATGCTCAATTAAGTTAGAGTTGGGTATTCCCAATTCTAACTTAATTGAGCATCGAGATTTTTTCAGTGGTAGCCCAGAAGCTGGATTTGTGCACAATTGATGGCAATAGGCTTGCCCTCTATTACATGGAATTTCAACATAACTAGCGTAATGATGTAGGTACCTATCTATACCTACTATAACGTACATACATCGTTGTCATAGGATACAGGCGTGATGTTATGATAATTATTCCGCACAAATGGCAATTTTATTCCGCGAACGCATCGCATTACTTCCTACAATGTTGCCAGTTTCATAACGTATAAAAATAACGCACCTTGCCTATTTATTGGTGCAGAAAATGATCGGGTTCCCATTATGGTCGATAGCCGTTGCCTTACTTCTTATTAAAAATGTCGCAACTCGAGCTATGCGTTAATTAAAATTGTCCAGGCCCTTGCACTGGTATAGGTAATTGGTCCTAGCTATATAAAAGTGATAATTTATAAGTCTGGTCTGTCTAATGCTTATGAATTATTAATTTTTGATTCCGTTTTTTTCTGTGAAACGACTTAACACATAAAAAAATAAATAAAAATATTCTATTTTGTGTGAAAATTTTTTTGTTGGTTCGTAAAACTTTTAAGTAGTTTCTACATAGGTAAGTAGGTACTTTTGACGCGGACGTATAAATAGACAGCATTTCCGTTTATGAGAAAGTTTCAAAAGCTTTTTGCATATTCATCAACGTGTACCTATTATGATAATAAAGTTTTATGTAGCTAAATTTATGTTCTTCACATAAACGTAGTATTCATATTTCTAAAGACATTGTACTTAAAGACCCGAGAAGTAATTAACCATAACCACGATGTCTAAGAAACGTGAATATCTGTTGTGCATACATAGAAGAAAGTTATTTATAATGTACCTAGTTACATTTTTACGATGCCTCACAAAGCCCAAGTATCTAGGTACGATTAAAACACCTACATACAAGATTAGTTTCTTGGAGATTGAATGATGACGTAACGTTGCAAACCTTGTTACAGAATGGATGCACAGCGTTGCAGCGTGCGGCAGCGGACGGCCACGTCGAGGTCGTGCAACTGTTGCTGCAACATGGCGCCGATCCCAACAAGCAGGATAATGTGGTAAGGATATTTTACTACCTACCTTGTTGGTCAATAAGACTTCAAAAAATAAAATCTGCCTAATAATCGACTCAGTGTTATATCGTTAAAGGTGTAACTAGGTGGCACTTGATCGCCTCCAAAAATGTAATTTCGCCTTTAATTACTTAAATGTGTTCGACCACACCTAACGCTGTGTCTTAATCCAATATCTCTGATTCTGTGGCAATTTCTCAGTAACCGTTTACTATTGTACGTTGCTGCAACATATACATTCGTATTAAGCAAATATTTGTCATATAATCCCAATTAAATTTTCCAGCACGGCAACACAGCGGCTCACGAGGCGGCATGGAAGGGCTACTCGCGCTGCGTGGCGCTGCTGGCGCACGCGGGCGCCGAGCTGCGCGCGCGCAACGCGGCCGGCTTCGCGGCGCTGCACCTCGCGTGCCAGAACGGACACAACCAGTCCTGCAGGGAGATCCTGCTGGCGGGGGCGCCGCCGGATTTGCAGAATAATGTAAGCAGAATGTTTTATACCAATTACCCTATAGTCTAATGGATATTGGGTTCTTCCATCATATTGGAATTACTCAGTACCAGCGCGAATTCATGCCCGGTAGATGGCAATATGGTCGTCCTCTATTACATGGGACTTAAACATAACTGGCTTAACGTGGGTGAAGTTAGTGAGGCGCTAACCCTTCGGGGACTACAGGCTTGGTGTTATGTGCAAATGGATTTATCTAAAGCGTAACTTGTCAAGGCTTGGGTTTAATAAGACTTTCTGAGCAACGCGCATCTCTAAGTTAAATCCAGCTGACTGACTACGCAGACAAATGTTCCTATTTCGTAAAGTGTCCTAGTATTTGTCAAAAACTTCTACGTAGGAACCACGATTAATGGTAATTGCAAAATAAATGTATAAATAATTTGTCCTCTTTCACTCTTCAGTATGGCGACACATCCCTCCACACGGCAGCTCGGTACGGGCACGCCGGCGTCACTCGCATCCTCATCTCCGCCCAGTGCCGCGTCTCCGAACAGAACAAGAACGGAGACACAGCACTACACATCGCAGCAGCCATGGGCCGCCGGAAACTAACCAGAATACTCCTAGAAGCTGGCTGCGATAAGTCCATACGCAACCACCAAGGAGAGACAGCGAGAGACATAGCGACGAGGAAAGGCCTAGAAGAAATCATTAGCATACTTAACACCCCCGTAGCCAAACAAGCCAAGAAGAAGCACAGAGATAAGAGCAAAGAGAGAACGATAGACGAACCGGACGCAGTTAAAAAGAAAGAAAAGGAAAAAGATAAAGAAAAAGGCAAGGACAAAAAGAAGAAAAACGTACACTTCGAGAACCCTCCACAAGTGCAGTGGTCGCCCTACGGCTGTCATTACTATCCCGACCCCAAATTCTTCCCCAAACCAAAACTAAGCTCGCTACCCACCGAACCACTAAGAAAAGGCGAGCAGTACTATTTAGATTTGGCTGGGAATATCAAAAAGGGTCCGATAGGTGCTGGGTACACTTGTTACTGCGCACCGTTCTTCAAACATATGGAAGATAAACTGAACGAAGATAAAAAAGACTTGAAAAAGCATATAGATAGAGCTCACGACAGGTTAGATCAAAAGGTCACAGATTTGGAAATGAAAACACAAGGTCAAATAACAGAGTTGACGAGATTTGTAGCAGCCGAAAGAGCGATGTGTAAAGAAAGGCACAAACACTTGGAGCATTGGCTGACGAGAGGCATGATGTTCAGAGCGTCAGAAAGAGTGAAGAAATTAGACTTCAGTCCTAAAGGCTCCTTAGATATACCTCCACTGAAACGTACGAGAAGCTTAGAGTTACTAGATGCTGACACTGAGGAATGGAACAAAGTCCACAGGATAATAAAAAGCTTCAACAAAAACGCTGAACACTACGGAACTAATGCCAAAGACCTGAATGATAGTAAAGCCACCTCAAAGAGCACAGAGATCTTGGACAGTAGAGAGCCATCCAGTCCCAGACGAAGGTATCTATTGAAGAACTCCAAGAGCAGTGATCAGTTAGATGCTGGACCCAGTAGACTTTCAATACCTCCTTTTTCTAAGAAAAGAAACCAGGAAAGCCATCATCAGAATGTAACAGCAGAAATTCATGTAAAAGCGAACAAAGTGTCAGTATCACAATCACCAATGTCCATGGAAGTAGAAAGTTATCACAATCAAAGGTATCGCTCTCCTAGTCGACATTCTGATGCTAAGTCACCGAGCAGTAGTCATAAGCAGCCCAGTGACTTGGAAGAAGACGTTAGAAGTCCAAAAGACCAAAATGTGCCTTTATGGAAAAGTCAGGTACTACAAAGAACAGCAGATGACATGAGAAAGCGGGTAGCTTTCGAGAAAGAAATGGCAGATGTTATGTCGAGAACCAACAAGTCTTTAGACATATCACAAGATGGCTACGTGAAACTAAGAAAGCAAGGTAGCTATCCGAATACAAATGAGTTAGAAAGAGAGCAGAGAAAATCTGTACAAGAATTAGTAGCACAAGTGGAACAGCAAAGATGCGTATCTCCAGGTCCAGAACCCATAACTAGAAAAGTACAGCCCACCGAAAACATAGAAATTGTACCGTCGACAAGCCAACAGAACCCCGGCATTTTGAAAATGCCACAACAACCCCAAAGGCCAGCTCCCGTCTTGAAAGAGAAACCACCGAAGAGCAAACGGTTCAGCTTACACAATCTCATACCGTTTCCCACAAGAAAAACTTTTCAGAACCCACCGAAGGAAAATGGCAACAACTCGGAAAGTAGTGATGAGGAAGACAACCCAATCAGAAGTTCCATGCAGCCAGGACCGATGAGGAACACTAACCTGCTGCAAACTTTACCTATGCCTAATTTCGAGACTGTGTCGAAATCTCCATCACCAGCTCAAATGTCGACACAGAATCCTTATCCTCAAGACTTGCGAGCTATGATACCTAAAGACGCTTACTTCCACGACATCTCCAACAGACAGATGCCATACATGGACAGCGGTCTACCAGTGCCTCAGTTCCCTTGTCCACAATACGACTACAACCAGTCAGGGTTGCCGAATCAAATACAACCGCGGAACAGGAACCCTCTATACCACCACCAGACTGGAGTGTTCGATGCGATGATGCAGGACCATATAATGAGAGAGATGGAGCGCATCCCACACTGCTACAGCGACCACTTAGATCAGAACACTGAGGTGGAGATCGCGAACCAGAATGACTTTCGGATGTGTTACGACCCGATGTACCCGAATTTTAGGGGGAACCCGCATGGAATGACGAGGAAACCGAATCCCGACCACAGTTTACTACACAGTCGGCTGCAGTCTTTAGCGATAAACACCCATCTGACGGAGACCCAGAGTCAGACGGACAGGGAGTCGCACAACGATTCGGGCTATAGTACAAAGGTGTATGGAAGCTCTCAGGGACCGTCACCAAGCTTGTCAGGCCATGCGGAGGGCTCGGATAACTTGTCTGGGCAAAGAGTTACTATTGTGCCCAACGGGAAGATTATGGGAGGCCAGATAGGAGCGTCCAGTTTAGTTTGAGACGGAGAGATGAATAAAAGAAGCAGAGTAATGGGAACAAATAAACTTGCAACGTTTTTAATCAATCCAATACCACAATCATTTGGTTGTAAACGACAATGTTTAGATATCTGAAATGTATTAAAGAGAGGAAAGCATTTTTTTACGAATAAAGCAGTCAAAATGTCGTAACAGAATGAAATAGACGGCAATGACGAAGACGATTATCAAAAGAAATGTATCAAAATACCTCTTACGTAATTATAGCGTTATGTTACAATCATTATTTAGACCGGTAAAAAACGATTGCTTCTACTGTAATGTGTTCAAATTTTGTACCGAACTTAAATACCTGTTAAATTAAAAATGCATTCAATAATAATGTAGCCACAATTGTAATGCATAATAAAAATCACAAAGCACGTTAACCGTGTTATTATAAGTCACTTTTTTCACAAATAGGTACGCAAACTGAAGAAAATGCAAAGATATAAATCCTTATATGTGCTCTCACCGTACTAAGGTCGGGCAAAAAAATGTTTACACTGAGAAGAGCTCACAAATCCCGCATGGAATATAGCCAGAAAGAGTAAGTGTGCGAGACTATACTAAGTGTTCAAATCATTATTTATCAAATCTAATCTAATCGTGAACGTGATCATGCATTAAGCGGTAGGGTCAATCACATCTGCCCCTACAGAAGTCACTACGTGATAACCACAATCGCTCTGTCAAGAGTGTCACGAAGATGAGGGCGAATCTAAGGATTTAAATATTTGCGAATATATAACTCAATTATAAAATTTGCAAAAAGTACAAATTTAATGTAGGGTTTAACGATGCCATGTATCACAGTAATTGTAATTAATATTAATTAGCGATAAGTCTTGTTGTTTTTCTCTTAATTTTAATTTATAAAAATACTCATCTCACTATTATTTGTTTTCAGTCAGGTTTTTAAAGATGTTTTGTTGTGATTTTTCAAGGGTGAAACCTCATAATTTTAGTTACAGATTTAGAATTCATGATCATTTTTATCGAGAATATGGATAGAGTCTGGTGTTTGTATGCCATGATAATTTTTAGAGTAATTACAAATCTCGATATGTATTTTATGACGGATTTAATTAAGGAATTCATTATGCACCTCATGTAATAGAAATACTCAATTAATGATATAATATTATCTACTTAATTGAAATTGGACTGTAGAAAGTATTTAATAAAATATTTACATATCCGATGACTAGGTGTTCCACCCTGTTTGGTGTGCTGAATATGACATTATAAAAACAAAATACTTTTATACATACAATGTAAATGTAAATTAATTAAGCATAATATAAAATTGAGCCTTATTTTTTATAGGAATAAAGTCACAAATTGTGTAGTCTGTGTAATATAGTCTATATTTATTGTGTTGCATATTGTACTTGATCTATGATTGATAACTTTGTACTGATTGATTGACTCTAATAAAATGCACTTTTGAAGTGTCACTGAACTAAAATCTTGTGTTATTTGTATTCACGTACAGGTAACAGGGCAGTGTACGTAAAGTTAGGGAATTTAAATTTTTAGTAAGTTGACTACCAACTTAAATTGTCCGATTTTTTTTACAGTTGTATGAAATAACTATAGCACGGTAATTGACGACGTGTGTCAATTTTATCAACTGTTTCCATGACTATACCTATATGTGTATTTTCATTATGTGTGTTCATTATGGAAAAAAACGCCCCATTTGCTACGAGCCTTACATACCTTTTTTACCAGACTACGGCAAAGTCAAAAAGAAAGCAGTAATTTTATCAAAAACAAACAACAAACGATCCATAACTAACTTTAATACTTATCATTTTTTAATGCTTTACATCTAATTGACGGCCCGCCCCACTCCCCACTGATTATCTCTATAAAACTCACTCAAACTCGTATGATAAAGTGGTACTCCCTTTAACGTTGCCGACCGAGCTCCCACGATCTTCACAGCTACATAATCCCCCGGTTTCGCTTGCCTTTTCCCCCCATCTTCAGCCAAAATCGCCGTTTGCTCAAACACTACTCTCATATATAATTCATTCCTTCCTAGAATGTTGCCAGACTTTTTCGCCGTCCCTTCGACTAGTACTAAGTGAATGTTGCCAATTTCTGCCTCGTTGAGTATTTGGCATTTCCGTCTGTATACCTCTAACATTCGGTTGTGTCGTTCTTTTTTTATTAGCTCGGGTACGTCGTCTTTATATCGGCGGTAGGCTGTGGTTTTCTGTGGAAGAGATTACTGGATTTAGTTAATTTAAAATCGCAAATGATATAATATCAAAGGTAGCATACATAACTTAACATCACCCCTTTAATCCCCGAAGGGTTAGACAAAGGTGCACCTAATAGTACACCCACATTTCGCCAGTTTTGTTTAAGTCCTATGTAATACGGGGCGAGTCTATTGCCATCAACCGGGCACAGATCCAGACTCCGTGGCTGCTACTGAGAAATTCCTGATGGAAAAACCCAATAACACTTTGCTCGACCCGGTAATCGAGCCCAGGACCTCTTGCTTAGCAGTCGCGCTTGGTACCACTGGACCAACGAGGTAGCTTGTTAGCGGTATTCGAAAATTGCTGGTCGTTGGACCAACAACATCTGTGTTACACTATCTGCAGGTAAAAACTCTTTCACTTTATGTTTTTAAATATAGGACTTCTT
This sequence comes from Standfussiana lucernea, assembly GCA_964057025.1. Taxonomy (NCBI): domain Eukaryota; kingdom Metazoa; phylum Arthropoda; class Insecta; order Lepidoptera; family Noctuidae; genus Standfussiana; species Standfussiana lucernea. Next base: position 15,481,200 of record OZ059801.1, on the reverse strand, counting down.
TCTATTTAGTTTGGATCTTAAAACCAGTAGTATGGAAGTGCAAAGCACTTACAGCTAAATAATAGTGAATCGTCAGAATATGGTGAATTATCGATTATAGTGCGGGACACCGCCTCATTGGTTTCTGGCTGTGTGAAGATATAATTGAATCTTACCTCTCTCATGCTGTACGGGAATAAGAACGCAATGTTGTAGTCTACAATCTCCATCAGAGAGAGCGTCTCCTGGAACTCCTCCTCAGTTTCGCCGCAGAAGCCGCAGATCATGTCCGTTGATAAACCCACTGGAAGACAACGATATAAAATAGTAAGTATGTTAGAAATCACCACCAGATAATTATGAAATGTAAAGAAGGAAATCCAAAGTTTTGCAGTTAAACTGAGGCTTCCATTGGTTTTTTTTTTTATTTCATGGTACCTTCTACCTCTTATCCTCATACTTTCATTGTGTACCCACGGCACATGCGATCTAACACAGTGATGGATGTTTGCACCGATGACAACCTTATGCGCAAGTACTTAGAGTTCAGTTTGTACTGCTAGTGAGACACTGTCACATACACACCTCCAGGTATAGTCCTCCTGACGTCGTCCACGAGCTGTAGATAGGCCTGCCTTGTGTACCCGCGCCGCATGCGCTGCAGCACGGCGCTGCAGCCCGACTGCGCCGGTAAGTGCAGCAGCTTGCAGATGTTGGGACGCTCCGAGATTATTTGTAACACCTGGAAAATATGTTTTAATTTTATTATTCAGGTGAGATATAAAATTTTCTGAGATATATAGATTAGACTAAACAAGAGTACAAGCAGTACCTGTAGTGGTAATGCTGAGCAGTGACCGGGTTACTAATTTTGGCAAATTGTTTAATAGGGGCGCAATTAATACAATGTCACACTTCCTTATGGTCAACCAAACCTTATCTAAAACGCTGGCCCTTATTACCATAGAACACAAATTTGAGTCAGGAATGAGACATGTGTCGTGCAATTAGGACTGGCTGCATTAAACATTTGAGTAACAACTATTAAAAACTGTTTTTAAGTAGACATCACCTATTACCTCTTCAGGAAAGTCTTTGGGATGAGCGGCTGTAAAGCGTATCCTCATTTCAGGGTCTACCGCCGACACCTTATCCAGAAGATCAGCAAATCTCATTCCGCCTTTCTTAGTTTTGTAAACTGTTTTGAATCCTGTGATAAAACAATATATCAAGTCAGACACATTGAAGAACCCAAACAACCCAACCCAAACCAAACCCAACCAACCCAAAGGTTGACTGGTAGAGAATGCCTTGTGGCATTAAGTCCGCCTATGTACCACTATTGTACATGAAGTTTAAATAAATAAATAAATAAATAAGAATGACTTTTTTACAGCCCACACACAAATTGAATAATTCTTCGTAAAAATAAGAAGAAAGGTAAAAAGAAGCCAAATTATTGGAGCCCATGTCAAACACACTGAAAATTTTGAGGCAATTATGCTTTTTAGATCCTTTTTAACCGACTTCAAAAAAAGGAGGAGGTTCTCAATTAGGTTGTATTTTTTTTTGTTTGTTACCTCATTTCTTCGTGATTTATGAACCACTCTTATAATGAGGTCGAGTAATTTAAATCTACCTTTACCTCCAGACGCCTTAGCTGCTACTAAGAAATTCTTGATGGAAAAAAAAATAGGACCACATACTCTTTATATGAAGCATTTTTAATTTCCTAAACCCTGGTGACACAAATAAAGTTTTCTTAAATGCTCACCTTTCGCCATATGAGTGTCAACCTTCTCCGTGACCTGCGAGACATCCCGATAGCTGTTCACGTTCTGTCCCAACAGCGTGACCTCCTTCACGCCCTGGTCGGCGAGCTGCCGCACCTCTTCCACGATGGACGCGACCGGCCGCGAGCGCTCCCGGCCGCGGGTGAACGGGACGATGCAGTACGTGCACATGTTATCGCAGCCACGCATTATGGAACTGGGAGTTTGTTATGGGCAAATGTTTCAATCAGGATAAAAGACGAATCTAATGTGTATTAGAAAAGGTACTGTATCCATAAGTTACTGGCTTACATGGCCGCCCAATAAAATCCAACCAGAACTACCAAAGGAATACTGCAACCTAACATTACCTTAGCCTGAGAGGCCTAAATTCAAAGTCTTCCAACCCTGTGGGCTAAAGTAATGTGAGTATACCAGTAGCACAAATGATAATAATTTACCCTTCGTCTTCCTCTATCAGCAAGATAAAGAAGAAGGCAAATGTTAAACTTCAAAAAAACTGTAAACACCATGTTTTGATAACTATCCAACGTGGGTTCCCTACTTGAAATTGAATGACGTGAGATCGAACAACACTTGCTCGAAAACGTTAACTCGATAGTATCCAAAATCGATAAATTATGAGCGCGACAGTTTACTACCTCGATGCATCAAAATCTCGAATAACTATAAGCTCGAATCATCTGCAGCGCGAAGGAATAGTTTTAAGGATTTTTATTTGAGTTCCTACCTACATACAATATAATAAAACAATATAATTATGTGCAGAAATATAAATCAACTATAATAATAAAAAATAATGTCTGCACAACTTTTGGATCAAATGGTTCCAAAGATCGCACGCTCGCCTGGTTTCCCTGTTCCAGTCAGCCTTAGAGTCAGGGTCGCTGCCCGAGTTCCTGACAACAGGTATAACCCACCTGCTCCATAAATCGGGTAATACTGCGGAACCCAAAAATTATAGACCGATTACCTGTCTTCCAACAGTCTATAAAGTTCTTACATCCATTTTGAGAGCTAAAATTAGCGAACACATTAATGAAAATTCTATCATGTCTGCTTCTCAAAATGGATGTAGGAACGGGTCCCGTGGTACTAAGGAGCTACTCCTCATTGGTTCGCCGTTCCCGAAAGGATCTGTCAACATGTTGGATAGACTATAAGAAGGCCTATGACTTGGTGCCACATACATGGCTCATGAGGGTGCTAGAGTTGTATAAAGTTGATGCAACTCTGCGCACCTTCCTGATGTCGTGTATGGGGCAATGGAGAACAGTCCTTCGCTATCCAGGATGTCGGCAAATCCAGAGGAATAGCGAGCCGATAAGGATTGAGCGGGGTATATGTAAGTACTCATTTACAAAACGATTTTTCTGCTTCCAGGGTCCTCATTTATACAATAAACTCAATAAAAAACTAAAATTCTACTCTCTTTCGACCTCGTCTCTCAAAAAATCTTTGACAAACTTTCTACTTGCAACAAACTACTTTGATACAGAATGTTTGCTTTCTTCCGAATATAACCCCCCCTAAACCCAACCACCGAAAACATAACACACCACATATCACACACAATCACCTTTACATACACAATCACCTTTGCACAAACAAATTATATTTTATATACATAATATTTTGAATTGTAATTCCTAATCCTATTTGTTAATAAGATTTATGTCAACTTTTCTCGAGCAAACGCTTGTTCTCCAGCAATTTATTAATATGTTTCAATTACAATTTTGTTTGGGCGCGTACCATCGCCCTTAATACAAGTTATTTTATAACTTAGTAGGGGTGCTGGTTGCAACACCTAACAGCTTTTGTTAACCTAAATTGTTAGTGTAACCTACGAATGACTTATACTATTTCTGTTAACATTGTAATTCTTTATGTGATTAAATAAATTATTATTATTATTTCAGGGCGATAGTTTGAGTTCATTTTGGTTCTGCTTAGCCTTGAATCCTCTTAGCACGCTGCTGGAGGATTCAGGTCTAGGTTATCGGTTGAGGAGAGGTAGTCAGGTTATATCTCACCTCCTTTACATGGACGACCTGAAACTCTTTGCCCCCAACAATTTGCAACTGATGGAGCTACTGAAGGTAACTGAAACTTTCAGTAGCGCCATCAGGATGGAAGTTGGTGTGGACAAATGTGCGGTCATGCATGTAAAGCGAGGGGAGATTGTGGAATCTGTGGGAACCCAACTCTCGGATTCCATAAATCTTAGATCCCTTTCAGCAACCGAAACCTACAAGTATTTGGGTATGTCGGAAGCGCTGGGCATCAATGTAGCTGACATGAAGCAATGGTTGAGGGAGCGCTTCTTTGGCCGCCTGAGAAAAGTATTTAATAGTCTTTTATCAGGCGGGAACAAGGTGCGTGCCTTCAACGGTTGGGTCATGCCGGTTTTGATGTACTCTTTCGGCATACTCAAATGGACACAAACAGAATTAGACGCCCTGGATAGGAAGGTCCGTACATTGTTGACGGCATATCGAATGCATCACCCACGATCTTCGGTTATGAGACTGTATATCCCGCGGAGGTGCGGAGGTCGAGGCTTTTTAAACGCTAAAACTCTCCACAATCGCGAGATATGCAGTCTCAGGGAATTTTTCCTAGAAACCGACGTGGGGATGCATCGGGATGTGGTCGCGGTGGACAAGGGCCTCACCCCGCTCTCCTTGGCTACAGAAAACTGGCGCAAACCTGTAGTACTTGACACTAACGACCGCAACGAGGTATGGCAGAGTAAGGAGCTCCACGGACGCTTTTTCCGGGCCCTTCATGGGCCCGATGTAGACCTATCAGCGTCCGTAGCCTGGCTACGTTCCGGCGACCTCTTCGGAAAAACCGAAGGTTTTGTCTGTGCAATTATGGATGAAGTTATGATGACGAATAACTACCGGAGATTTATTGTGAAGGACGGCACGGTTGACATATGTCGGGCATGCCACCGTCCGGGCGAATCAATTCGTCACATTATCTCCGGGTGTTCTTCGTCTAGCTAACGGTGAGTACTTGCATAGACACAACCTTGTAGCCAGGATTATCCATCAGCAACTTGCTCTAAAATACAACCTTGTGGAATCGGAAGTGCCATACTATAGGTATGTGCCCGACCCAGTTCTCGAAAATGGCAATATCACACTGTACTGGGATCAATCCATCATCACTGACAGGACTATTGTGGCCAACAAGCCTGATATAGTGGTGGTGGATCGATCAGAGCGGCGCGCAATGATTGTTGACATAACGGTCCCGCATGACGGGAACCTCGTGAAAGCCGAGAAAGATAAACAAATCAAGTATCTTGACTTGGCTCGCGAGGTTGTCGAAATGTGGGAAGTGGACACGGCGATCATTGTGCCGATAGTCGTTTCAGCCCATGGCTTAATTGCCAAGAGCCTCGACCAATACCTGAGGAGGCTCTCGTTAGGCGGCTGGATCAAGGGCTTGATTCAGAAAGCGGTACTCCTGGACACGGGTCGTATTGTTAGGAGGTTCCTCTCTCTGGAGCCCTGACCGCCGGTAGCTTGGACCCTGTTCCCGATACCGGTGGGCTACTATTTTTTATATTTTTAAATGTTTTTTTTATTTTGAATTTTATATAAGAATATTTAAAAATGTAAAAATATGTAAGAAAAATAAATAAAGGAAAAAAATAATGTAAAAATCTTCAAATAAAAATTCTTAAAACTATTCCTTCGCGCTGCCGATGATTCGAGCTTATAGTAATTTGAGATTTTGATGCATCGAAGTAGTGAACTGTCACACTCATAATTTATCGATTTCAAGTACTATTGAGTTAACGTTTTCGAGCAAGTGTTATTCGATCTTACGTCATTCGATTTCAAGTAGGGAACACATCCAACGTGTATCAATGCATCTGTTTTGATGATAGAGATGTGAGTCTGACATAAAGCACAATAATTGTTGAGTTCAGCTCAGAAATCCTAGCCAGAATATTAAGTACTTACTAATACTACACAAAACTCCAAGAAAGACCTTACTACTAGTAAACTTACATGAAAGCTGACACACTATCTTCATTCAGCCTGACGGGCACCACATCAGCATATGTCTCATCTAAGGACAGCAGTACATTGACAGCTGGCTGGCCATTCTCTGTGAGAGCTAGGAGACGAGGAAGGTCTCTGTAGCTGTCTGGGCCTGCCACTGAAATAAATGAAAGGTTTTTTGGTTCAATGTCTTGAATTATATAATAATGTTGTGTTTTGATCTGAATATCTTTTAATTTCCAATGAGTTCTGTTGAAAAAACAATCAATGAATACACACTGTACATTTACATACATTTTAAACAGTCATCATTTTATAATAAACAGTACCTTGTACACAACAGTAAAAATTGACATTTTTAAATAAAGTTTTCCCATTGATATAATATTCTAGAATGTTAAAATACTTACCAACATCAACAGCTTTCTCTTTTTCAATAAGTTTCTCCTTCAGTCTCTCAGCCATACAGCCCAGAATGCCGATCTTCACAGAGCGATCCTTAGCTCGTTTTTTATACCCTCGAAGGTGGTCCAAACGATGCCAGATCTTAGTTTCCGCACCTTCACGAATTGCACAAGTCATCACCAGGAATATATCAGCTTCCTCTTCAACCAACGTCTTCTCAAAGCCCTCCTTTTTCAAAATAGACCAAACAATATCGGTGTCATTGAGGTTCATTTGACAACCGTAAACATCAAAGAAAACTTTCCTCCTCGTCTTTATTTTAGCATTTTCCAGCAAATACGGTATGTAAGGACGATCTATGAGAACAGGTTCAGAACTTTCAGTTATAAAATCCTTTAAATTAGGCCCCTGTTTTATTTTTTCTGTGATTGATGTTTTGCGATGTGTATCCGAGTAACATCGGCAATTACTCGAAGAAGCATTATTTACAAGCTTTGATAAATGCTTCATGCGTCTAATATGTATCATCATAAAAAAATTTTAAGACGAAACTAATCACAACAGCTAAAATAGTTGTATGGATAAAATAAACATTATAAAATCACATAACCTAAAAGTGCACTGTGATTCTGTCAGCCTCGAACTGTCAGTGTGTCACTGTCAGGCGTCAGCTGCCTCTAAAAATGCTACTAAATTGAATAGCTATTTTTAAATTTGAGAATAAAAGAAAATTGTACGAAAACAAATCAACTAAAGACCTTATATTTTTGGTCGTATCATCTTTGTCAATATTTTCAGGATCAATGGCAACAACTAAACGTGGACTCTTTTAAGCACGTGACTTTTATTTAAACCTGCATAAAAATCTAACAAAATCTGTAATTCTCAATAGTTTTAAGAGTTAAATGCATTACCAGAATTAATGAATAATTATTTTTGTGTACGGCATAACAACATTTGTAGATATTTTATTTTTATTTTGGATACTAATCTAAAAACAAAACGTTTTGATCAATATCAAGAAAAAAGCAAAAAAAAGAAAATGGCCGTCTTCTTGTCGTGGTGATTTCCCAAATGAGAAAAATAACAAATTTGTGTTTTTCTTGTACGATTTTGATGTCAGAAACGCATTAATACAAAACAACAATGAGCGGGCGTTATCGGGATTATGACAAAGGTATTAGAATGTCATGAAGTGAATAGATATTCCATAAAATCTTGCTGATTGATTACCCCTTTGAGCAATACTATCACTTTTAATATTAGTTTACTCAGTTAAGTATTTTTATTTATCTTTGCCAGTGTTTTCGCATTGGCAGGGTCGTCTCGATCCACGCGCGATGATTCTAGGCCGTACAAGGAAAGGCGTGAAGGCCGGGAAAGGGTTGAGCGAAGGCGCTCGAGGTCCCGATCTCCTCGGCGATGGTCACCACCAGCGCGGAGCAGTGACTACTCACCCAGTAGATCCTCGAGTAGCAGAGAACGAGACAGAAGGGATTATGAAGGTAGGAACATAATGACTTTTATGTAAACAATATTCATCAGTAGAAAAATAATGATGACCTAAATTGCGCAATGGATATCAACATGTTATGTTTACATACGATTTTTTTCCATTAAGGCATCAATCTCTTCTCTACAGGGTAGAAGGGACACCAACATAAAAACAGTATTTTTTAAATGGTATTAAAAAAAAAAGACAGCTGTTCAATACAATATATTGGCCCTGTTTTTATTGCACTTTTGTTGGAAACAGCAGATTTTTATTTAAATTACTGATGAATTTCTTTACATGATTGTGGGTTCAGAATGATGCACTGAATATGTGGTAGTTGTTTGTGTGGCGATGTCCCTACTAGCCTGTACATTGTGTGTTTAAATCTAATACACTACAATGGTTTCAATTTCAGATAGGAGTCATAAAAACGCAACAGAATGGGATGAACCTGAAGATGTGCCAGCACCGCCTCCGCCCCCTCGCATCACCAAGATCTCTATTGGATTCAACAAACCAAAGGCTCCCATCAAGATGAACATTGGTGGTCCTGCCAAGCCGGTTGCCAAACCTACAATAGCATCAGTATTCAATGCTGATGATGACGATGAACCTGAAGAGATGCCAGCAGAAGCACGCATGAGGATGAGGAATATTGGAAGGTGAGGATACAAAAGAAGTTTTAAATTAAATCATTCATTGCATTGCAATCTGAAAGTTGGCAACATTGCAAGTAGCTGCGGTTGATGAATAAATCAATATTATTGCATATAATTATGCTCTGTGTTGTATTAACACAGAATTACAACTACTACCAATACACTCACATTAAATAATGTGAGTATAACATGAACTCATTTATATAATGCAAATTCATGTTAACCTTGAATAAGGCATTCTTCAATAGTGTCATATTACCCTTACTCTGGTTACTTTACATATAAATGCCTTGCAACAATAGTCACCACATTATTTCATACATTATGCCAATAACAGCCCAAAGAACATTTCCATAAACTCTTTTTTTTTTTTTTTTCAGGGAAACACCAACCTCGGCAGGACCAAACTCCTTCGGTAAAACAAAACAAGGTTTCTGTGATGCTAAGAAGGTGTTTGAAAAGAATCTGAAGCATGCGCTGGAGATGGCTGACAAACCAATCATGCCGAAACTGCCACAAACCATTTATAAGATAGCTGGCCCATGATGTTAACATTTAATGGAGAATTCACTGCAAACAAGTTTCTGTAGATAGCTAAGAAAGTGGTGCCACGGTTTATAAGTCCATACCGAGAAAGGGATATAATAATAGAGATATTTCATCAACAACTTGCATAGTCATTGATCTGGGAAAAGAAATCTAGATTTGGTTCTGAATATAACGTGGTGGTTGATAAGGGTGCAAAGTTTTTACATTTTCATTAAAAGGATTTCTCAAAAAACAGCTGGTATGATTAAAACAAAATGTAATCTTAAATGGCTGTCTCTGGTAGCTTGTTTGAAAGTGTCCTAAAACTAACATTAAAAAGCCGATTATGCCTAGTTTTAGTTTAATTTAGGGGCGATTTTTTAATTGTCAGATCACTGCAACAGATGAAAGGAGCTCAAAACACAAAAGCTGTTATACAATAAAAAAATAGATCCTAAATGTAATTTCTAGCTTGTTTTAAAATGAATATGCCTTTCAAATCGGAATCGTAGTTCAAATCTGTGGAATTGATTCAAAATATTTTAATAGCCAGCCACACAGACTACATTAGATAGCCATTAGCTGTTGTGGGTGCCTTTATAATCGCAGGACATAGGTTTAGACTGAACAAATGTGTGGGCCATACAAATACTACCCGTAGCAGGAATTGATCCTGCGAAGCACTAACACGCGCCTTTGTTATAGTTGATGTTGATTCTATGTAGAATAATTTGTCTTTTTACCTCAATCCCATGTTCATATAATGCAAGTAATTTACACGCAAAAACGCGACTTTTGTCATTGAAATATTGTCAAGGTTTTCACAGTGAATGGCATCAATTCAGTTTTATCTTGTGCAATAACTAGTTTCTGAACAAATGGTTTACATGCCTCTGTGCAATTTACTTGCATCATATAAATGCTTATTTACTTATATACTCAATTCCAGACTAGTATAATAAAATGGAATGTTTCAAGTTTTCCACTAGCCAATTTTTTCAAGTATTAGTATTTGTCATTTTACGTAGTTACTTTGTTAATATTATAGCAATAGTGTAGTTACTGTTTCAAAAGACATATTTTGTTAATCAATATCTTAGCTAAATACATTCAAGTTTGTATCAACTAGATAATATCAATAGTTTTTCCTATTAAAATTGTAATCAGTTAATTAAGGTTCTTAGGCATTGTCCTTATTAAATTCTCAGCTTTTATTCCTTGGTTATTTTATAGTATCAGTATGATATTTTCACACTGAAAATTAGATTTTCATCAATAATTTTTGTGTATTGTACTTATACATAAATAAAACTGATATAATTTACTAAGACTTTCTCTTTAACAAATTTTTTAGGGATGATATTTACAAATATTTTGTTTAATATTTATTTAATTTTAAAAGAAAGATTACAGACTAATAACAATCTGGAATATCATGCATTAAGTAGGGACATTTCTTATCAAGCAGTGATGCGCCGTCGATTGGTTTCACCAGTAAAATAAAAACAAAAAAAATAAAAATAATACATTTTTTTTATTCTAATAACAATAATATCTTTTTAACGTGGATATAAACTTCACTGAACATGATTCTCAACAGCAAACACGCTTATTTCTTATCATACTTGTAGAAGCCCTCTCCGGCCTTCACTCCGAGCTTGCCTTCAGCCACCAGCTTGTCCAGCAGTGGAATGGGGTTGAACAGTGGCTGGTTGGGGTACTTCTTGTGCCAGCCGTCTAGGATGAACTTGTTGGTGTCTAGACCTACGTAGTCGGCGAGCTCGAGGGGACCCATGGGGTAGCCGGCGCCCAGCTTCATGGCTGTGTCGATGTCACGGGCTGATGCGTCTCCTGAAGGATTAAACTTTTTTTAGTGAAGAACTTAGAAAGTTAGTGTTGATCATGATAGTTTAAACAGACAAGCCAAATGAATGAGCATTGTCATAGTTCTACTTAGACGCCGTCGGCTTACATACTTCTGATACTTGGTTTTGCCTCATTGCTGACAACATTTACTGATAATAGCATTAATACCAAGTGGTTGGGACAGTATATAATCCTTCAAAACTTCTATAGCAATTCACATATGACGGTGATATGCCCAGCAGAGGTATTCAGTACTTAGATCTTTACAATAGGCTGATTAGGATATACTGACTGACCTCTTTCATAAAGCCTGATAGCCTCACAGATGTAGGGAACCAGCAGCCTGTTGACCACGAACCCGGGCGTGTCCTTGCAGGTGATGCAGGTCTTGCCCACCGCCTTGCCCCACTCCATCATAGTCTTGTAGGTCGCGTCTGAGGTGTCAGCTCCTCGCACCACTTCGAGGAGACGCATCACTGGCACTGGGTTGAAGAAGTGGAGACCGCCGAATCTGGTGAGCGCATTGGAACAGTGTAAGCAAACTCAACTGGTTTTACAAACATTTTTGTGAACATGTAGAATCATCTTTTCATAGCAACAATTTCCTATTACCAAAGATATGAAGTTTGGTAACTTTAAAAAAAGTCATAAATAACCAATGATTAGCATTCTTGTATTATGTTAACATTTAAACCTGCCATTACATAAATATCAGGCTTTGCACCCCAAGCAAAGGTTGGATAAACAACAAAGTAACTGATAATGATAAGACTTACTCGACACTGTCTGATAACATTACCTGTCTTTCCTTTTGACTACTGAACAGATTTCATTGATGGATAATGATGAAGTGTTGGAAGCAAAGATTGTGTGGTTTGGTGCTACCTGCAACAGAGGACACAAAAATTAAGATATTAAATTCAATATTAATAGAGGGTTTCTGCATTGAGAATTTTAAGTTGATCACTTGTCAAACACGTCTTAAAAAAAATAATTATACAGGGTGTAACAGAATAAACGCAAGGTTTGTCGTGTGGTGTCTAAGACCATGAAACGGAACCAGTTTTGGTAGTATAACTTTTGGAAATTCATAACTTTTTTGTTAGCTTTCACATACCATACATTTTGATCAGCTGATCACATCAATTATTCCTATTAATAAATAATTTTAAGTACTCATACCTACAAATTAGCCATGTGCAACAAAAACCTTGTTTTTTTACTGTAACATCATACCTGTATTTCACTCCCATGAATGGGTAAGTCATTGTGTAGCATACAATAATTTTTTAATTTTTCATGGAATAATAAATGAATTGGGCCTTACCCCATCAAGCTGTGTGAACAGTTTATGCTTGACACTCATATTCTCTACAATAGCCTCAACAACCAAGTCCGCAGACTTGGCAGCTTCTGCAGGGTCCGTGCTGGTCTTGATCCTACCCATAGACTCGGCAACAAACTTCTCTCCCTCCTGTGGCTTGTCTTTGTACATCTTCTTGGCAACCCTGCCGAGGTTGGCTCCGATGGATTTCTGGGATTTAGCCAGGACATCGGAGCTCAAGTCTACTAAGATCACATTTTGACCAGCTTGGGCAGACACCTGTAAAAAATAAAATTATGGAAGATGTAAAGGGCATGATATGAACCCACTATTCATTAAATAATATATAAATAAGTATTTATATCCGTCGCTTCAACATACTTACAGTGACATACCCTAACAATGGAATTGGGATGTGTAGAAATTGACCTTTGAATTGAGGCAACAGAGTCAATAAAATAGTCCCTCAATTAATTAATAGTGCTTGTGGTCTGAATATGGTATGGTCACACAACAATTGTTAAGACATACCTACTTCGTTAAATGTGGGATTTGCAATTTGCTTATTTGGTTGTGGGTATTTGCTTAATTTATTTAACCCTCAACCACTGATAGTGTAATTAATAAGATAACTATTTTAATTTAACAATAATGGTCTATTTTTTTTTAATAATAAAATAAAGTAAGCATCATTGAAACTGAAAACAAACCTGGGCGATGCCGGAGCCCATTAGGCCTCCGCCGATAACTGTAACATTCTTGATTGCAGCTTGCATTGCAGAAGAACTAGAGAAGTTCCTGGCAATAACGCCAAATTGAACCAGTTTCGTCATGTTTGAATGAATTATTTACAATTAAACAAGAATTATATCACAGTTAGTGTCCTGTAAACTTTTTCGAAAGTTATAAAATTATAACTCCAAAGTTCAACCCGGCTGTCAGATAAAAAATACTTGCCAGTCGTTAACATCGTCTCGGTTCTCGTAATAATCTCACTACTTTCTTTAAGCTTTTTTAGGCTTCTCCTTAAACTTATTTCTACATTGCTTATTTGCCATGCAAAAAGCTAATGAAAACGATTGGAAATTTGGTTTGATTGAGGTTTGTAAAGAAAATAGTGAAAGTAAACAAATATAGTAAAGTAAAAGTAAAGTGAGTTTTCTAGATACAAATGAAAAACAAGTGAGAAAAACTAATATAGTTTGGCTTTTAGAATCGTTCAGAAACTTGAGCATGTTAATCGAAATACTTGAATTAAACCATCACTTTTCATTCATAAAATATGAAAAGGGGTCTTAGTTAAGCTCACTTTTAACAAATTAATTGGTGAATTATTAATGGTCATCTCACAGCAGCAAATGGAATTTTGATAAACCGATTGATTTCTAAACTGTTGTGTGCTTGTCAAAATGTCAACATGTGGTTGACATGCGTTTCATTACATGGAATATAGATATATATTTTTTTTTTGTTTCAACGATTTCTCTAATATTTATACAAATACTATTATTTTTTGTTTTCTACCATAATATTTGCTTAGTAAAAGGATACATTAGATAAGAATGTGAATGAATGAAAGAACATCATTGGTGAAACGAGAAACTACTTATTAGAATAGAATGGGGAAAAGGAACGTTGACATATAAATAAACATTCACATTTCCCAAAAAATCCTTAGTTTTTCATACATATATTTACAAATTATCAAAATGCGTTGTGTTATCATATCAAGCAGCAGATCCCTTTATGGCAGGTATGTAAGATAGCAGTAGTAAGGTGCCAGAACATATTTGATAAGGCTTCATATTTTATCAGTATTTGCACTTTGTCCCAATGATGTTCGAATACCTACAATAATAATTTAGCGATATATTTGTCAAACAAACCGGTTACATTTTACGCATCTTTTTATATGTTAAATAACCTGTAGTTTGAAGTTTGAGTGCAAAGTTCTGCTGCGACTTGATGATTTCCGAGTTGTTTATTTCTCTACGTCATTCCGCGGCCGGCTTTCATTCGAATAACACATACAAAACTTTCAATATGAACAAATTAATCGGTGTAACGAGAAATTTCTCGTCCTCCACGTCTTTAAATGCCATCAAAACGGTTACTGTTGTCGGCGGAGGCCTTATGGGGTCTGGAATCGCTCAGGTAAGTGAAATTCTACACTTCTATTTAAGTAAGCCAATTTAGAAACTTTCACCTGAGTGCATAAGTTTAAATTAACAATAGGAAGAGATAGTTATCTACATATTAACACTCAACTACTTAAGCAATAACTACAATTTTCTCTATTAATTAAAGTTCACAAAAGAACTACAGAAAACTCATAATACACATTAATTGTATAGACAGCTATTAATAGCACATTGCTACATTATTTACACATACTCTGTATTCATTTTGATTAACACAGAATAGTGTTGAATAAAAGTTACCAGAGTTTTCTTAATAAAGATAAGGAACTGTGGAACTAACAACATAATAATTTATTTAGTTGGTCATTCATACTTAATTGTTTATGTAAAACAGTTTAATGCATTGTGTTGAAGTTAATAATGTGAAACAATGCGCAAAAAAGGTCATGCATTATCTTCTGTTTGTCTGGTTCACATAGGTAGGTTAGTAACAACGCTCACGTTGTTTATGACTAAATAATAGAATGATATTATTTTTACTAAAAAACTTTTGCAAATTTTTGCCATTTTCAATTTTAAAAGAGGTGATAATAAACATACTTTGGTATAATATGATAATATAAAAGTTATAAAAAAAAAATTATAAATGGAGTAAAGCAAAATTGTTGTTTATGATAAAACTAGAAATAAAACCTAAAAAGACATTAGAATGTTGTACTTCAGTCATACTTCCAGTACTCTGTACCTTAAAAATAAATACTGCTTGTAAAGTTTATCTTTAATCCACACAGATAAACAGTTATTGATAACAGCTATGTTATTCATCATTATGTAATATACTGTGACAATGATATACAAAACAAATAATTCTGTAATTTCTATACAGAAGCGAGAACAGGATTGAGAGACTTGCACATAGCTTCTTCTTAGATATCATACATAAACCTACACATTTTTCCTATTTGGGTAGGAAGAAACAAAGAGCACTAACACCTTTGGTAAATGTTGACGTCTTAACTCATCAAAATACACACAAACCCCTAGTCATCCCAAACAAAAATACACCAGACTTTGTTAACCCTGATTTATTGAATTTTTAATATAAAAAAATAAATACAACTGAATTGAGAACCTCCTCCTTTTCTTGAAGTCGGTTAAAAACATTGAAAAATATATAAATAGTTACACCTAACCCACACCAGGGCTCCAGAGAGAGGAACCTCCCAACATGTTAATAATTACTTAAGTATAAACTAACTAACTTAAATCTTAAGGTTGCAGCACAAGCCGGCCAGAATGTGACCATCATAGACATCAACCCCGAACTCCTGAACAAGGCCCAGAAGTCCATCCAGACAAACCTGACCAGAGTCGGCAAGAAACTGTACAAGGGCGATGCAGCCAAGATCGACAGCTTCGTGAAGGAATCCGCTGAGAGAATCCGGGTGTCTACCAAGCTGGAAGATGGAGCTGATGTAGATCTGATTGTTGAGGCTATTGTGGAGAAGCTGGAAGCTAAACAGGAGCTGTTCAATAAGCTTGATGTGGTATGATTTGGAGCCTCTTTAACGCTCTGTTCGATGCGGAAAACTTAACATCAAAATCACGTGTGTGAACATGATCATGTCAGCTAAGAACGAATTTTGGGTACAAATTCTGCATAGTTCTGAGTCCTCCTTTGACATACTAAAAAAACTAGAATTACTGACTGGGTGTTGGGACGTTTTTACTTGCAACAAATAAGATTTATTTTGCTTTTTGTGGCACATTACCATACCTGACAATTAGTAATCGCTTTTGACATCATCTTTGTTCAATTTCAGCTGTCCCCCGGTCGCACGATCTTCGCGACCAACACTTCCTGTATCTCGGTCAATGCTATTGGTTCTGGAATTAATAGGAAAGACAGGTAAAGTGATTTTTGGTATTTTAAATTTATCATCTAAGATCTTCTATTTCAAAAAGATAATCTTCAAGGAGAAAAACTAAATTTATATTTTTTATCAATATTTTCTTTTTTGCTATGGTATGAAAATTATGGGTTATTATTCTAATCTACCAACCAATTCAGCAACAGCTTATATAAAGGGTGCTTCACACATTTTCGGGTCGACATGATTCGCTCTACTACCGGGAGGTAGAATCGAACATACAAATATACGTTCGGAAAAAACGGTCGGATGAATCGAATTTGAACATAGATGCCGAATGTTGTTTGGCGATCGGCACGAGCTGAACAGAAGCATAATATTATTTATTTTTTTAAGCCGTTCTCACATCCAAGACAAATACAGTTTTAAAAGAGATTAAAATATTGTAGATTTGTTTTTCAAATAAAACTTGTCCTGGCCCCTTTCGGGTATAGAACTCCTCTAATTGCCTACATATCTTCCTGTCGTTTGCTGTTTTCATCCAGTGTCTTCCTGCTATCTTTATTACGTCGTCGTTCCATCGAGTCTTTGGTCTACCCTTTGCTCTTTTATTTCCAGGGCCTGTCCACATTGTTGCTCGTTTTGTCCATCTTTCGTCAGATGAGCGGGCAATATGTCCTGCCCATTTCCACATCAGACGTTGAGCGTGTTGTACTGCGTTTATTACTTTTTGTCTGATTATGTTCCTGTTTTGTTTATCTATGAGCTTGATGCCAAGGATGCTCCTCTCCATAACTCGCTGACATGAGCGTATTTTTGTCATGGTGTTTTTGTTGACGATCCAAATTTGAGCAACGTACGACAGGCAAGGCTATAGACTCGAATCCATCACTGTTTTTCTTTAGTGTCACCGAAAGTCAAAGTATCGAAGCATAATATATGTATAGTAATTGCTTCGGGTCGTAGTAAATACTGCAGACTTGAATGTGCTGACCCGGACATGTGTTCCGCACCCTTGAGATTTCGCTGCACATTATAAAAGACCCTTGTTTTTCACCAAAACACGAACGAAAAAAAAACCACCTTGGCAATTCCAGATATGGCGGCCTCCACTTCTTCAACCCCGTACCAGTCATGCGTCTCTTAGAGGTTATCAAATGCGACGGCACGTCTGAGGAGACATACCAGGCTATGATGGAGTGGGGCAAGGCCGTGGGCAAGACCTGCATCACTTGCAAGGACACGCCTGGGTTCGTGGTCAACCGGCTGCTGGGGCCTTACTCTGCTGAAGCTATCAGGATGCTGGAAAGAGGTCAGTAATTCAGTCATCTGCCTGTCCAAATTATGTTGAGGTTGGGTTCCAGTCTAACCAAATGCAACTGAATACCAGTATTTACATGGAGCGACTGCCTATCAGAACTCCACAACCCACTGGTATTCAGTATGGCTTAGAATATTTGGTGTGGCTTTGGTTGGTTAGATCATGCTTGGTTTGGTGAATATTTAGGCTTATATGGAAATATTTCCGGCTTTTATTGGTGTTAACACTTCCGGTGCTAAGCACTAAGCATATGGGTCGAACAATAATTCGTTCGTGTGCGCACAACCCGCCTCCGCCCGAGTAAAAATGGATTATTTGAACTGAGCAGCGAAAGTGTTGATTAGTTGTAGCAGATCCCCATTTTAATTTAACGCGAATATGGGTTTATTTATCTGTACGCTACAACTTCACGGTCAAATTACCTTGCATTTGGTGGAAATTTGCAAAAGTAGTCCGTAAACAAATTAGTGTCTGAAAAATAAAATTTGTGCTATAGACTCGGTTAGTTCATTAGTTATTTATTATTTTTCAAGCTATTTAGAAGAAAGTATGCTTTAGACTTTCTTCTTGGTACTTGCCGACATTCTGGTGTTTGGGAAATATATTTTTTGCATGGGTGAAATTGTGGCTTGAGTATTTAATATTATGTAAGTATATTTATCTTATTTTTCATAGCTAAAAACCTGCTTGCTTCCTACAATAGTTAACATTGTAATGCTTGAAAATCCTATCATTATTTGCCATTTCTATAAACATCTTGATGTGAAAGAGCTCCCCTTTTTAATACCAAATTAAAATCAAATTTTCTTCGGATGTGACTCAAATTAAATACTGTAGTGCTGCATTGTCCTTTTGGCGTCGGACTTAAAGCCGCCATCTTGGATTTTTCAAGACGATTTCTTAAAGTTTACCAACAGCACCCCTTCCCCTGTCATTCAAGCGCCAAAACAACCATGCAGCCCTGTATTCCCAACGTTTATAAAATGCAACTTTACCATCAACACATTTATACTTTTCAATTGAGTATTATAAAGTATTTTGTACGCCGAATAAGACAAAACATGTTGAACCACCAATATTAAACTCATTTCCATCCATATGTGCATATCCATGTGTCATGTTTCACATATTTATACAAATCAATGCATATTTATCTTGAACACTATTCTCCCTCCAGGCGATGCTACACAAGAGGACATAGACATCGGCATGAAGCTCGGCGCAGGCCTCCCCATGGGCCCCTTCGAGCTGGCGGACTACACCGGCCTCGACACCAACCGGCTGGCCCAGCAAGCGCTCTACTCTATGACCAAGAACGAAGTATTCGCGCCAATTGAGCTGCTTGAGAAGATGGTGCAGGAGGGAAAGTACGGAATTAAGTCTGGGGAAGGATTCTATAAATATAACAAGAAGTAATATCATCTGTCAAGCCTTTTCAGTCTTACCGGATGCAGCTAAACGCCTGTATGACACATGGAGCGACTACATATCTGCCCTCCACAACCAAGTTACACTTGGAAGACTGGTTGACTTTCGGACAAATGTAATTGTTAAGAATCGTATATTGGTGCTGTTGAAATAAATATTTTTATATACTTATTCTTATTTGTTTGTTTTTTTCATTTTTAAATATTTCCTAATAAAGCATACAAAAATAAACATTTAAAAATATAAAAAATAGTATCGGGAACAGGGTCCAAGCTACCGGCGCTCAGGGCTCCAGAGAGAGGAACCTCTTAACAATACGAGCCGTGTCCAGGAGAACCGCGCACTGAATCAAGCCCTTGATCCAGCTGCCTAACGACAGCCTCCTCAGGTATTGGTCGAGGCTCTTTATTTGTTTTTATTATTGATATCATTTATGTTACGTTTTCAGGGGACTATTTCATATAATTAGACGTTCACATGTGCTTCTCAGCCTTGTTCGAATAAATGACTTTTGATTTGTTTTATTACTTTAGTAAGTAAAACACCATATTAATCATGCTGTTTCCAATCAATTAAATAATTATTGCATTAAATCCATTACCTGATTAACGTTATCTGGCGATAGTGCGATACTGACATAGTGTGGTGTTGATAGTGACGGCATCATGTATGGACAGCATAAAAGCCATGAAAAGTTTCGTCACCATCAATGGCAGCCTTTTTTAACCCACTGCTGTGTTTTTAGGCTGCTCCCTTTTGGTCACATAAATATTCAGAATTATGAAAAAAAAATTTTTTTCATAGTCATGCAAGATTAAATATAAAATCTACCTTGCACCTTGGACCTTAACATAATTATTTAAAAAAAAAATAACGAAGTTTTTGCTGCTTATTGTACATTTTATCAGTTTATGCTGACCGTACATATTGCTTTTATGTAATATTATGTTATCGTGTCGTGTTTATATATGTGTTTTGATAAAGAATTAAAAAATAAGTGTAAGTATATTGATGTTTTTTTTTATATCCGATATTTTAGACAAGTTTTTCCTGTTAGATAGACTATAATATCTCATTAACAAGAAAAAAGATAGTGGTAAAATAAAGCACCTACCTACACTCTGTTTGATTGATTATAATATCTACTTTATGGTATGCTAAAATTGTTATTTTGCATTAAACTAGTCTTTTGTTTTGACTACTTTTACCATCATACCGTATTATGTACTTAAAGGCGCTTTTCATATAACAATAATAATCCTATACACATAAATAGTACATATTTCTGAATAGCCCGATAGTTCTAATGTTTATTGGTGTATCTCGCGTCCATTAATCTTCCTAAGATACTCATTTCCCAGATATGATACTTATCTGGGAAAAAAAATACAGTTTCCGACAGATAACAGCAAGACGTTATCCAAATATTGTTGTTACACGGGTACATATAATCTCTCAAACCTATCGAACTGAACTGAAGTGTTTCAGAAAGAGAATTTTTCCCAAGTAAACAATGCTATGATATCTATTTGCTAGATAGTAGGTCAGTTTAAAATCAACGAAAAGTTGTCTGGGAATAAGTCATTTTGAGCCCCTTGTCATAGTGGCAGTGGACAGGGCATATTGCTCGCAGAACGGGTGGTTGATGGTGCCGAATGGTCGTGGAGAGACCCGGTATCAGAAGGCGCAGCGTTGGGAGGTCTGCCACAAGGTGGACCGATGTCCTGGTAAAGGCCGCTGGAAACCGCTGGATGCGGGCAGCACAAAACCCAGCACCACTTGGTGACTTGGGGAGGCCTCTGCCCAGTAGTGGACGTCTTTCAGGTGATATTATGATGATGATATGCCCCTTGATAGGTCAGTTCTAACATGCAGTCAAAATCAATCCACAATACCACACCAAACCTTACATAACTCCTGCTTACTGATTCCTCTTTCAATCTCTATCTATATCTCCTTCAATAAATTAACCAACACGATTCATTGCATTTACAATTAATTATTATTTTATTATAGTTATCATCATATCGCTTTGCAGGTGATGCGTCAGCTCAAGACATCGATATAGCGATGAA
Organism: Standfussiana lucernea; assembly: GCA_964057025.1. Classification (NCBI taxonomy): domain Eukaryota; kingdom Metazoa; phylum Arthropoda; class Insecta; order Lepidoptera; family Noctuidae; genus Standfussiana; species Standfussiana lucernea. The sequence continues at coordinate 15,460,290 of OZ059801.1, read as the reverse complement.
ACTCGGCGCCGGCTACCCGATGGGCCCTCTAGAACTGGCTGACTTCACAGGTCTGGATACCAAGAAGTTTGTCCTAGGTATCATGTATGAGAACACAGGCCATCCAATGTTTAGACCTATACCGCTTTTGGACAAGTTGGTCAACGAAGGGAGGTTTGGTAGAAAGAGTGGAGAGGGATTTTATAAGTATGAGAAGTGATTTTTAAGAGACTGATGTTGAAAACGAATAATAAACCATTTATTTTTAATCTTATTTGTCGTTTGATTTTATCCCAGCTCAGGTCACGCTTTTTCCCTAGCTCGCTCTGTAGTTCTCCCAGAGGACAGGAGAGTTGAAGAGCTCCCGAAGCTCTCAAAGGCTCGGTGATCGTTATCCCATCCTCACCAGGAGCTTTTCCATTTTTAAGCTGTCTAAGAGCCGCCACAATTTCGTCTTGGCTGACTTCTGGGAGGTGAAATGGCGAGAAGCAATCATAATTGTATAACTTTAATATGCTCCGAGGGTTTACAAGAAAATTTCATTTATGCTACAGTAGGACAATATTACGCTGGTCTTATCATTATTATTTGCAAAATAAAAATCTTTAAATAGGAAGGTATTATTTGTCATTGACTGTTAAAGTTTAGGTACTTTGTTGGATGATGAATCACCTGCCTTCACAGTACAGTACCTACTATTTAATTAGTATGTATCTACTTAAAGTTGTCATTTGTTCCACTGTAATGCCTAAATATTGATTGCGCCTTGTTGGAATTTCAACTTTCGGTGCTGAGCCGAGCGTTGAAATTCCAACAACGCATTATTGCATTTATGCATTAATTTAAGTATTGCCAGTGTTAGTGAATACGGGCCTTAGTGCAATCATATTTGAGAAGTAGCTACTGCACCCATAATTATATTATTTTGAAGATGTGAACGAAACAAACATAAAATCAACGAATACAGCCATTTTATTTTTATAATATTATCAACATCATGAACGTCGTAAACATATCAATTGATAAACACAAGTCAATCTTGATTTATAAGTTGATTAGATAAACAAAAGTAAAATCCCTGAATGTACTCTAATGTCGCAAATATTTTTAGTTGAGTTACGAGTTTCCATCCTAACACTGTGTTTTCGCCGCTAAGAGGTATAATTAGTGAAGTTCCACTCATTTGTGGTTTATTTTAGAACCTTTATGTGCCTCGTCACTCATCAATTCACATTGTTTTTGTTTTCGTCATTGTCAGCATTCTTTTCCTCGTAAATGTTGTGTATCGTGATTTATTTCTCGTTAGTTTTATTTCTTTGAAAATGGATAAATAGAGGTACCTACCTAGTGAGTATGGTCTTCGATTGTGTTAATTTAAATAAGATCATAAGATAGGTAATTATTGTTGTGTTACTGAAAATAAGGATAAACAAACATCAATAAATTGTTAATTTAAAGATTGAAAGTGATATGATCTACCTACAGGTAGATAGTGTATTTAAAAACCCCTTGAATCATTCATGAGGACTGTGGTCACTTACAGATATAAAACACTAGCTTATGCCAGCGGCTTCGCCCGCGTGAAGTTCAATAATTGACCCACGGGATCGTCCTACCGGGATGAAAAGTATCCTTTATGTTAATCCAGGTTATAAACTACCCGTGTAGCAATTTTCATCCAAATCCGTCCAATAGTTTTTGCTTGAAAGAGTAACAAACTTCCATCCATCCATCCATCCTAACAAACTTTCGCATTTATAACAGTAGAAAGATTGATATCAATGATAATATTGTATACCTACTTCCTCTACAGACGAAACATATTCTGCTAATATAAGCAAACCAACAAAATAAATAATATTTATGTAAGCAATTAACTAATACGGTAGGTACTTATTCCAATAATTTACATTTCTACTTAGCAATGAATAACAAAATAGAGTAAACAATTTATGTGAGTAAAAACCTGTGAATCATTAGTTTCGATAGCTATTCGAACTGTTCGAATGTCAAAACACCCGCATAGAGTCTTATAATTTTGTGGAATAAACTAGTGCGAAACGTTGGTACTGGCGAAACTCTTGCTAGAAATTCAGTAGGTATGGTGTCCCTGTTTAGATATTACATAAATATTATATTATTCTGCTAGGTTATATTTTTTTCTAAGTGTTCACTATCGACTCCAATTTACCCTCGCCTGCCGACTCTGGCTGCAATCTCGCCTCGAGTGCAATGATAATCTCTGAGCATGGTTTGCATTAAAATGTGTATAAACGTGGAAATTCATGACTTTGTGGATATTTGTAATAAACAGCTGTAACACCTAAACGGAGTTGGGTTAAATTTCACACTTAGGCTACGACCTGGAATATCTATATATAAAGTAAGAAACTGACTGGCTGACTGATTCACTGACTGATCGATCAACGCACAGCTGACACCACTAGGTCCAGAAGCATGAAATTTTGCACAAACGTTCCTTAAATGACGTAAGTGTGCACTAACATGGGATTTTTTGGAAATTCAACCCCAAGGGGTTAATAGGGCTTAAAAGTTTGTATGAAACTTCGTCCACGCGAACGAAGTCGCGGGCAACAGCTAGTTATATGTATATAAAATACTGTGCCTATAAATATTTTTGTTGTGCTAAGTCTACCTCTTTATATTGTGCATTTGGGTTTGCATCCTGGCTTGCGTCAATGGTTTGAATTGAATAGTGCAAAGATTGTAGAAAGAACAATAAATAGATAAATACCTGGGTAGTCGATCGGTTCCCCTAAAATTCGGGTAAAACCGCAGGCAACAGCTAACTGCCCACATATATTGTAACATGATGAGATAAAGCGATAAAATGACTAATTTACAAGTAACTGTAAGTTGTAGCTAATTGTTTTAACGATTTATTGAGGAAGCGATTAGGTAAGGTCGTTGCGGGCTGCGGTTTGTCTGCTAAAATAACTAACAGTAATAACGTATACTTAGTTATGTTCACTTATTGTTTGTGTAGCTTACGTTTATATTTTTTGTTGTTCGTAAGGAAACCACCACAGGAGGAAGTGCAGTAGGTATTGGTGTTTTTTGTTTTAATTTCCTTATAAATCATGTGGAATTATTTGAGGAAAAGGTAAAATAGACGACACTACCCGAACCAGGTGTGGTTGCAAAATTAAGTAGGTCAATTAGCCAATCATTATGGAATGTTCCGTTTCCTATGTTGGGGTCGGCTTCCAGTCTACATAACCGGATGCAGCTGAATCCCATTTTTTTTATTTTCATGGAGCGACTGCCTATATGACCTCCACAAACCAGTTAGTACTGGGTAATACGAATACCCTTTGGTAGGCCTGGTTGTTAGACTTTTGGGCCATTGACTACCAAGCTAACTGTAATGACTGCCAAGCTTAACGTGCTCTCGAAAACGCCCGTCCTTCGCCACTTCCTAGTGTTTTAGCTGGGAAGAAGAAGCGGCGGACATAGGTATATCTTGCCACATTAATAATCTCCTTCGTTTCAGGCCCACGACTAAATGAGCGATGTATCGTGCAACCCGAAGCGGCGTAGCATACGTCGTCAGCGCTCGATCTACCAGGTGCACTACAATATCAAGCGACAAGACGCTGAGATGACAGCCAAGCCGCTCCTGCTGCCCACCAGCCCACTCGAGATACAGGCGTACGCCTTGCAGGTGGCCGGCCATCAGAAGACGGAGGATACCAAGTATTTGGGTGAGTTGGGTCGTTAAACATATAAGAATAACATAACATCACGCCAGAAGGGTTAGACAGAGGTATACCTAGTAGCACACCCACATTTCTCTAGTTATGTTTAATTCCCGTGTAATAGAGGACGAGCCTATTGCCATAAACCGGGCACAAATCCAGACTCTGTGGCTGCTACTGCGAAATTCCCGATGGAAAAACTCAACTTTGCCCAACCTGGGAATCAAAGCCAGGACCTCATGCTCAACCGTCGCGATCAACGAAGCACTCCACATAAGAATAACAACAGCATTTCCATCTGAGAGAGGAAGGGACCGCCTCAACCACTGCTTTCGATTGTTGTGGACATACAAAGTCACTCTATTGCCAGATATAAAGTTGTCTGTATTTCTGTAGAGCTAACGGAGGAATATGTGGGCATACACAGTTTTTTATGGTTTTAAGGCATGTCGTCAGCATGTGCCTAGCCTTTTCTCAGATCATCCAAGGTGGTTGCAATGCAGCTAAATTCCAGTTTTGTTTCCTTACGCCTTTAAGATGGGTTTAAAAATACTCTTCATCATCATTTAAAATACTTAAACCTAAACAGTGTAAAATCTAATCAGAAATTACAGTTAAGGATATCATTAACTTTTGTGGCTTGTACTTTATCTTTTATTATTTATCTGTCATTGCCCACTGACACTTAAAGACATTGCTCCATAAAAAGTATCTTCGGTGCAGATGCACCTTACCAACTCGTGGGTTTCTGAATAAATTTTCTTAAAACCCACACAATCACCTATCCAGGTCTACTTCAATGCAACAACGGCACAATAATGAAGCCTATCATCAAGGAAGCTCAGAAGCGCGAGGTGGACTTCTACGAGCGCCTGTCCTCCACATCCAACGCCGACCTGCTGGAGCTGCGCGGCGTGGTGGCCAAGTACTTCGGCTGCCGCAAATACACGTACAACGGGTTTGAGCAGGACTACATCATACTGGAGGATCTCACGGAGAGGATGTTGGAGCCCTGTATTATGGATGTTAAGATGGGTAAGCGAAGACCTATGAAGTTGAGGGAGCCTAGGAAATATAGTATCTAGTCAAATGAACGATTCATGATAAGCTCAGCATTTTCTTAGTGGCCAAGCGATTTATCTTCGAAATATAAGTCATCATCAGCCGCCTGGTGAATACCTAATTGCCGAAAAAGACGTGGTTTTAACTCATAATGTTCCCCAAGATAATCAACATCTTGTTAACAGCACCTTTTAATAATTGTCAATTATTTATTTATTTATGTTATCTTTGATAATAGACATGAAAAATTGTCAAGTTTTGTTTTTGTGCAGCTACATTGTCGGAAATGGACATTTCCGAATGTTATCAGTCTTTTCGTATCTTATCAAATACGCCTTCACATCTTATTTGAAAAATGCAATTTAGAATTTTTTATTACGAAACTATACTAATACAAACTTCGACTAAATATTGCTTGCTCATTTACTAGTTAATTATTGCTGCAAAGGCTTAAATCGACTCCCAGCAGACAATCACAATTCTTATTATACTTTCTAGGCAAAAGAACATGGGACCCCCTGGCCTCTGAGCAGAAGATCGCGAACGAGCAGATAAAGTACCAGCTCAGTAAGCAGCAGTACAGCTTCTGTATCCCAGGCTTCCAGGTGTACAAGCTCAGCACTGGCAAGCTGCACAAGTATAACAAGGATTATGGCAAGAGGATACATGGACAGGCTGTGAAGGATGGTGAGAATCCATCTCAATAAAATAGCTGTGCCCGACGTTTAACCCTCCCATGTCTTTGCTAGGCTCCCAAGGGCCGTAGCGTGATATTATAAATGAAATACACACATCAAAAGTATCTAGGGATCAACATATATTTTTGCAATAACTTTTCTCCTGATTGATATTAATTAAAATTTTCTTTAAGGATTCATCAAATAAAGTGTTTTCGTTTGTCACAGTAACGATAAACCAAGTCACCTTTGCATTAATAAAGAAATTTGCCATTTTCCTAATAAAGGGATTTTTGACATTTGAACCACTAACATTAAAGTTCGAAAAAAAGACTGAAATAACAGTTTTCTTTAAAATTGTATTGGGTAACTTAAACAATTAATAATCCGTGTTTCTACCGCGAACACTAACAACACAAGAACATCGGTTTGGCATACTCAAAATGAGTTCATCCAAATCACGCTGTGGAATGGCCGCCCATGTTCGTTGCAACAACAAAAAAAGGTCTTCTTGCGACTGGATACCCTCCATATTCGGCAGAGCTCTTCTCTGTAGCATATCCCATGCATGCTCAATCGGGTTCAAGTCTGGCGACTGAGCAGGCCAGGGCAGGACATTGATGTTAGCTGCGGCGAGAGTCTGTCTTACAACTCTTGCGGTGTGCGGTCGTGCATTATCATGCATTAACTGAAATAAGGGACCGATTTGCACTTGTAGAGGAACGATGACGTCTGATACAATCGTCTCAGCATAAATTTGAGCGTTGAGGTTGCCTCTGATCCAAATCAACTCAGTTCTTCCGCCGATCCAAATACCCGCCCATACCATGATGGTTCCACCACTATAAGGATGGACTTCCTGGCAGGATTTTAATCGCTGTTGGCGTCCAGGGGTTCTCCAGTGTCGTATACGTCTTGTATCCGGTCTCATACCAAAACGAGACTCATCAGAAAAGCACACGAAACGCCATTGTTCTTCTGCCCAATTTCTGTGTTCAAGAGCCCATTGATATCGAATCCTACGATTGTGCATTGCTATAGGTGGTACCCGTAGCGGTCTTCGGGAATGAAGGTTCACTTCATGCAAGCGGTTTCTGACTGTTTGGTCGCTAATTAAGTTCCCTGAAGAGTGATGAAGCCTCACGGCTAACATCATGGCGGTTATTGTTGGAGCTCTTCGAGTTAAGATTTGAATGTATCGGTCTTGTCTCCGTGTGGTGCAGCGATACCGTCCTCCATGGCGCTCAGCCACGGTACCAGTGCTTCGGTAACGTGTCCAAAGTCGACTGATAACACTCTGACTTGTATTCAGAGCTAAAGCCACAGTACGTTGCCGGGAACCAGCTTCTATCATTCCCACGGCTCTGAGCATTTCTTCCCTGCTTAAATGACGTCGCCGCTCCATAATAACGTTGGTTTTAATCAGTAGTAGGGAAACAGTAGCACTAATAATGTCTTCAATGCGTTGTATGTTTTTATAGGGAAAATATTGACAGCTTATTTTCATCTTTTACTCGAATTTGATTGAGAGTTCCTGATTCAAATTATGAAATGCACCAAAAAGGATCCATATAAATTTATAAAATCATAAATTTATTACAAAGCCACATCTCAATCTCAAGAAATCCGCATAAAAATGCTTGATCCCTAGACACTTTTGATGTGTGTATATAAAATTCTTTCCCAATTCTTGAGGCTTATACAGGGTCGAAGGGACATCGACGCACAAACGGTTAGCAGTTTCCTACAAACGTGCAATACCTACACGGTCAAAGTACAGCTGTTTTTTTTGTTGAAAATTACCTTTGAATTTTTTGTGTGGCGGGTTGGGGGTTCCAAATGATATACTAAATACGTGGCAACCGTTCGTGCGTCGGATGTCCCTTCCGCTCGGTGTGAGCCTCAAGAATCGGGCTATCAAGTGCAATAAGAATTTTCCGGTTGTTCCATAGATTAGCGCGTTCAAACAAAAACAAACTTGATTATGTTAGTATAGAAGTTCCTTTTCACGTCTTAACGAATTTCGATGTTTGGCACACTCGAGTCCATAACTTGGGTTAGGATACTTTTTGTCCCGGTAATTTAATCATTCCTTGCGGATAATTTCTGACCTCCACTCCTCTCGTTAATTTTCCTTATTTTACAATAACACAAATTCTATCTAATTTATCATTATTATGGCATAACTGCATGTACAAAACATATTATCACAACGTGAATGTTCTAACGTTGTTTATTGAACACTGAAAATGATGATAATTTTTGAGTCACGAATAGGTTAGGAGTGTTCATGAAGGCATGGTTATGACCAGATAAAATTTTGTCACATTTGGCAATTTTTCTACAAGACGTAAATATGTAGTGTTTTTTTTTATACTGTGTGGTATCAAATTAATTATCCATGCTTCTATAAAAGGCAACTTTCCATCTACATATATTATATACTAGCTGTGCTCGCGGCTTCGCTCACGAGTGCTCGTATTCTTTAGGCATTTTCAGGGAACATTACATGGGAACGTGAAGTCGTAGTATATTACTAACGGCATGTATTTAGCGCGGCGACAAATTAATCGGTAGCAAAAATATGTACATAGTAGGTTGGCAACTACAGCGAAGGATAATTTTAAGTAATGGGGGCTCCTATTTCTGTCTGCTGAAATTTAAAGAACCTAAGGATCTTCCCTTTTAAGGATCCTAAGCTATCCCTGCGGGGTGCCCTAAGCTCGAGGTGCCCTATGTTTTGTAACTTGCCTAGGCAAGAAAATTTATGCAACTCAAAATTATGCCAAGCTATTTTTTTTCGCTGCTAAGTTATTATTTTTGCAGCAAATAGTTAGTCGCCTTTTAAGTTGTTAGTCGCCTGGAAAATAGTTAGCCATTACTAACATCCTCTCCAAAAAAAAACGAATAAACTGACTTACTGTTAATGTTAGTACGAGTACAACTTCGTTTTAAGTATTAAAGGAACTCGTAGCCAATTTCTGGGGGGAATCAATTTAGATTGTCATCGGCACGCGAAGAAGAAGTTTATGAACGAAAGCAAATAGAATATGCAATTCATGATCTATCATAGGTCGCGGCGATTAATATCCTTAAAAATAAAATTTTCAACTCTGAGAGCGTGAGAATATGCAAAAAAACGCGTCACTGAAAAATACTGGGGAAAACTTTGAAGAGTATGCACTCACAAACGTCGCGCCGCGTGACCTCCCACACAAGCAAAGCTTCTAAGTTTGGTTTTTCAACGCATTGTAATGAATTTATTGCACACAACGAAGCTTGGTCTTAGGCGTGATGTTGAGCTAACATAACATCACGCTTGAACTTCTCGAAGGGCGATGCAGAAGTGTACCTAATAGTATCCACATTTCGCCAGTTACGTTTAAGTCCCATAAAATGGGGGCGTTCCTATTGACATCAACCGGGCACAAATTCAGACTTCGTAGCTGCTACTGAGAATTTCCTAGTGGAAAAATTCATACACATGCTCGTTTCCGACCAACGTTTCGTTTAAACCTGGTAGATCGATTTCCTAACGTCGAAATCCGAGGACGTACAAAGTTTTTCGATATTGGAGATCGCGTTACGGAACTAAAATGGAATTGGGCAGGACACATAGCAAGGCGCAGTGATGAAAGGTAAAAAAAAAAAACGGTTATTTTGGACCAAAATTGTTTTACGTTTTGTAAACCCACCAAACTGCGAAACAGTTTGTCGGCGGGATTTAGGACTAAGGCTGTCACCGAATGGCGTTCATGAGCTGGAAAAAAAATTAATGTGGGTCGGTCGGCGGCGAGATGGGCAGACGACTTAATTGCCATCGCAGGAAAAAACTGGATGAGAGATAGAAAACGACTTCCAGCACAGCATGAACTTGTTAACTTATCACACTTCTGTTCGCTATACTTTTGGAGAAATCATTACCTTTATCATCGTTTTCCTGCCCTTATCTCAATTTATTTGGGGTCGGCGCAGCATGTCTTCTTCATCAAAATTCTCTATTACTTTTTGTAGAAATATTTCAAGAAAAAAAAAGAGAAATATAGGAAAGTAAAGAAAGTTAACAAAAAAAAAATTGAAATGTCACAATCAAAAATTTATTTAAAGAAATCACAAAAACTGAAAACATTGTCGGGACTCAAACATGCAACCTATTGTTTACAGAGCGATCATGAAACCGCTAGGCTGGATACTCCGTTGACATAAGCTAGAACGGCTATTTTATAGCCGTTCTAGTGCACGACATGTTTGAAAAGTAAAACAATTGAAGAATACTGACATAATGCAATATTGCTCATCTCTCTAAGCAAGAAGCGTGATAATATATAGCCTAACATTCGAAGCCTTTAAGGAATATTTGTGCAAAATTTGAACAGAATCTATGCAGTAGTTTTTGCGCCATTTCGGAACATCGATTTGGATTTTTACCATTTTATTATATGTATATAGATAGATTTGTATAAAGAAACACGCAGACAAAATCGCGAAAATCAGCTAGACTATATATTTTTTCTAAAGTGAAATCAATCCAAACAACAGGCATACTTCACCTGTGAATAGAGGCCACGTGTACACAATGGTTATTATCTGAAAATCTATCAACAAAACTGATAACATTATCGTTTAACTTTCCAGCAATTCGTAACTATCTAAACGGCATCGGTACCAGTCTCTGCCGCGCCCTACTGCTGCAGTTCCTCTCCGAGCTGTGGAAGATCCAGAAGTGGGCGCGGCGCCAGTGTGCCGTGCGCCTGTACTGCGCCTCGCTGCTGCTCGTGTACGACGCCGCGCGGCTGCGCGACTGCTGCCAGAGCAAGGACTTGGCGTGAGTAGCGCTGTCTGCTTCTATAGACAACATACAGAAGTGGGCGCGGCGACAGGCTTCAGCTGCTCGTGGGTCAGTTGAAAACCGGCTTCAAGAAATTGACATCTCTCTTTACCTCAACCCAGGGGCACAACATCGCGCTTTTATTTCATAACTAGCTGACCCGCGCGACTTCGTCTGCGTAACATTTTTTATTGATGCTCCGCTCCTATTGGTCACAGCGTATGTTATATAGCCTTCCTCGATAAATGGGCTATTCAATACCAAAATAATTTTTTACTTAGAACCAGTGAAATGCCGCAGTGTAGTTCCTGAGATTAGCGCGTTCAACGAAACTAACAAACTCTTCACCTTTATAATTTCAATATCACAATGATACTCAGATAGATTGCTGCAAGAGAATGATGATGATGACGGCTCAGATAAAAACAAGAATATGACAGTCATGATCTATAATATAATGAAATCAATATTCACAAACACTAAACTCGTTTGAGGCGAAAACGAAAGTATCACTTTGAGTTTGATTGAAATCAATTGACGTGCGATCAAAACGATATTTATCTGAAAATATATTTATATGTTCTTAATAGACGTATTTTCCCAACATTGGTAACAGATTTGTAACCAAAAACATTTGTTATTTTTCGCCCATACAAAAAATAGTTCCAGCTTACTCGATAGATGGCGTTGTTAGTTGAGAGTCCATTCCTGAATCGCGCTATGGTTTCGTTACACGGCCGACTACTAGTACCGTCGGTGACGAAAGGCTATCAATCGATTCGCCGCCTGACCGCCGCTGCGTACGGACGTGCCCGCTCTCCCTGCTCGCACCCCCACCCGCCGCCTGCTGTCATCGGTTCGTCGCGCCCTCGTGACGTCATCGTAGTCGCCGACTACACCCCCGAACATTTGGTGTCTTTTTCAAGACAACTCTTGTTCAATTCCTTTACGGAATTATCGTCAAAAACGTCTGTGCCCCTTCAGGGAAAAGCCACAGTTTCGTGGTTCTTGGTGGAAACCTCACGGTGCCAACGAAACCAAGAGGGTGTTGACCCGACTCACCCGCCGAACCCCTTCAGGGCTAGGCATCAATCGGAAGGGCTCTGGAGCCGCGGCCTTGGGGGATCTCCTAGTCGCGACCAGACGCTTAACCCCGTTCTCTTTCAGCTTGCACCCGGGACGGTTGGGAGTGTCTACCCCTTCGGCCCGGTTTGGTCGCAAGACCCATAGGGACCCGCTGTACAATAAGACTGACAGCGGGATCACACAGCTTAGGGCACACCTTAGGTACTCACCTCTCTGCCTACCCCCGGCAGAGAGGGTACACACCCCCGGGCCCATCCACCCGGGGAGCTAGGATTGTTAGGTTGTTAGGCGTAGGACAGAGAGCTTCACTCTCAATGTCAGTTTTCTTTTAGCTGGCAATTTAGGACGTAAAGCATGTCGGACCAACTCCTTTTGGAGTTCCTCCGCCACGTTTTAGTTGAAGACGAGTACTTCAAGAAGAAGTACGGCGCCAAGCTCGCTGCATTTCAGTCGAACCCTATCGCTGAATTCAGTGATGTCCTGGACAGCCCGCTGTCGTCCCAGCCCGCGGACAAAGGCATTCCGAAAATGCCGGAGTCCTTAGCCGCCGTTGTTTCCGGAACAATGGCTCAATCCGCGTCCCAACCCGATTCCGAGAGGATGGACACGTCAGTGCCCCACTCCGACTCGGAATCCATGTCGGATTCCTCCTCCGCCTCCTCGTCCTCCGAAGACGACTACCAAGTCGTCGGAAAGGGCAAAAGGAAGAAGGGGAAGAACTCCCAGGCCAGTTCGGCCAAAAAACCGGTCGCCGCGTCCTCCCGCGCCCCCTCCCCCGCCGTTGCCCAGACCAGTAGGCCTTCTAGCCCTAGGGCTACTCAATCCGCCTCAGCTTCATCCAAGAAGCTCAAGCCCCCTCCCCCGCTCTTCATCCAAGACAAGTCCAAGTGGACTGAAGTCTCGAAAATGTGCATGGATCGCAAGATCCAATACACATCCGCCCGTAGCACCCAGCAGGGCATCAAGGTCACGGTCCCTACGACCACTGACTATAGGGAACTCTCCCGTCATCTCCGTGCTCGGAATGTCTCATTCCACACGTACTCCCTTCCTGAGGAGAAGCCCACCCGTGTGGTGATCAGGCGGATCCCTAAAGAAATCCCCACCGAGGACATCCTCGAGGACCTCAAAGGACAGGGTATCCCTGTCATAACAGTTCACCGCCTTCATAAGGCTAGAGGAGGCGACCAGTACGACATGGTACTGGTCGTCTGCGAACCTGTCGATGGGCATCACCCAATCTTCAAGATCAAATCCGTCTGTTCCCTCTCAGGCATCTCCATCGAGAAGCCATACCGCTCCAATATCGTAGGTCAATGTCACAGATGCCAGTTGTACGGGCACAGTCAGGCTAACTGCTTTGCGCCACATAGGTGCGTAAAGTGCCTAGGTAGCCATAGCACGGCTGACTGTCCCCGGCCAAAGGACATCTCCAAGTGCACAGAGCCACCTAGCTGTGTTCTCTGTGGACAGTCCGGGCACCCGGCTAACTACCGTGGCTGCCCCAAAGCCCCCAAGGCTTCTTCTCCAAAGCTAGCTAAGCGTGCCCTCGCCCGACAACAGAGAGAAAGTCCCTCTGTTAAGATTCCCTCTTCTCAGATGCCCGAGCGGCTCAGTCCTCAGAGGCCCACTCCCTGGACCTCCGAGAATCACCAAAAAGCTTTCCCAGCTCTCGCTAAGGCTCAAGTCAACCCCACTCCCGGGCTCCCTTCAACCCCCGCGCCCGCGCCCTCCCCTGTGGTCGCCCCCGTTACCGCACCCGCGCCTCCTGGCCCCGTGGCCGCTGAGGAGGAAACTAATTTCGACGTCATCCTCGGTGCCTTCCAGGTATTCTGTACCCCGGAAGCGGACCGAATGGCAAACGAAATCAGGGCTGCCAAGAAATCTGCCATCGAATATGGCAAGATTTTCAAACGGTACCCCACCATCGAAAAAGCCATCCGCGCCCTTAATCACAACTAATTTAATATGGATAGGAACAAATTAGTAACGTGTACCAAGCCCCGATCCCTAAAACTAGGCTACTTTAATGCCAACGGCATTAACGGCCAGCGTGATGAGATCGCCACTTTCCTCCGCGACCATCAACTGGATATCCTCCTCATTCAGGAGACCTTTCTAAAGCCTAGCCACCGTGATCCGAGAGTTGCCAATTATCGTATAGTTCGCAACGATCGGACTCGCTGTCACAAGGGCGGTACACTCATTTATTATAAAAAGGAGCTGCACTGCATCCCGATAGATCCCCCTCCGTTAGAGTCTCTCCTCGAGGTATCCATCTGTCGGCTCGGCATGACCGGTCATCAACCGATCAGCATAATCTCTGCGTACATCCCTCCCGGCGGCTCGACCGCTGAGAATATTTCACTCACCAAGGACCTCACAGTCCTCTTCGGCTTGAGCGACTCCGTTATTATAGCGGGCGACCTCAACGCCAAACACCCCGCCTGGAACAGCACGACGACCTCTGCCAGAGGACGCCTCGTGTTCGACCTAGGGGCCTCCCTCAACTTTGACCCCATCGCTCCTATGGAGCACACTCACTACCCGCATGATCCCGATCATCGTTCTGACGTGCTCGATATAGCGCTGCTCAAGAATGTCAGCTTAAAGCTGCATCTCATTGAGACGCTACATGAGCTTGATTCCGACCATCGTCCAGTGCTCGTGCACTTAGTTCCCCGCTCAGGTCCTTCAGACCCCAGCAAGCCCCCGCCTTCCCAAGTGATTACCGACTGGAGGAAAGTCAGTGAAAAGCTGAATTCCACTACGTCACCTCACCTGGATTCCATCCCTGAGCACATTATCTCGGTCGCAGACACGACGGCCGCCATCAACTCGTTTACAGAACACGTTCAATCCATACTGAAGGATTGTTCACGGGAAGTCCCAGCAATGAGCGATCATCGCTGGAGACTACCCGCTGACGTACGTGAACTGATAACCGAGAAGAACGCGGCCATCCGTGCCTACAGCAACTTTCCTTGCGACGCGAACAAGGCTCACATGCGTAATTTACAGCTCGCTGTAAAGAACCGCGTCAGTGAGCATCGTTCCAGTCAATGGGACAAGACGCTGAGCGAACTCGAGCCCACTCACCAAGCTTTCTGGCAACTGCAGAGAAAGATGCGCAAAACCGAAGAGGCTTCGATGCCTCCTCTCGTTCGTCCTGACAAGAGCATCGCTTTCGATGACTCTGAAAAGGCAGAATGCCTAGCCGACAGCCTGGAATCTCAGTGCTCTCCCAGTATTCAACCAGTAGACCAACGACACCTCGATGAGGTGGACGCCGAGGTCGAACGTAGAGCCGCCCTACCTCCCGTTGAAGACCCTGATGCTCCTCTGCCTTCTATCACACCTGAAGAAGTGCACGACATCATCAAAGGGCTTCAGCCACGGAAAGCACCTGGCTCCGACGGATTCACCAATAGGGTGTTTAAAGTCTTACCCGCTCAGCTAATCGCGTTAATGGCAGCCATCTTCAATGGCGCCCTTTCGAACAACATCTTCCCTCAAGTATGGAAGGAGGCCACAGTCATCGGTATCGCCAAACCTGGCAAACCCAGGGCGGAGCCTTCGAGCTACCGACCCATCAGTCTCCTGAGTGCCCTCGGCAAAATCTACGAGAGGCTTATTTATAAGCGTCTCAAAGATTATGCCGAGGCCAAGAGCCTCATTCCGAACGAACAATTCGGGTTTAGGACCGAACACTCGTGCGTACAACAGGTCCACCGTATCGTCGAGCACGTGAGTGCTGGATTCCAGCGCGGTTCGATAACAGGCGTGTTGTTTTTCGACATAGCGAAAGCGTTTGACAAAGTCTGGCACAACGGCTTAATATACAAGCTGTACCAACTGGGAGTGCCGGACCGTCTCGTGCTCATCTTGCGAGACTTCTTGTCCAACCGCACATTCCGCTATCGCGTCGGAGGAGCTCTCTCCTCCCCTCACCCGATTCGTGCCGGAGTCCCTCAGGGTTCGGTCATCTCCCCTCTCATTTTTACGTTGTTCACCAGCGATATCCCTAAGAGTAAAAAAGCTCAGTTAGCCCTGTTCGCGGACGACACGGCCATTTATTATACTGGTCGTTGTCAGAACGTTATTGCCAAAACGCTCCAAACCTCAGCCAACGTCCTCGGCGCTTGGTTCAGGAAGTGGAGGATCGAGGTTAACCCCGATAAGAGTCAGGCGGTTCTTTTCTCTAAGCCGCGTATCAATCCCCCCAGCCCCCGTCCGATCACTATGTACGGCAAGCCTATCCCTTGGGAGAAGCAAGCCAAATACTTAGGAGTCATACTTGACCAACACCTGTCCTTCGGGGCACATACCAAAGCAGCTCGCGACCGAGCTGCCTTCGCTATGAGTAGGCTTCATTTCATGGTAGCGGCTAAGAGCAAGTTGTCACTCAAGTGCAAGTTGCGTCTCTATACCGCAGTGATCCGTCCCATCATGTCATACGCTTGTGTTGTGTTCGCACATACCAAGTCTCGTTATATTCACAGGATGCAGACGCTCCAAAACCGATACTTACGTAGGATCACGGGTGCCCCGTTTTACGTACGTAACGAACGTCTTCACGTAGACCTTAGGATGCCCACCTTATTGCAGTTCATGAAACGCCTCACCAAGCGTTTCTTCGATCGTGCAATAAAACATCGTAATCCCCTGATCGCATCGGCCGCCCGATACGACCCCTCGCGTATCAGTCAGGTTCGCCGTCCAAGGCACACACTCGTAACTCCCGACGACGCTATCACTCTCCTCCAGGAGAGCCGTAGGGAAACTAGTACGCTCCTCAAGCGTATACCCCGTTTCAAACCGCCGTCTTTCCGCCCTCGCCGTCGAGGTCCGTCGCGACGTCCCGGTAATTGCCCTCCCCGACCCTTGCTCGAGCCAGCCCGCGTTGCTGAGCCAGTAGTTCTAAACCAGCCCCTAATTAATTCCACTCAGATCCAGCCTGTCCCCTTGCTGCCCTCCCCCAGCGACGCCCTAAGCCGAGGTCCGAGCCCCACAGGGGGCGCCCTTAGCGTGTAGTCGCTTAGTTTGTAAGTTTTTTGCCCTGGCTGGAGGCCTTAAATTCAAGGCATCCACAGGATTGACCGGTTAAGCAGACGACAACCTCCTAGGTTGAACTGCGAGATGCCATACACAAAAAAAAAAAAAAAAAGGCTATCAAAAAGGGTGTTTGTCGCTTTTATGACACATGCGCCTTCGGGTGCGTGGGGTATGGCTATCAAGACATACCCAACACATAATTTTTGAACCAGAGAGACAGTTAGTACCCTAAAGTACTGGCGTCTCCTCTGTATAATCCCTTCGAAAATTCGGCTAGTCGTAGCGTTTAGGGTGCGTTCATTGCAACCGAAAATTGCGTGCAGTTACTTTAAATATTAATGATAATTTATTTTTCGCGACTGAATACTGATAAAAAAAAATCTAGCCTTTTAAAACGTGTGGTAAATTAATTGATTTGAAGATCTTTGAAGAGATTTGATTGATTTTATTGAGTTGATACAGATCGTCACTTTACTCTCGATTCGCAGTGGTACTCCACTCCTTTCGCGATTTTTTATAGAAATTGTAACAGCAATATTAATATTTTGTTTCTTAAGAAATCTTACAGCTAGGATACGGATACAAAGAAATTGTTATTGCCTCTCATGTCAATCTAGTAACAATTTCTTCTTAGAATGAATACTTACCAATAACTTACGAGTCTCCTCTTACTGTCCAGTGCCCGGTCGGGTTGCCGGCCGTCCAGCCTGCCGCGCCGTCGCCACTCGCTGCACAGCGTGAGCTCGGGCTCCAACTTCAGCGGACAGATCAGCTCCAAGGGCCCCGTCTACAAGAAACTGCAGCCCGTCTCTATCACACCCATGACGCTGTCTCACTCCAGCTTCTCAACCCCACCGCCTATTAGCTCCCCATGGACTGATGCCCTCGCCAGCTTTAATCACAACCACTCCTTTGAGCATAACTATGAAAATAAGCTATCTAAGATCAAAATGAACTACAGAGCCATGCTCGATCAGCTGTCCTATGACTCTCCTACTCCTAATCCTTGGGGTACGGTGAAGATCATCGACTTCGCTCACGCCTTCTTCAATGAAGAAGAGGAAATGGGTATTGATGAGAACTTCATAGAAGGCGTTAACAATTTCGTGGAGATCTTCGAGTGCTTTCTCAGAGAAACTGATGATCAAATCATTTGATAGTTGCTGTGTGTATTTTGGGTCGATAAGAGACAGTATTAAGCTTAATTTTTAGAGTTGTTTTTTAGAATTTGTGAACTGTTTGAAATTTGAAGACTTTTAAGAAATAAAATGATGGAGGGGTGACGCTCAATGGGCGCAGTGGTTGAGAGATTATATTGTAAGCTACGAGTTTTAAATTCGATATGAGCAAGAGATAGCTTCAGATCCGCATGTTGTTGATGTCTGAATAATACATCCAAGATACAGAAGAAAAGCTAGCGTCGGAGATATTACTATGTACTTAACTTGCATGTGCTTAAGATGAGATTTCCCACTTTAATGGATGTCTTGGTAAGAATTAATTAAATTACAGTTTATGCGATCATTAGAATATAATGTGGTATTTCAATGTGTCAAATAAGGTATTGTAAACTATGATAGAAATGTGTTTAGAACTTCGAATTAGCCAACTGAAACTTTTTACTGTTTTATGATAATATATCGTAGTAAAATGAACTATTCTATGTATATCAGAATAAAGTAATCTTTTTAGACCTAGTTTATTAGTGATTGTATAATAATCAAGTATTTTGTAACTCAACGTAATGCTCAATTTTGTAAACAATTCCATTCATTAGGTGTTTCCTACTCGGGACATGCTAAGTCAAAATATTTTAGTACTTAAATAGATTTTTATTATTCCAAATAATAGTTTTTATATTTGTTATTAATATAAGTGTGAAAAATGTAAATAAATGGTTTGACGCTTTCGCGTTATAAATATTTATTATCGAAATCAGCCAAAATTATTTCTCCCAAATAAACATTAACTATAAACTTAGATTATACAATCAAATACGAAAAATTGGCAAACCCAGCCGACAATAATGATTAATGAGTGGACTGACGAGTGCACATGCATCGCACAGAGCGACAGAACGAAGCTATGTCTGCGTACGCGACGCGCCGAGGCCCGCGCTCGCACTGGACAGCGCCGCCTACTACTTACTGTATACTCAATATATGGAAACAAATCAGTTCTAAACAATACAACTCCAATATTTACAGTAGGCCATAACACAGTACTTTGTTCGGAGAGAAACGTTTGTGGTGCACAATCTATTAATGCGAAATGTTAGACTTTAAAATTGGTTAGTAACTACTACTGATACATATTACTTATTAATTAATTTGGAACAACGTTAACATAGATTGACGATTGTCATCACAAACATAAAACCGCGAACAAATTAATATAGCCGGCGTCATGTCCGATGGCGTAGAGCAAACAACAGTAGACACCAAATATACTGGCATTCCAGAGCAGGCAAGTAAGATATTTCATAAAAATAATATGTATTAAGCATTAATTAATCTAGTGTTATACAATGTATTATACAACAACAAATTAGGCCGAGTGCTCACCGACGACAACAACAACAACACGCTGTAACTCCAGCACAAGCATCGCGTCACCTGTATCATTATAACATCGTATTATTTTACAATCGCAGTCTTTTGTTTACAATACAGATACTTTCCTGTACCGCGAGTACTAGATAATGAAAGTATTTACAAAAGACACGTAACAAGGGGCCAATAGGACCCGCATTATAACAACAAGGGAGGGTTATCGACAGGCGAACCTTTGTACATCCTTGCACTGGACTTACTTATTTATATAAACTTGCTTTCTAACAATTTCTATTTTTCATTTGTACTGGATTAACTTGTTTTATATTTGGGGCGCGTAATCGGTTCTTAGTAATAAAATATAACAATTTGAGGCCGATCGCGTCGCCGCCGAGGGCCGGGAGCCGGCGAGCGCTCGGCGTAGAAACCATACGAGTGTACGCGGCCTAGCACTGAGTGAAGCACCTCGATGTTAACTAGAGCGAAAAATTATTACATTTTTTTTTTCAATTTTTCCACAACGATTTCATTAGAAAAAGAAAACAAAACACACACGTGGCGGAGGATTTTTGAACATTTTTATCTTATCGTAAGGCTCTCTCGCGCGGGCGTGGGGCGGCGCTAGATGCGCGGCAGCTTGGGCGCGTGCACGGGCGGGTTGTCGCGCGCCAGCAGCTCGGCCGCGGCCGCGCGGTAGTCGTACGCGCAGCCGTGCACCTCCGCGTAGCGGTGCGGCGCGCAGTACGCCGCGCCGCAGCGGCAGCGGTGCAGCGTCGCGATGCTCAGCCGCTTGCGGCACCACGCGCAGCGCGGCCGCGCGCGCCGCGCCGTGCCCTGAGCCGGCGGCGCGGCCTGAGCCGGCGGCGAGGGCGCGGGCGCGGCCTGAGCCGGAGGCGCGGGCGGCGGCGAGCGCCTGTCCAGCCGCTCGTCGCTCAGGTGCAGGTGCTCGCGCGGCCGGTGCCGGGACAAGGCGGGCAGGATGCGGCTGCGAATAGTACACCGACCATTGTAGTGGACCCTTCACTGTTATAGCATAGTCTACACATGATCGATCTGTTAACAGGAGACTTATTGCTGAGTGCGAGTGCGCGCCCGAGCGGGCCTGTACATACCTGTTCCTCTTCAGCTTCTCCAGGTCGGAGGTGGAGGAGGAGAAGAGCGCGTCGGAGAGCGGCGCGGCGCGGCGCGGGGGGGGCGCGCGCACGTGCAGCGAGGACGCGGAGTGCGAGTGCGCGCCCGAGCGGGCCTGTACATACCTGTTCCTCTTCAGCTTCTCCAGGTCGGAGGTGGAGGAGGAGAAGAGCGCGTCGGAGAGCGGCGCGGCGCGGCGCGGGGGGGGCGCGCGCACGTGCAGCGAGGACGCGGAGTGCGAGTGCGCGCCCGAGCGGGCCTGTACATACCTGTTCCTCTTCAGCTTCTCCAGGTCGGAGGTGGAGGAGGAGAAGAGCGCGTCGGAGAGCGGCGCGGCGCGGCGCGGGGGGGGCGCGCGCACGTGCAGCGAGGACGCGGAGTGCGAGTGCGCGCCCGGCCGGCCCGCGGGGCCTCCCAGCGACACCCACGAGCGCGACGACCCGCACACCAGCGGACCTGGGGAACGATACCACTCGTCTCACTGCCAGCCTGCTACTCGACTAATGAGGAACGTGATGGAAAGTTCCTTAACCTCCATAGAAAAAAAGAGATTCGTTCAACCAAACAGGTGTTACGTCTGGTACACTACTGCTCGATACTAAAAACAAAGTTGCTCAAAATTTTGTAGATTTCTTTAGTTTCCCATTTAAAACTACTGAAACCTTAAATTCCTCGCATTCTCTTTCTAGTGATTAATTAAGAGCAAACGTTTCAGCCTGTCTAGTCGAGTTTCAATTTTAACAAATCAAATTAAATGAAGATCGATGGGGAATGTCTATTAATGTTTGTCAAGCTGGTAATGAGACTATAGCACAGTACTTACTTAGCCTTGATATTTAATTTGTGTGTGAACCAAAGAGTCTTCCGGACCTTATCAAATACAGCAAGGTGATACCACTTTTCAAATCCGGGGACAGTAAAGACAGCAATAACTTTGGCCCCGTATCCGTGTTGCTGATTTTCAGCAAGATGTATGGAAAGGTAATGCTTAATCAAATGCTCAACTACTTTAATACCAATAAAATCTTACATGAAAAACAGTATGGTTTCACCTAAGGACGTTGTAAGACTGACGTCGGCGTCACCTTATTAAAACACATATTTACTGCGTGGGAATCTTCTGTGACCTCTCGAAAGCATTTCATTGCGTAAACCACGAGACCCTACTTTTTAAACTTGGACATTATGGTCTAGGAAAACTTGCGCTCAGTTTAGCGAAATCGTATTTAAATGATAGACAGCAGCAATTAATATAAATGAATGGTGTCAATTCAGCGGGTTTAAAGGTTGGGTCTACCACAAGGTTCGATATTAGGTCCTTTCCTCTTTTTAGTATATATTAATGATAGTCGATCATTAATATATACTAAAA
Organism: Standfussiana lucernea; assembly: GCA_964057025.1. Lineage (NCBI taxonomy): Eukaryota > Metazoa > Arthropoda > Insecta > Lepidoptera > Noctuidae > Standfussiana > Standfussiana lucernea. The sequence continues at coordinate 15,438,829 of OZ059801.1, read as the reverse complement.
AGAGATTCATTAAACAAATGGTGTTGTTTGTTGGCTATACTCTATAATATTTAAGATAAACAGACGAGCCATAAATCTTGATGACGTAAAGTGCAGGTCCAGTTTTCTACCTATATGTATGTATTAAAACAAATGTTATAAAAGGATAAGACTCACCGTACTCGGCCTGTA